>JAMPIV010017102.1:0-383380 GCA_024509875.1 Oreohelix idahoensis
GGTGGTTGCGCGAGAATATAAGAAGAGACAGAAAGAAAGAACAGTCGTGGAAAGAAAGTCTAAAAAAAAAAAAATCAATTAGAAAGTAGAAAATATCATAATAAACAAGCACTCTTCTAGTGCCAAATATTTCGGGAAGAATCGTGGTTAAGGAGACCCCATTGGCATTCATTCGTGGAAGTGAGGTGCCAGTTTCATTGATTACAATGGGCGTCTACCATCGTTGCTTATGTTCCTCGAACCCCAAATTGCCTAGATTATGTTGTGGGGGGACCCGAAAGAGCTTTCTGTAGTTTATTGTGTTACGTTACCCGATTGTAATACTGTTCAGTTGCTTACGTCTCTATTTCTGTATATTTATTTTAGCAAGTTTATATAATTATGGCAGGTGGATCGTACGGTACTGAAGAAAATCCGCGTGTGGACTAGTGCTGACTTCGGGCGTGTCGTAAGAGGTGTCTACTATGGAACTCGGCAACATTGTCTTGTTAAACCGAATTTGTTACAGGAACACCGCGCCAGAGCATGCGCTCGATTTGGGTCTGTGTAGGGGAAGCTATCTGCTGTGGTGGATACATGCTTCTAAGGGATCATAAAACGGAGATGAGATAATATGAAGTGCGTGCCTGCAGAATTCATCGATACTTTTTCCTGATTTCCCTGCTTCCTACAGTGTAAGAGACACTGGATTATAGAACAAAATACAACGCGCTTTTAGCGCTTGGTGTTAAATGCAAAGGTTTAATTCAGAGTTGTCGTGAAGTAATCAAAAACGAGTCTCAAAGTCGTCGCTATTCCCTAACACTGGCTTAAGTTCGTGTCCGGTCGAGCCTCATTTTGATCTAACATGTTTAAAAAAAAAAAAAAAAAAATCAAAAAATCGAAAATAAAATATGGAAAAAGTATAAAATATCATAAAAAAAAAAAATAACAATTTTATTTTAAAAAATAAATACAAATGACCAAAATAAAAAAAAAAAAAAAAAAAAAAAAAAAAAAAAATTCTCTAAAAAAGGTACTCCCCCCAATATTTTTGTGTTAAAAAGCCTACAATGGAAAAAAAAAAAAAAAAAAATCAAAAAAAAAAAATCCCCTGCTTTGCAAAAAAAAGTCCAACAGTGGCCAAAAAAAAAAAAAATCTAAAAAAAAAAAAAAAAAAAATAAAAAAAAAAAAAAAAAAAAAAAGTACTCTTGGTAAAAAATAAAGAAAAAACAGGATAATGAAAAAAACTAAAAAAAGGTAGTGTCAAACGATAAAAAAGAAAAAAAATAGAAAAAAAAAAAAAAGAAAAAAAAAATAAAAAAAAAAATAATCTCTGGATAAAAATACAACTTTTGTGAAAAAAAAAAGAAAAACTGAAAAAGGTAAAATTCGTTAAAAGCCCCCAAAAAAGGTTTATATCAAAAAAGATCTTCTGTAAAAATGGTATCGCTCTTGAAAAAAAAAAAAAATAAAATAAAAAAAATGAGACAAACGTGCAGTACAAGAATAAATGATTAAATCAAAGTTAACATTTGTAAAATAAAAAAAAATAAATTTAATAGAAGCATTAAGGTTTAACAAGGTAAACGTTAGAAAATTCTGAATTTATGATTTATTTTATTTAAAAATTAATAAGGGATCATCACTGCGTTTGTGATGGAAGGTTTTGATATTTTTAAAGGGAGTTCACGTGGCAGTATTATATGGTTTCACTTATCTGCCAAGGTAGTGTTCTTGCACCGCTGATGGTCTTGGTTCTAATGCAATAGATCACTTGGATAACTTCGCGTTCTATTCAAAGACCGTAAGGGTGCGTAGCAACGTTCCAAGTAAGATCAGGAAGTCGTCCTGAAAAAGCAGGATCCCTGCTGGTTTTAAGATCATCTGATGATGGTTACTGTTTCTTCGTCAGTCCAGAAATCCTACTGCTGTTACCTCGCCAGAATTGTAACCCTCACAGGTACCACCCAACAACTAATAATAAAAGGAATAGAAACGAAAACGCCTCTAAAAATGAGTATTGCATTACCGTTCCAACATAAAGAGATATGTGTCCCCCTTTCTCTCTATTCCACCAATCCCATTCCTTACCTCAGAAAATGTTACCCTTTAAAATGAAAATTAAACTCAATCCCTCGAGAGAAAAAACTTTAATATTATAAATTGAATATCTAATAATTAATAAATGAAAGTGTTAAAAGTACAGATAGAATATGTTTACATTTACCATATACACTGGCGGTGAAAAGTTTTATTAACGAGCTCAATTGAAGATGTATTTCCCATTTTAGCATCAACAGGGGGTGAAGTTTGAACCTATCATTAATTCGTGAAGTGAATGTGATTACATATGACAAAAAAACTGGACTTTTAATTACTGTACAATACAATTATACTTAGAATGCACATCATGTCGTTCATCTGTTCCCTCCCTGAATTGCATATGGTATTCTAGGGGCTAGGTAAATGCCGTAAAAACAAAAAGGTTTAACTTGGGAAAAAAAGAACTAGCGTTAAAGCATTCAAATAAGCCCTTGGAAATGTAATCACGATAAAAAAAAACAAAATAATACAAACGTAAAAGACAGAAACATTTGACTGGAGCCTTATATCACTCTTTTTGGATCAAAAACAATAGCGATTTTCGATAACATTAATAATACAATCAACCAAAAATATTATAACATATTACCAACACATGTTAGTTAATGAACAATCTGTGAAATGAAAATAATTACGCCAAATCACTCCCACCACTCACCCACTTTTGCTCAGTTGAATACACAGCTAAGGCACTTGATTAGGCCTCATACGCCTGTTCGTGGGGGGGTTTACCCTGTAATAACGATAATTTCCCCTCTATGACTCCGTGGGTGTTCATTTTCCTACACTCCCAACCCAAAGCACATATCACCACTTATCAACACAAACCAATTCCTCGGGATTAATACTAACACCTTAAACTCACACCTTAAATAATCACCCCATTCCACACTTCCTTAATTAATCCTCTAACATCCCTTCATAACCTGCATGGTTGTTACCATTCCACCAATATTAACCTATAATTCAATTTGTGTTGGTGTTGTACTCCTACCCTTCACCAAACCCCATAAAAATTTATTTTGGGGTTGTACCTATATTTAATATATCCTACCTAAATTGTATTAATTTCTACCCACATTACATAAACCCCTTCAAATATAATCCTTTAATACCACCCCCACACCTATCACCACCAATACCATAAACTATGTTCACCATACTTTACACCTCTAACCCCAAAACACTAACAAACCCTCTCTTCCAAAATACATCTCCTCACTTTCCCCACCCCCCCCCCCCCCTCCCACCTCTAACAAACCAACCCATACCCTCTGTACCATAACCCCCAATATTTCCATACCCCCCTCAAAATCATCCAACCAAAAACTAACCCCAAAACTACCACAAACACCCTCCCATCACACTCCCCTCATCACCCTTCTAACCCCTCCACCCCCACCACCCCTTACAACCCTATATATATCTATACCAACCAACAAATCCACAACACACCCATCCCATCCCCACTAACCCCTCCACCCCCAATCCCCCCATTTCCACCCCTCCCCCCCACCCCTCCCCCCCATCCCCCCATATCTCCATTACCCCCACCATTACCTTCCCCTTCCACTAAATCTAACCATCTCCTATCAATTACCCCCACACCACCCATTTTCACTCCCCACTCCACAACCATATGGATCCCCCTACAAAAAACATAAAAATATACATAACCCCCTCTCATAATAAAAAAACAACCCCCCTCTAAATCAACACCATATTTTCGTAAAAACCCCCCCCCTCCAAGTCCTAATATATCTATAACACATACCCATATCCTACCTATCTACACCTTAACAAAACAGAGTTACCGTTAGCAACTACCGCCCACCCCCGTTCACCCCCCCCCTGTTATTGCCTCCCGGCGAACCACTTTGTTAACTTCAACAGACTGACTATTATCTACCTTATACCAGGTGATGATGATACACGTTGGCTGACAAGAAAAAACACCAGTAATAATAATAATACACAGTGTTGTCGACTCGAGTCAATGGACGCGGACTCGAGTCGGACGTAAGTCACCACAGCGACTCGACTTAATACTACTCGAGATTTAGGCATTAACGACTCGACTCGAGACTTGCCAATTTCGGTGAAACGACTCGCCGTGCTCATTGATAATGCACTCGTTATTAATTAGAGAAAAAACAATGCTCTTGTGTTAAGCGATATCACCAAAACATGACAAGAATTACATTGTGCAAACACATTTAACTTCATGTTATCAGATATAATTGGACACTGTTGCTAGACAAACATCTCGAGACACAGCGACCGTCAGAACAATGATACTCTTTGGCTATGTAAACATTACCATCCCAACGAATGGGGAAATATACCGCGCACATTTATTGGCGGGAAAAAAATAGAGCATGTATCTTTTAACCTGTAAATTCGCGTAAGCTTAAGATTTAGTGGCTTGTGGCAAGATGAATTTGGGGTGACCCCTTCTCGATCTCTCTTTCACTCCGGCAGTACACCATTTTAATTTGTTGTACTGACTAATTGCGTGTTTTTCCAGGGTCAGCACTCTTTCTTTCGGTGTTATGTAGCAGATATTTTGTATCTACATTCTTTCACTCCTCTCAGGAATAAGTCGTCATGTCTGTTTGTTACCCATTCCTCCCTGCTTTGCAAGGAGCGGCTGAGATAATATTAACGACCACAATGTTGGCTAATCGCGGGTGCAGCCGACATCAGACTACAGATTAGCCCTACAAATCGCCAGCGTATTTGCTAATCGCTGATAAGGCCAGGGTGTGTGACCGATAAGAGATTACTTGGATGTGCGACACATTCTGGACATGATGCATTGCATCATCGCTTCCTGTCCGACTTTCATGTACAAAATTACTTTCGATAAAGTAATAAAATGTTACTTCTTATACACATTGCTGAGAGAATTTACCGATGTGTTTGTGAGTTTTTGTACACAAGGCATCGGTTTGTTTGATTGCCATATATGGGAGACGTGACCTTTGCACCACGTACAAAATTATTCAGTGTTGGAATATTTTGAAATTACCCACCCAACAAGCATATTTTGAAATGATTGGAGCCGTGAGTAGCTTCTTAACAAGCAGATGCGGGGGTGGGACAGGCAATATAAACCGGACCTTTTTCGCAGTTTATTTCACTGTGAGACATCGCTTGCCAAAGACGACACAACCAGACCTTGCCAGAATTCCATTTTATCAGACTGAACCTTTTCTTGGAGAATCTTGATGGACTTACAAAACAGCCCAGGAAATCTCTATCATTTAACAAGAAAACCGGAACTAGGAAAATGAACACACGGAGTCATAGAGGGAATTATTTTATTACAGTAACGCCCCCCACGAACACGCGTATGAGGCCTAATCAAGTGCCTTAGCTTTATTCATCTGAGCAAAAAGTCTGTGAGACAGGATTGGCGTAAGTTGTCATTTTACATTTTTCATTACTAACATGTGAACTAATATGTATATATTACCATGTGAATATTAATGTGTGAAAATCGCTAGTGGCTGTCCAAGTCATTTGATGCAGGCAATCTCGGCGTATAGAATGCTGATTTCATGAACCACCACTGCAAGGGCTGGTGACTGCTTTATCGCTAGTTCCTTAAAGAGATTTAAAAGCATAGGCAGTCCCAAATTCCATATGGAGCAGGGAGGGAAAGATGAAAGAAATGATGTGCATTCTAAGTATAATATTTACATTTTCAAGCCAGTGTAAATGTCTATGTAATCACATTCACTTTAAAATTAATGAAAGTTTCAAACTTTTCAACAAGTGTAGATCTAAATGAAAACATTTTCAATTTATACTGTGAACACTTTTCAGTCAGTGGAGATGTAAATGTAAACATATTCTATCTGTACTGTTAGCCTTTTCATTTAAATGTAAAGAAAGTTTTCTCTCGAGGGATTAAGTTTAATTCTCATCAAAGGTAAAGTCTGAGTAGATGGGATTGTGGAATAAGAGAAAGGGGACACATAACTATGTGTCGGGAAATGCAATACTCATGAGAGCATTTCGTTTCTATTCTTTTGCCATAGTTGTTGGTGGTGGTATCAGTTGAGGGTACTATTTCTGGAACACGAAGGGAACAGTGGCCTGAGCTTTAAGACGAGGGACCAACTTTGCAGACACTTCCTGACACTTCTGGAAACGTGCTACGCCCTACATCTTTGAATAGCAACGAGCGTTATCAGTGATCAATCTACCTAGAACCAACCCATCAGCGGGAGCAGAACCTACCAGTGCCAGATAAGTGAAACCTATAAGCTGCCACGTGAACTCCTTTAAAAACTAACTTCCCATCACAACAGTGATGATCCACTTTTTAAAAAAATAAATCATAATTCAAATTTTCTAAAACCTTGTTAAACCTAAATGATTATTAAATTTATTTTTTGTAATTATACAAATGTAACTTTGATTTAATCATTTTAGATGTACTGCACGTTTGTCTCAGTCAATTTACTAAATACACTCTAAACAGAGCGATACCATAATAAGAAGAACTCCACTGAGTAAATCGAGGGTGGGGGCTTAAACGAGCTGCAATTAATCAGTGCTTAATTCTTCACAAAAGTTGTCGGCAGATCCTAGAGTTAAAGTGCTCAGCCAATGCAGCATTGTTCTCGTTTTTCGTAATATCGTTTGACACTACCTTGAGATAGAAGCGTCATTATCCTTCTATCTACAACTTTACCAAGAGTAATCTTGTGCGAAGGTAGACACCTTTGAAAACCCATATTAGATACTCTTGAGTTTTGGCCACTGTTGGACCACTACTGCAAAGCAGGGGAGGCAATCCGTGACAGTGCTGATCAAGTTGTGTTATTCCATTGTAGGCTTTTTAACAAAAAAAAGGGGGGGGGAGGTATGCTTGAGAATATAATATTTCTAAAATGTAATACTGAAAAATAAGTTTGGTCAAAAAAAAAAGTCATAAAATAAAATTGTAAATGTACTAAAATATATATTTATATTTTTCATTTTTAGTGATCGATGTTCGATAAAGCTCGATTCTGACTATAAACAGTGTTAGATCTAAAATGAGGCTCGACTCGGGACTCGACTTAAGCCAGTGTTAGGGACTAGCGACGACTTGAGACTCGTTTTGAATGACTTCACGACAACTCTGAATTAAACCATTGCATTGTTACACCAGCGCTAGCGCGTTGTATTTTGTTCTATAATCCAGTGTCTCTTACACTGTTAGGAAGCAGGGAATCAGGAAAAAAGTATCGATAATTCTGCAGGCACGCTCTTCAATATTATCATCATCTCCGTTTTTGATCCTTATGAAGCATGTATCCACCACAGCAGATAGCTTCCCTACAACAGACCCAAATCAGAGCGCATGCTCTGGCAGCGGTGTTCCTGTAACAATTCGTTTAACAAGACAAGGTTGCCAGTTCCATATTAGTCACCTCTTACGACACGCCCGAAGCAGCACTAGTCCACACCGGATTTTCTTCAGTACCGTACGATCCACCAGCATAATTATATAAACTTGCTAAAATAAATATACAGAAATAGAGACGTAAGCAACTGAACAGTATTACAATCGGGTACGTAACACAATAAACTACAGAAAGCTCTGTCGGGTCCCCCAAAACATAATCTAGGCACTTTGGGGTTCGAGGAACATAAGCAACGATGGTAGACGCCCATTGTAATCAATGAAACTGGCACCTCCTTCCCGAATGAATGCCAATGGGGTCTCATAACCAGCGATTCTTCGCCGAAATATTTGGCACTAGAAGAGTTGCTTGTTTTCCACGCTGTTCTTTCTTTCTGTCTCTCCCCGCCCCCCCCCCCCCCCCCCCCCCCCCCCCCCCATTTTTTCCTTGAGTAGTTTGGCCTGAGCTTGTCCGCGCTAGAGCCCCTTTATCTATACATCAAGGGGCTCTATAATGACTAATAATGGCTAATAATGACAGAAATGCCATTTTCGAACTTCTGTATAAAGGGAGTTAACAAAGAAATTACTGTAAAATGTGACAGCTTAATACTGAAAAAAAAAATATATATACTGTTTGTAATTGCTCCTGTCAGTTTGCGTATGTGCTAGGAATAATACAATCAACGAATAATGTGCCGACTCATGCATTCAAAGAAGAATGGGAATTAATGAATAGAGTAATTATATCGGGGAGAGGGAGGGTAATGTTAATAATACCACGGAGAGTCAAAAAGAGCAACGAGAATGAACCAACAGAAGCCAGTGCACAAAGACAATTTATTACTCATATTAGAAAGAAGAGATTCACTTTCTGTGGACATGTTATGAGAAAAGGAATGTTGAAATATATTACGCCAACAAGAAATGTTGAAGGAAAATAAATGATGGAAGGCAACAAAGAGAGAAAGATACTGGGCTGGTCGTGGCACGAAAAGAATTCAACAACATAACTGATAAACAGCTCTGTGGAAATTAGGTTGTAGATATGAACACCTACCCCAGGTGGGACGTGCAGAAGATCAATGAACTTTTCTTGGCTCCTATTATTACTTATGTTTTCATGAATATTTTCCTTTTCGCTCCCTATGGAACAAAGACTACTAGCACATTCACATCAACACATCCAGGAAAAAACGGATAGACTTAATAAGTTTAGCCAGCAGGTGGGCTTGAACATCAATTTAAAGAAGTCTGAGGTCATGACGCTCAATGTGAGCAACCCTGAGCCCATATCAGTAAGGAATAAGCAATTGGTACAGACAGATACCTTCACATACCTAGGAAGCATAGTAACACCAGACGGCGGGGCAGGCAAAGACATCAACATCAGAATGAATAAGGCAAGAACAGCCTTCTTTAGCCTAAACAACATCTGGAAGTCCTCCCAATACCGCACAAGCACAAAATTAAGATTATATCAGAGCTGTGTGCTTTCTGTGCTTCTCTATGGTGCGGAATGCTGGAGAGTTACAATAGCTGGCAGACGCTGGAACTGGGTTGGTCATGTCCTCAGAAGAGACCCCGATGCCATCACAAGAACAGCTATGGTTTGGACCCCTGAAGGAAAACGAAAAAGAGGCCGACCAAAAACAACCTGGCGGAGGACTGTGGAGGCTGAGATGCAAAGAATGAACCAGAGTTGGGGCACTGTACGAAGGATGGCCACCGACCGAGCAAAGTGGAATCATTTTGTTGTTGCCCTACAAGACGCCACTAGGCGTGATGGCCACTGACTGCTTTGACGGTCGGCGGCTAAGGATCAAAGAAGAAGAAGAATGGAACAAAGAGCCACCACTGTAAATTGCCCCCTAGCGGGAAGCCTGCTCATAGCATGCATACGCCCTTGCAGAAGTGGTTTATGTAGCAGCTGTTTTACATGATGAGGTTGTCAGTCCCATGCACAACCTCAAATTTGTCGCCTTGTACGACATGCCTAAGTGAGCAGTAGTCCAGTTATTTCTTTGTCGCAGAAGAGATCCCGGGAACTATACGGGGCAGGGAGCACTTATGTTATCAGTGATCACTTCATTGTTTCCCGTTATCATTTGACATAATCCGAGACCATGACATGCATATTCTCAGGAACAGCACTTTAGTGACTGCAACTGATTTTTTTTTTTTTAAGTTTTGTTCATTCTTTGCATATATTCACACAAAAGTATTGGTTCAACACTACGCTGCAAGATTATCTACCTTACTGTTATCATAAGGGGTCGGAGTGGCTAAGGTATGGCGTCTGCCTCGAATTCTAAAGGTACCGGGTTCGATTCCCTGTAGAGGGAATCTAATTTATGGATTTTTTTTTTCAGAACCAGTGGTCACAATTATATCATACTCCCCCTCCTCCCGGTCTCCTGGATAGTGATATTGGATGCCTAGCCTTCTCAGATTAGGGTAAACAAATAGGAGGTCCTGTGCGCATGTTAACAATTCTTCCAGGTGGAAATCGTTAAGAGTAGGCCATAAGGCCGCTGCCCTGGTAACATTTAAAAAATTAGAAACCTACCCACCACAAAAATATGTATATAATGTGTGATTCCTATTTACACACATTGGAATTCTCGCCGGAGCTACGGAGTTCGTGCACTGTGCTGAGATCCTCCTTGTGTGATCTAAGGGAGGATATCGGAGCACTGATGGATGTCACGAAGTGGTTTTACATTTATAGAGTTTGCCTGAATGAAAGCAAGACCCTAATATGAGAAAGTCTGAGAAGATAGAATTAGATGGAAAATGACATGCCTGTGGACAGGTGAGACTATTGGCTCAAGAGATAGACCCAGGATTTGAATCTCCCCCTGCCGCTTCGTGACTAAAAAAAATGGCTATAGTCTCCCCGCCTCTGACTGCCTTGAAACACAAGGAGATAAGGTGTATAAATACGACCACAGACACCACTATACAGACGACGTAAAGTAAGTATAGTAAAGAGTAGAATCTGATCCAGTAAATGTATATATATTTATTTATAACAATAAAGCATTAAAATGTCATCATCAAGCAATCACATAAAAAGCGTGCGCTGTTGCACGGCCTGAAAAAAAAAAAAACCAAGTAACAATGAAATTAGGTAGACACTGAAAAAAACCCAACCCCCAAATCACATTCACTCTTTCTGTCACCCTGCTGAGGAACAATAAAATGATTAGTGATTTAATCTACTCTGATATTGTGGGGCTGTCAACTTTAGCCTCCACTCTCTAACACAACTAAGATTTTACTGTCTTAGTCCTGCTGACTCTTCCTCAACGACCGTCTACACAGCTTTCCACTTGTTAGGCGATATGCGCCGCTATCTAACACCACTGGAAATGCTAAAATAATAGACTTGGAGTAACACAATGGCTCAGTGTCTATCCTTCAACTGGATACTGAACAGACCCTACTGGTCCTGTCTATTTTCTCCCTCCTTCTCTCTCTCTCTCTCTCTCTCTCTATCTCTCTCTCTCTCTATTGCTCTTGGTCTCAGTGTCTCTCCAACACTCGCCGACTGATGATGCTGCGTCTCCGTTACGCTCTCCTCTCGTTCCTTTCAAGACCAGGCATGGTAACCCTGTCACCTGTTCCTGAATTCTGCGATGATGATGATGAAGTTCTGGCGTCAAGCATGAGGTACTTGATGAACTGTCGACAAAACTTCTCTGCTGCTGAATAGCTTCCCTCTTTTAACCCGCTCCGGAGTTAGAGGGAAAAAAACCCCACCAGCCTTGATTTCCGGCTGTACGCAATTGAAACCAGTCTCACGGCCACCTGCCGTTGCTAGAGACTATAATAGCGATGCTCTCGGCTGTATGATAAATAAACCACAGTCCAGCTGAAGCATAGGGACTTCACTGCCAGAGACCATAGGTCTGACCCTTAAGATAGGTCCTGTTGCCGTGGGTAATTTTGCACATGGGCAAATTTACGCTCCCCCACTGATTGCCGGGACTCGCGATTATCGTTTTTTCTTCCCGCAATGGAGACGATAATTACGACGTCCTACGGCCAGGCAATTATTTCTTCAGAGACAATTGCCCGCGGTTTCCTCCCTCATTATATACAAGAGAAACCGCCCACGCGGATTCCCTTCCTACGCAAATCCCGGACCAATGGCAGCGCCAGAAAAATCAATACTATCAACCTACGCAAATCCCGCGTGGCTTAAAATTGCGTCACGTTACCTGACGGCCGCGTGCTTCCGGATTCGTCATACCGCGTGCCGGAAATGGCGATTATTTTCGTAAACAACGAAATCTCCGTGATCGTGAAAAAAATCGATAAGAGAAAAACTGGCCGAAATGAAAAAATAAACCTACCATCATAAAACGAACCCATTTAATCCCTACCGAAAATTACCAAACACGATATATATTCAAATGAGAATAAATAAAATGGTGGAAATTCAAAATAGAACCACAGAATCGGGCCGGAAATACAAAATAGACGACAGAATCGGGCCGGATGAAAGACAGAATTACAGTGCGGCATCACAATGGAACTGTCCGTGTGCAATGAAGATAATCCTTAAAACCAAACCAAACTTTTATCATTAGATTAGCTAATTTTTTAAAATGTATTAATTTATTTTTATTTTTCCTTTTCTTGTTGACTTTTACAAATTTCTTTTTATTTTAATCTTCTCGAAGTCGGATTTACCGTTTGCAATTTTTTTTTAAAGTTTCGTAATTTCTGTTACATTTCGTCCGTTTGCTTGGTTATGAGAGCTTTAATGTAATGTAGGCCCTACCTGAACCTTTTCACCAAATTTAAACATCAGTAGATTGTTGTAGGCCAGATAGGCACCTCCGCCAGTACATATTGAACCAGAAACTACTATAGTCCGTTCGGAAATTCGTGCCCACAGAAAGCGTCAATTTTCTCCAAAACTGTTTGTTGTATGGACATGAATTTTTGCATGCAGTCTTAGATTTTCCATGCAGTTATTAATATATTTTTTGCCCTTACAAAAACTCATGTCATGTTCGAATTTTCTTCTTTACGTTATATAAAAAACTCTTACTGTTGTCTGGGTTAATTTTTAGTAGTTTTACAGGAAAGTTACAAGATCCGTTCAAAAATATTGTTTTTTTTGTTTGAATTAGTTACTCGCGACTGTGTACAATAGGTGCGCACTCGTGCGGACATGTAGTCACTACACTAATTCAAACAAAAAAAAAATATTTTTGAACGGATCTTGTAACTTTCCTGTAAAACTAAGAAAAATTAACCCAGACAACGGTAAGAGTTTTTTATATAACGTAAAGAAGAAAATTCGAACATGACGTGAGTTTTGTAAGGGCAAAAAATATATTAATAACTGCATGGAAAATCTAAGACTGCATGCAAAAATTCATGTCCATACAACAAACAGTTTTGGAGAAAATTGACACTTTCTGTGGGCACGAATTTCCGAACGGACTATAACAACTAAGCACTAAACACATGTTGCACTACCATCTGTTGCGATAACTCTGTTTTCGTATTCTTTTATTTGTAGTTAATGCTCTTCCTTATTTTGACTTCTCATATGTTAATTCATTGGCGTTAGTCCTTTTTCTCGTAACCAGTTTATATTTCTCATTTTTTTTACTCCTGTATTTGACTATAGCGTCCGATTGACAGAGTGGTTAGATCGCTGGTCTCTCGCGGCTAAAGTACCGGGTTCGATTCACGGTATCATCAAGCTCCAGTCTACCCAGCTGTAAATGGGTACCTGACTTTGCTCTTGAGTTAGGGAAGGAAAAAGCAGCGAGGAAGGGAACTGATCACCCCACCTCTCGAATCTGGACATAGTATAGTGAAGTCTCTAACACTTCACTCCCTACAGCAGTATCTGCTATGGGACTACCTTGACCTTTTGTATTTGACTGAGGCTCTTGAAGATTAGACCCCGAAATGTCCCCTATTTCTAGTGTATACTTCATTTCCAAAGCTGACTCCATACCAATTTTGATTTGTTCGCTTTATCTTACAATTTTACAGCAATCGATTTATTATTTACTCATATTGGGCGTAGTCCCCAGAGCAGAGTTTCTCAAATTATTTGGTGTAGCGGTAATTTTCAGTTTCAGAGACTCCTGTAATAACTTAGGACGTCGACTGCATGATCTCATCGAAGAGACCCGGATGTTGTTCCCTCCTACTTCCGTTCGCCAGCTCATTAACTCATTAATAATTCCTGCACCATTTTTTTCGGAAATTGCGGTGCAAAGTAAAGATCAGGAATAATTGTCTTAAGCATCACTGTCAGCATCAATGGCTGACACAACGGAGCAGGAGGTGGCTAATGCGCCACCGGCTGCACCGGCCGTTGTCCAGGGTGTGGAAGTCCCAACTTTTCTTGCGTATCTACGTCGCATTGTGCCAGTTCTGCTAGATGATGACGATCCAGATTTGAAAGCCCTGCAAGCTGCTGTAACCGACAAGCAGCACTTAGAGGCAATAAAAAAGTTCATCACCGACCCTCAGACGCCATCACTGATTGTTCAGAGATCTTTAGTTAAAGGTATGCATCGTTCATCTTTGACCTAATAGGGGTGGAGAGAGAATGTTTTTACAGCTGTCTCCGGTCCAAGCCAGCTAACAGTGATAGTACTAACAGGACTTGCTGCGACTCATAGCCCAGGCCTTCAGCACTAGGCAGAAATAATTTCAGTTTGCAGATGAAACATCTTGGCATCGGTTGATTTGAAGTGACAGAAATTCATTAGCAGTAGCGTAGAAATGAGGTAAAGGGAGGGAGTGTCTACACCGTACTATAGAATCACAGAATAATAGACCGGTGATGCATGTCACCTAGCCGACTGTCGATATGTCGGCCGTGTCGCTTGTATCAGAAATAACCCCTGGTTGAAATTAAGAATAGTGAGCCGTGCATTTGATAAGCCTTAAAAAAGAATTCAGAGACGCATTGAGTTAGTGGGTTAGGCTTTGGAATCCTAACCTTAAATCCTAACGCTAACGACGTTGGTGACTTACTAGGATGACGATGAAGAACACATCCAACTGTTCTTCATTTCAACGTAACCACTGCCGCTAACCTTAACCCTAACCCAATTAATGAGCATTTTCTTAAGTAATAACATCGGGCAAACATTTGAGTCCTGTACATTAAAAAAAAAACAACTAGCAAATAGGCCTCCCAGTTTACTGCCCATGATTCTGCAGATCCTTATAAAGCCATCACTGATATACCTCCGTTCAACCAGACTCTTACTTTACTTACACCTTGGAGTTTCAAATGATCTGTAATGAAATCCTGATTAATATTTTTATTGCGCCGAGTGACATGGCCGATGTAGCAATAACCACTTGAGAGACACGATAATGTGTATTTGTTATTCTGTGATTCACAATTTTTTCAGAATGATGGAAGCTGTTTATTTGAAAAAACAGTCATGCTTGCTTTAGAATATTTACTTTTATCAACCATTCTACACTGTCTTCACAAGGTTGCATAAAAACAGTTCTGAAATTTTTCCAGACTGCCTTACAGTACAGGCTAATTTTGGCAATAATTAAAAATGTAACATGATAAATTTGTGAATGCTCTCTTTGCCAGGGACTGCTTAAAAATCAGGCATCTCTCAAATTTTAGATATGCAAAGAAAGTCATAGCAGACTTGGCTGACTAGAATACTACATTTTTACAGAAAAACAAAATCTAGTTTGAGATATTCAGAAAAATTTGTATTATTTTGTACTTTAAGGCCTTTATTTGTTGGGGCCATTTACACCATGGGATCAACAGGGGACCTTATCTTTGCCCCAAAGTATAAAGCAAGACAGAAGTTAATCTTTGAACTTATTTTTCTTACATTACAACTGGTGCCTTTTTTTGTGGAACAGGAAAGTGGTTATGTACCTACAGTAATTTTTTTCTTTGCATTTTATTTTGCTTGTACTGTAAGTCATTGACAGTGTACTTTGCCAGTAAATATGAAAGTACAAGACGACTTAAATATTTACAGTGAAATTGGTAAACTGTGCAGCAGTTTTTGATTTTTACAGTAATTGTTCTTTTTTTTTTTTTTTTTGCAGAAGATTCAGAAGAATCTGGAGATGGTGATTCAGACATTAATAATAATCCATATATCCTGTCTACTGATGTCCACTTTGGCAGTTCTAAGATGGCCAGGTAGGCACCCTAGCACTCTTATAAAATTCAGATCTGCTGCTATCAAAGAAATCTTCTAGTTGAATTTTTTTTTTTTTAACGTACACTTGCTATTACTCGAGGCGAGAATCTCCGGTTAGTATATCTAACCTGAGACTGATTTTTACGTGAGTATCCCTTTTTTCCCTGTACACTGACAGGTGTCCACTCGCCATTCAGGCAGATACCGCCGTCTTCGGAGGGTACCCATTAGAGTTGGGTCGGCTCAGGAGCTGCCAGCCCCTGGTCGACGACACTTCTTCCAATGTCTTCGCTAGGGCTCAAATTAATCCAGTCCAAGTCCCGGTCGACGACACATATTCAAATGTCCTCGCCCGGGCTTGAACCTGGATCACCTGATCGCCAACGCAGTGCGGTAACCATTACACCAGCGCGGCTGCCTAGTTGAATCTAAAATGTGCTTTCAAAGTATTTGTGTAAAATTAGAGAGGTTTAAATATCTTTTTAACTTTGAGATATGCTTTTCCATGTCAGTGTCACATTTTTAAACAGAAAGTATTGTTACAAAGTAAAGGGAAAACAGCAATATTTAACTTAGTTTTAAAAAGTGGAATTTGTATGTGCTGTATTTGGGAATGAAAAATAACTAAAGTAAGATGGATATGAGGAAACTACCATTTTAGGACAAAGGATAAAATACAAATGTGCATCCACATAATATGACACTTTTAAGTTTCTCAGTATACAATCGGAAAGGAGAAATGATGCAGTGATTAAGTATCGGCATTAAAAAATATCTGAAATTGGAGACACTACGTATCTTAATTATAACCCATCAGAGGTTGAACGGTATATTCTTTATTACAAAAAAAAAGAAAATTGCAGTAAGATTTTAACACTTGCAACAGTTAACACAAAACTAAAAAAATTGATTTATGGAATCACAAGAGCAAGACATCTTTCAGTGTTATTGGCAAAATGAACATGATAATAGCAGCTGGAGATTAAAATACAAAAACTTATGTTAGTCATAGACATTCACTTCCTAGATTTAAAGACATTGCATAGCATTAGTGCTCATTAAATTTTGTATTGAAGCAAATGACCGAGATTTGTTTTTATTTATTTTGTAATCGTTTTCTGATATTTTAACATTGATTTTCCCAAGGAAAAATGTATTGGTTGTTACTTGAGTCACATTTGTGTTTTATTGATTGTTTTAAGTTTAACCATATTGCGGCATTTGTAACATCCTTTGAGTGCTTTCAGTGGAAAGCATACTTAAAGGTCATAGAGTTTTAAGAGTGGAAATGTAATTTATATTTTTGAATTACCTTCTATTAAAGTCTTCCCCCCTTTCTTCCCCTTTGCACATACAGTGTTGTATTCATCAAGCGTGGACCACAGCTGGAAGGAGACAAAGGCCTGGCATCACAGTTGCGGATCATGAACTTCAGTGAAGGTTCTCCATATGAGACACTACATGCATACATCAGCAATGCTGTGGGTCCCTATTTCAAGTCTTACATCAAAGAAACTGGAAAGGCTGAAAGGTATTATGCAGTAGTAATGTCTTGAAGGGTGGCTACTTATTTGAATACTTGCATTGAATGACTTGTTCATGTCGTTGAACTAGTTTTTTAATTTTATTTTGTGTGTGTGTTGCTTTTCATTTCAGTAAGATGGGGTAGCCAGCCAGCCCCGTGCCAACCCTCCCTAGTCATCTACTCTGATAGGTCACAGTGTTGCTGTTCTTTGCTCCCCTTTTAGGCTCCGGTATGAGGGTGTGAACCCATAGATTTATCTTGACAGTAGCATAGACAAAGTGGACGAGATGAGTGATATTAAAATAAGAATACAGAAGGCAAGAGGAGCATTTCCTTCATTTGTCCTTTTGCTCCCCCCAACCCCAGCAGACACAAGCAGAACAGTCCCAACTGAGATGGTTTGGCCATGTCTGCAGAATGGGAGAAGATCGGCTACCACGGCAAGCATGGGAAACTAAGAGCCAGGGATTCAGACCTCCAGGGCGACCCAAAGTCCGCTGGGAGGACAACATTAGACAATCCTTTGAGGTCCAGAATCCTCACTATTGCTACAGTTATGAGAATTTATTGTAGGATGTTAGTATTATCTAAGCTTGCTGTTTCCACTTTGCTATAACAGCTTGTGATCAGTATAGAAGAATTTGTAAATTATTGAGAGGAGGATACGATAATGAGTAAAATATGAATTATAAGTTCCATGTTAAAAACTTGTCTGTTTGCAGAGATGGAGACAAGATGGCACCTACTGTTGAGAAGAAAATTGCAGAACTTGAGATGGGCCTCCTTCACCTGCAGCAAAACATTGACATCCCAGAAATCAACCTGCCTATCTGAAATGATGCTGGCAACCCCAGTATGAAATACAGCACTGCATGAGCACTTAAGTGTTTGGTTTGGTACAGGCTACCTACTTACAAGGCCAGGTGCAGTAGTGATTCTATGTTACTTAGAAGGAAAGAAGGGAATCAAATTAGTATGAAAGGAAGATGTTAAACACTGTCGAGCAGCGGTTCCCAAAGGGGGGCGTTCTCTCTCACACACACACCCCCCCCCCCCCGCCACAGGAATTGGGAGGATCCAAAGGGAGCGATAAGGGAAAATTGGTTGGCAGGGGGGCGTTCAGTAGTAAGGGGTTGGTTGAGGATTTGATAGGCTAAAATTCAATAATATTACTCAATATAACACGTATATGTAAATGTGTTTTGATTATAACGTAACCGCTTAAAAGGAGAACGTAGCCAGAACAAACCTGAACGCGTCACTGCTCCCTATCTTCGCTCATCCCAGTTTCTCATACACCTTATGGGACCCAAAGATGCAGCAGCAGTCAGCGACCCATAGCTTGACTGCTTGCGTCAGGGTCAGCGAACCAGAGCTGACCAAGACCCTACTCCACGTGGTTTGTCCTGGAAACAGGCTGCATTACTGCAGTCTGGCTGAGAGAGTAGGGATCGAAGAGGGAAGGCAAACCCGGTCTCAAAAAATGCTGTGCTGAAGTCGGATGTGTCGGCCAAAAGGCGCAGATATCGCATCTCCGATGTAAACAGACACAACGCAACCAACGTCCTTTTCAGGACGAACGAGGAAGAAGAAGAAGAAGAAGAATACACCTTATAGCAGAGGTTTCTAACATCAGTGAGGTGAAGAAAGATAGTGGAGTAGCTATATTACTAGGATCATTAAACAGGGCAAAGTTTCATGTATATATTTGCCAACCTGAGCTCGGGTAACTATCGCTGATCATAAATTCTGGCCATAATCTTCAGCTAAAAAGCGGTTGTGAAGGATAACAAAGAAACTGTTGTCCACTCGACCAACACTGAAGAAGGAGAAACTTGCAGCAAGAAGGCTGGGGTCAGCTCACTAAGATTTAATCATCAAATTTTGGAAGGTGATAACCAGTGCTAAATAGTGTTTACCAGGTTTAATATTGGTGAGTGTCCACAGGCAAGATGTGTGAATGTACTTTTTGCTGGCAGCTGACGAACTTAGATATCTGCAGGTGTTTCAAAAAGGACCAACTTTGCTTTGTTGCAGATTTGATTGTATCAGTATTTAGGGGACCAAGTGATATCTGTGATACATTAATAAACAAGTGAAAAATTTCAATAAAGCCAAGTGTATAACCGACGGTGCTATTTATACTTTAAAAAAATGTAATGCAGAGAAATAGAGGTGGTGCTGAGAATGTGCTCTTGAGAGGCGAAGGGGCGTTGACCTTTAAAAATTTTGAAACCACTGCTGTAGAGCATGGATGATGTTTGCTAACCCCTGAAAACCCAAAAGATGCAGACGAAACTAGAGAGATGTAGTAAAGTTGGCATGAAATATGGGTTAGGCTGTTTTAAAAAAAAAAACGAAGAAGAAGGAAAAAAATCAAACATGCCAGTGAAATACAAGACAGGACATAACATCAGTAGTAAGGAGAAACAATGGGCTCCATAATATTTTTACAGAAATTCTAACCACTAATCACCCAGTAACAACGGAGATTCATATAGCAGAAACCACTAACTACAAACATAAATCCATCCATTAAATAATGAGATTACTCAGGCACTGAAGTTGGTGAACAGCAGAAAGACTACAGGACCAATCGGAGTCCCCCCCCAGAGGTAATAAAATCTGATATTTCATACCAAGATGTTATACTAGCTTTTCAACATCTTCTGGGAACAAAAGGTTATGTACGTGGAAGGAAGGATATACTATTACGCTGACCTAGATAGGCAACTTTAACTAATGTTTGAGCAACAACTATTGATGCATAACATATGGCAGTGGCTGGGCAAATTCTGACATCACTGCAGATTATTTAAAGCCACTTCAAAAATTGTTCATAAATGCAGTTCCAGAAATGGTGCAAAGGGGGCCAGATAAAGGTATCTGCTTGCCACCAAGTGCTCCTTTTGGGTTGGGTGATAATGACAACAGAATGAATTGTTGAATGCAGTTGATGCTTGTCAGACAACTAGATGATCTTCATTTTGTAAGTCTTTCTATGAAAAGGCAAATGTGCTAACAGTAGAATCAGTAAAAACAGTGCTGCGCACACCCGTGTGAAAAAAAAAAATTAGAATAATTGATATAAAGAAAGAGCTTATAAATTGATAAAATATGCAAAATCTTACTTGTATATTCACATCAACCCATCCAGGAAACAACGGATAGACTTAATAAGTTAAGCCAGCAGGTGGGCTTGAATATCAATTTAAAGAAGTCTGAGGTCATGACGCTCAATGTGAGCAACCCTGAGCCCATATCAGTAAGGAATCAGCAATTGGTACAGACAGATACCTTCACATACCTAGGAAGCATAGTAACACCAGATGGCGGGGCAGGCAGAGACATCAATGTCAGAATGAATAAGGCAAGAACAGCCTTCTTTAGCCTAAACAACATCTGGAAGTCCTCCCAATACAGCACAAGCACAAAATTAAGATTATATCAGAGCTGTGTGCTTTCTGTGCTTCTCTATGGTGCGGAATGCTGGAGAGTTACAGAGAAGGAAATGTCGAAATTGTCCTCTTTTCACACAACATGCCTAAGAAAAATTTACCGAATCTTATGGCCAAATACCATCACTAACCAAGATCTGCTTACTGGTAGCAAGTAAGAGGACATGCACACCATCATAGCTGGCAGATGCTGGGGCTGGGTTGGTCATGTCCTCGGGGGAGACCCCGGTGCCATCGCAGGGACAGCTGTGCTTTGGACCCCTGGGGGGAGGCGAAAGAGAGGCCGGCCGGGGGCGGCCTGGCGGGGGACTGTGGAGGCTGAGATGCAGAGAGTGAACCAGAGTTGGGGCACTGTACGAAGGATGGCCATCGACCGAGCAAAGTGGAATCAATTTGTTGTTGCCCTACAAGACGCCACTAGGCGTGATGGCCACTGACTGCTTTGACGGTCGGCGGCTAAGGATCAAAGAAGAAAGTTACTTGTATAGGAAGCTACATCAACAAAGGAGGATAGGAACAAATACAGGATTTCAGTGCCAGATTTGCCTTGAAATGTATTGATCATTACAAACTCTGGAGCTTTTATCCCCCCAGAAAATGAAATTAACTCTGTTGTCTGTTGTTTAAACCTGTCACAATGAATAGCACATCCTAACTTTATATCGTCACTTATGGATGCTGCTATCACATACTCTGTATCACATGGTCAGATATAAAAACAGATATAAACATCTGTAAGAGAATTACATTGTGATTCAAAAGTCACTTCCTATTTTTAAATCAGTTCTTCAATCTAATCCAATTAATTTATATGAAACAAACATCAAAGTAATGACAGTTAACTCCTATTTTATTACAACAAATGCAATGTGACACTAACATTACAACTCGGTGTGAGATCCAGTTTGTTATACACATGATTTCATAGTGGACATCAATTTTTACTATCTCTTGTAATGTCAGCTTATTGGCCATCGTGTATATCTAATGGATACAAGTGAGGATATGAAAATTTATAAATAGGAAGTGGCTTTTCAGTCACCCTGTAGACATTGAATGGCTACTACAGCCAGAGATTAAATTGAGAAGGGGAAAATTCATAGGCCACAATCCTCAGAAAACATCAAACCAGTATAACTAGGCATACTCTTGACCAGAGGTAGAGAAAGTGAAGAGGCCAGAAAAGAATCTGGTGAAGACAAGTAGAATAGGCCTGAGGGGCAGAAATATTGTACACAGAGCTGTTTAAGATGGTCCGGAAAGAGAGGCATAATTACAGCTCAGTATTTCACAGGGGCCCAATGGGCTGATCACCCGTTGGCTTGTCACACCGATTACGGAAACAACGGCAGATGGATCTATTTGTTGTTGCCCTAAAGACGCCGCTAGGCGTGATGGGAAACTACAACAGAGAAAATCAATCTGCTGTTGCCCTTAAGACGCCACAAGGCGTGATGGCCTCTGACTGCTTGGTCGGTCTTTGGCTAAGGACGGAAGAAGAAGAAGAAGAAGAAGATTTCACAGGGAATAAAAGCAAAGATGATTTGTTGACAAAGTAATTAAAATTAGTGTAACAGTACTAGTATAAGTCTTCAAGCACAGAAGGAGGAACAAGTTGCCTGGAAGTGTAGACATTATGAGTGAGATCATTATTAATTAAGATTTCTAATATTTGTTGCCTTTTTCAGCATGCCTGAGGAGAACAGTAGTTCTACTCCTTCATTGTATCTTTGAAGATCACATGGGAATTAAAACAGATAACAGTATGTTTCTGATATCATTTTTGGGCATGGAGGAAGAAGAAACACTGTATAAAATAGGAACACTTATTGCGAGTTCGACAGAAGGGATGTTGTAAAGCCTAGTATGTAAGTGAGCATTCTGCTGTAAATTATTGGGTTTTGTGTAAAATAATCAGAGAGGAGACTAAGGTGAGGGGGAGTTACAAGAATTAAAAAGCCATGATATTGAATAATGAGACGTGTGATTTCAGGTGGAAGAATTTGGAGACAAGGTAGATGATGCCCAGTTCTTGAACAGCCTCCAGAGTGGTGTTAACAGATGGATTAGAGAGATTCAAAAGGTAATTAGATGAATTCCAGTTGCTTACTATTCCTGTCTATGCTTTGTGCTGGTGGTCGGTTTTTCCCAGTATTCCTCCACCCCTTGTTCTATGTATTTCTTATCTGTTGCCAGTGGTCTGTTGTACAGGTCTATATCCTTTTATCTGAACACCCAACAATCGAAATATTCAGAAAATCTGTAGTTTTTCTTTTTAAAAAGTTTTTTTCCTTAGCTCTTGGTATGCAAAAATGATCCAAAGGCATGATGGTCGGGTTTATCACAATTCCAGCCTGTGTCGTATACTACAGCGCAAGCACAGTGCATGTTGGCGTAAGCGCTACCGTATGATACACATTGTAAAACAAAGCGTGGTGAGTTGTCTCTCTCACTGCTACCAGCTACGCATGCTGATATTTTTATTATCAATAAGTAGGTCAATTTGTGGTTCACAACTACCCCATTTCGTTGTTGTATGTCAATAATTATTTTGAAAATGCTCAAAACAGGGCTTGAGTTACAGTAAGATGAACGTTAGTGGTCATTGTTATGAGATTGTTAGCTGCTTATTATTTACAAGAAAACTAAACAATCAAATTAGGGTTACAATAAGCGGTTTAGCATTCGGATGTAGGTCTAGGCTTAGGATGCAGAGAGAGAGAAGGTATAGTATCCTAATTCTATTTCATGTTATGTACTTTAAAAAAAATAAAAATACAACTGCAAATGTTTAGGGGTCAAGAGTTGGGCTTGGGCTGCTTTTCAGTGGTGATTTGGGCGACATATGAAAACCAAAAAAAAATCCATTTTCTGAAACACAGCTGTCCCCAGGATGTCAGATAAAAGCATACAGACCTGTATTTGCTTTGTCTTAGGTCATCGAAGCACTTAGTATGTATTGGATAATGTAACCATACATTTTTCTTTCTGAGATTCCCTACATTGAAATGTAGTCTGTAGCTGTGTGTTGTTGTATATGGGTTTCATTGCTATTTGGTTCACAGAAAATGGTTTAACTGATGCCATATCTGTTCCCCATATATGTTTATGTCATGCACTGATCTACAGGTCTTGTTTATGCATATGTGATCAGTGATTTTCTGCGCAGTGGCCTGGTGATATCCATGTTGCTTTATGATTTCTTACACAAACTTGCTTTCTCCTGTCGCAGGTTGATTTGAAGCACAGAAGTTTATGGTATCTTCAGAGATTGTATGCACCTGTCTCTACATTTAGGTCACCCATTAAGATTGCAATGTCTTTGCTTCTCTCTTTTTTTTTGTTTTCGATGTAAAATTCTTCTTGCTCATATTTGTGTTAGAATTAGTTCATTGGATGATTGTCCTCTTTATTGTCTTTTGGCAATTTTGAAAGTTGCTGTTAGTTTAGGTCTCATTGCTTTCCATTCTATGAGTGCCTTCTGTGTTACCTTTGACAACATTTAAAAACAGCTGTATTTGGGGAAAAATGTGGGAGCTGCGAACATTTTATGCTTTCAGAGCACGTAGGAGAAAGAAAAGAGGAATATTCCAATCGTGTGACGTTAATTAATCTAAAAGGGCTTTGTATTTTTAATCATGAGTTTAATGCGATGTAAAAACAAACTATTTGGTACATTTGCTGAGTGTGTTATTTGTGTCTTGCTAGGTTACCAAACTGGACAGGGATCCATCATCGGGCACTGCACTCCAAGAGATTAGCTTCTGGCTGAATTTAGAACGAGCGCTACTTCGCATTCAAGAAAAGCGAGAGAGTACTGAAGTTGTACTTACACTGGATATTCTGAAGCATGGCAAGCGTTTTCATGCAACTGTCAGTTTTGATTCTGACACAGGTGAGCTTGAATGCTAGTTGATTTGGTACATATCTTACATCATTATTTAACTTAGTGCTTATGTACTTTATTTTTGACTCATTAGTAATGTGCAATTTTCATAGAAGTATACATTACTATTCCTTGGTTTTAATGTACATTACTGTTTGACCCGTTTTTGATGTACATCAGTGTAACTCTTTCTGTAATATTTTGCCGATGACCTGGCTCTCCTGTCCTATAACCATAATCAGATGCAAGACAGTATGAAAGTGCTTGATGAGGGGTCACAGCAAGGTGGGTCTGATAATGCACAGGGAGAAAACAATGAGAATAAATGCAGGAAACGATAACAGTATTGCACTTGAAGAAACACCACTTGAAGATCTACGTACATATACCTTGGCAGCAATATAGACACTGTTGGAGGATATCGGAATAAGAATATAAAAGGCTGGGAAATATATGGAGATCAAAAGAAATTAAATCCAACACAAAAATCAGAATCTTCAATTTAGATGTCAAGTCAGTCCTATTTGTATGGCTCAGATACATGAACAAAAAAAACATAACTACCAAAAAGCTACAGACTTTCATAAATGGGTGCTTGCGTAGAATAAAAAGATTGAAGTTGTATGACAAGATTGTGAATGTGGAACTGATGACAAAAACTAGACAGGTGCAGGTGGAGCAAAAGATGAGATGATGCTGGAGATGGATAGGACACACACACACACATGGAGGAAACCTGTTAATAGCATTACCAGGAGGTCATTGTTCTGGAATCCCCAGGGTAAGAGAGGTAGAGGGAGACCAAGGAACATACGGAGAAGAGAACTGGAGACAGACATGAAGGGGATGAAGAAAACATGGAAAGACCATGAGCTGATGGTACAGGACAGGAAGACTTGGCATACGTTTGTTGAAGGTCTGTGTTCCTTGGGGAGCTGAAAAGTGATGTTAAAGACTTACCTCTGTATTGAATCGGTACAAAGACCTTGAATGAGAAGTTTCGATCGATACATTAAAAGCCACGAGGAACTGCAGAAAACTGCTAATTTTGAAATCTGAATAATGTGATCTGTGAAACGTAAATCTGGCATTCATATTTCTATCATTAACTAAGACATTTTCATTAAAAGAAACATGATTACTAGATTTTTATCAAAAAAAGAAAAAAAAGGTTTGATGGTGTCAGTTTTCTTTCGCAGATTTGAACCCATTTATTGATATGTGTGTGGTGTTTATGGTCCTGGAATTTTATAAAATGATCAGGGACACGCCATGGAGTTTTGGTTTTGCCGAGCCTGTAGGAACCCTGTAGGGTGCTTTTAATTTAAATTGACTTCAGATCGGATGATATATAAAGGAATAAGGATATATAAGATTCAGCACTACTACATGACATTTAAACAAGTCCTTTCTTTGTTAGGATAGATTTGAAACCGGCTCTTGATTTAGTCAGTAGTTATTATTGATATTTATTTTACTATTACCATGGCTCAAGCTGGTTTTATTATTGACGTGTCAAAATCCAGATACAATTTTTTTGTCGAGTGTATTCCTTTTGCACAATCACTATTGCCGTCACTTTATGATTCATATTAAATCAGAGGAATATTGTAATTATTTTAAGAATGGAAAGATAAATATTTTATTTGATTTCAGACATGACAACTGCAACTGTTAGAGTATAAATACAGATTACTTAATCCTTATTATCCAACTTGTTTCAGGACTGAAGCAAGCAATGGCCACTGTGAATGACTACAATCAACTGATGAAAGACTTTCCTATCAATGACCTTCTGTCTGCCACTGAACTGGACAAAATCAAACTGGCAGTGCAGGCCATCTTTTTGCATCTGCGCAAAATCAGATCAACCAAGTACCCGATCCAGCGTGGCCTGAGGCTGGTAGAAGCTATCTCACGGGATCTCAGCACACAGATGCTTAAGGTACGATACCATCTCTTTGTTTCTATAGTTATTGTCTAAGTAGGTCTGCTGGGCTCTTTTTTTTTTTTTAAAAGTTATTGCAGAGTTACTGAAGTACCATGTGTTTTGTAGCTGTTATGTGGTGTGTATAGTGCTAGTTATAGCTGAGAACCCAGCAATAGCTTTCTCTTTTCTCTTGTTAGTAAGGGGCATGCGAGTAGCACTGTTGGAAAGTCTTGTTCAGATTGATACAGTTATGGCATTAGTCTCGTGAATCTACCAGGTTCTGATTGTTATACATCGTTAATAAACCGAGCTGTAAATTTTTCTAGAATGTTTCCAGTTACAATTTATTTGTACACTCTTACTGAGCAGACTAAAAAAATAAAAATTTCTATTCATTTTAGCCACATCAAGCTCATAAACGTCATTTATTAAATTTGGGAATTAAAAAAACAAAACAAACACATTTATCTAATTGTAATATCAAAAATTCACCGAGTATTTTTTAATATTGTCACACAGATTCTGGGAACTCGCCGCCTGATGCACATACCATTTGATGAGTTTGAGAAGGTAAGGTTGTGAAATCATATGCACTGAGAACAAGATGTACTCGGGGATATTTAAATGTGAATCATGTTTTTTTGTGTGTGTGTGTGTGTTTGAAAGGGTTAAAGATTTAAAAAAAAAAGATTTAAAGGGTTGAACATTACATTATGGCTTCAGTTGGTTTATCTTTTCTGCAGCTGATAAATGTTGTTTGATGCAGGTGATGAATGCCAGCTTTGAAGTGTTCTCCACTTGGGATGATGAGTTTGACAGGCTGCAGGGCATGTTGAGAGACCTGGTTAAGAAGAAAAGAGAAGAGCATCTTCGTATGGTATGGAGAGTCAACCCTGCCCACAAACGACTTCAGGCTCGTATAGATCACATGAGGAAGTAAGTAGCATCATTGTCATTACTTTATACAAATAAGGGCTTGGATTTAGTTTTGTCATAAAAATGATAATAAAATGGGGAGGACATGATGAGCATAAATTACATTAGCTTTATGTCGTTGACAAATTGTTCCATTAAGAGAATGTATAAACAGATTGCTTTAGTGTGTGAGTGAATTCATTCATTACTCAAGGATCATAGGTCTTTTACAGACTCATACCAGGTCCTTCTGTGACGTACCATAAACTCAGTGTTTTTCCGTTCCTTCATTGTTTGCATTTCTGTCTCCAGTTTTCTTCTGGAAGCATGTTTCAATCTGCCTCTACATCTGTTACCCTTTAGATTCGAGAATAATGACTGCCTGATAATTCTATCTACAGGTTTCTTCTGTGTGCCATCATCTGCAGCATCTTCTCATCTCTTGTTCCACTGGTTCTTGTCATCATTTCCACACTGGTGATCTTGTTTAATATTTTCCTTTTTATGCCCCTCCACCTTGTTTCGGACTGTCCCTGAATGTAAATTTTGTGGTCTCTCAGTTCGACTTCTGCCTGTGCAATTTTCCCATGTTTGTTTAATGCATGAACATTCCGGGTACCTAATCTGGAGATTTTCTTAGAAGAAAGGTGTTAGCAACCCAGACTCTTTTCGGCTTTCTCTGAATACACTGTCTGAATTATTTTTATGATAATAAGCATTTGCATTATTACAAAATCTGAAGTGTGAATTTTGAAAAAAATAATATTTTTGACATATAATTTACATACAAAATTGTGTCCTGAAGCAGAGCTGTGGTCAGCTTGCATTAACATTTTGGGCTGTTGGGCGTGACAGTAGATTGCCATATTGACCAAAACACCGGGCGTTTCCGCTTCAAGTTGGAAAACGTTTTGTTTTTGTTTTTATTTTTAAAACGGCCTCGGTATTTGTCGGCCATTATTAATTTTGACATACCTCAAAACAGAATTAGTGTTAGGTTAAGGCTAGCTGTTGTGATAAAGCTTGAAGCAGGGTTGGGGTTAAGTTAGGGCTAGCTGTAACGTGAATATGGACAGCCAGTCTGACAACATGGCGGACATTGTCTACTGTTATCACTTTATACATGTACCACATTTTGTTACTTACGCTTATTCCACTACCAGTATCTTATAGACTAAATATGTGTTTTAATACCGATCTATAATCAACTCATATAAACTTAATTTTTTAATTCACACAGATTCCGCCGCCAGCATGAACAGTTGCGCCAGGTGATTATCCGCGTCCTGAGACCTGTGACTGTGAAAAGAGGTACCTCCCCTGGAAGTGAAGAACCAGAAGCAAAAGATAAGCCAGTGACTGACGAAGCTGCTGATGCCAATGCTATTGAGGTACTATATGATGCATCTGTATCAAAGCATTGAATAAGCTTCTATGTTATTCTCATAGATGTGTTGATGTTAGAATAATAAGCCTGATTGTAAACTCATAACACGAGGTGGATTATCATAAAAACTTATTGAGACATTTTAAACAGTTTTTTTCTAAAGTTGTATCTTCACTCCTCGTCCTCTCTACCCCATATTAATTTACAATTGTGTAAATGTTATATTTGATTCTATGATGCAGGAAGTCAACTTGGCTTATGAGAATGTGAAAGAAGTTGATGTTTTGGATGTGTCAAAGGAAGGAGCTGATGCTTGGGATGCTGCAGTGAAAAGGTGAATTTTTTTTAAGCCTTTTATCATCCAGTACTGCTAAGTTGGGTCAGAGATCATTTGTGGGGTAGTCTCTTTGTATCGGAACATTCTGTATTGTGTGGCCAGCTCTTGGTAAAAGGAAGAAAAAATGATATACGCTGCCTTCTTGCTTACCTCTGATTAATTATGGAGCATAGGATGCTAATAAATGTCCCTCACATTGACCTGGAGATCTGTCTCTCTGTCCCTGAATTTACTTGCTTTTGGAAGTTTAATGTGTTGCTTAAATCTTCTGAGATTTTAAGTTTTTCTATAATTTTTCCATGTTAAATATATGTCATGAATATTAAAGATTAATTAATTAATTTTTTAAATAGTAAATTATGTTTAAAAAATTTGTTTCTTCTTTTTGTGAGAGATCAGTTGTGACCAGTAAGAGGTTCCTGGGTTATTGTATTTGAAACCATATTTCAAATATTTAGTGTTCTTCATTTGCTGTAGGTAATCTTCATATTCTTTACTTTCTTCATATTTCCTCTCATCTTTTCTTTCTTTATATCTTCATATTTTCTTGACATACAGGTATGATGAGCGCATTGACCGTGTTGAAACAAGAATCACTGCTCGTCTTCGAGACCAACTAGGCACAGCCAAGAATGCCAATGAGATGTTCCGCATTTTCTCACGCTTCAATGCTCTCTTTGTACGTCCCCACATCCGTGGTGCCATCAGGGAGTACCAGACCCAGCTGATTCAGCGGGTGAAAGATGACATAGAGTCACTGCATGAGAAGTTCAAGGTATGTTCCTTGCTTTACAGTTGGTAAATGTGTTTAGATAATGTGGATGTAAGAAGTGTCCGCTACACTCTATTATTATCGGTAAAGATAAAAGTTCTTCCCTTATCAGATACTGCCAAGGGGAGGGAAGTGTTAGAGGCTTCACTATGTTAGATCTAGCATTATGAGGTAACCAGTTCCCTTCATGGCTGCTTTAGTCTCCCCTATCTCAATAGCTAGCATCCAATTGACAATGAGTAGAGTGCTTGTCTCTTGTAGCAAACGTGCCGCAGTTTGAGTCACGCTTTAATCACGCTCTAATCTACTCAGAAGTAAATGGGTACTTGACTGCTTTTTTAGTTAGGAAAGGAAAAGGCAGTGAGGAGGAGAACTGGTCATCCCACCTCTCAATGCTGGACCTAGTTTGGTGAAGTCTGTAACACTTCACTCTCCTAATGGCTGTGTCTGCTGTAGGACTACCTTTAACTCGAGAGCAGAGTGAGATGTCCATTTGCAGCTGGGTCAACTGGATTTTGGCACTAAAGAGAAAAAGAAGGGGTGGCAGTACCAAAATCCTTGCTTTTTTTCACCAGTGGAACAATTGTAAACTAGTGCTTTACATTACACTTACCCCATTGACTAATAAGACTTACTTACTTACTTAGTCGTTCCCCTTCTACCGTATGTAGAGGTTTGGAAGAGAGAACGCCAGACTATCCTATCGGCTGTCTTCCTCCTGGCCTGGTTCCATTCTAGTCCTCGGTCCTTCAAAGATTGTCTAATGTTGTCCTCCCGGCGAACTTTGGGTCGTCCTGGGGGTCTGGATCACTGGCTCTTTGTTTCCCATGCTTGTCGTGGTAGCCGATCTTCTCCCATTCTGCAGACATGGCCAAACCATCTTAGTTGGGACTGTTCTACTTGGGTCTGCAGGGGTTGGGTTTTTAGGCCTTGACTTATCGTTTGGTTGCGGACCATGTCTCTTCTTGTTACTTCAACCACCTTTCTGAGGTTTGGATCTGGCTTTTGTGGGTTGTAGTCATTGCCCATGGCTCGCATCCATATGTCAAGACTGGGACATAGGTGGAGCGGTATACAGCCATCTTCGTCTTCTTACCAGCTTCTCTTTTGCTGAGGAATACTCGATTTATGGCTTGAAAAAGTCTCCCAGCTGCTGCTCTTCGGGTAGCCAACTCTTCTTTGATTCCTCCCTTCCGGTCTATGACAGCTCCAAGGTATTTAAAGTGGTCGACCTGCTCCAGGACCTGTTCTCCCAGCTTAATCTGATGTCTTCTTTCCTCTCGTGATATCACCATGGTTTTTGTTTTCGAGCTGCTTATGACCCTCCAGCTCTTCCTTCCAGACTTGCAGGTTGGATTGAAGATGTGCCTCTGATTTAGCAATCAGGGCAACATCATCAGCAAATGCCAGCTCTGAAATACAGACCTGTCTCATCTTCCAGTACCCCACTGAATACTTTCCTGTCCTCTCCTTACATGCCTTGATGACATTGTCCATGAGGAATACGAAAAGATAAGGTGACGATATCATCTTGTCTTACACCAGTGGTGGTTCTGAATTCTTCTGACTAATAAGACAGTGATGAACACATAGGCTAGATTTGCTTGTCTCATGTATTATTCAGTGAATATGAATTTTTTGTTGTTTTTATTTAAAGCAAAGCTGAACTGTGATTATTTCTTTAGAGTTTCATAACATTGTGTTGTTTAAAATGTTGTGGAGTGTAACGGAGATAAAAGGGCAGGAACACTTCTGATGGGGGACTCATTCTAAAGATTAGATTGCCTCTTGTTTTAACACTGTAGAGCTTCTTACACTATAGGGCTTCCTATCATAAGATGCTGTGGCATGACTGAATATTATGAGCATGAGGGTCCTCGATATGTCATTTCGCATACATGTCGTTGATTAATTAGGGATGGTAAACTCGATATATGTCGTATATATTTGCACTTACGTCATTTGAACAGGAACGCACAGAAATGATAGTTTTTCTTGCTATCGAGAGATTTATGACCCAAAGATTCGTGGTGGCAAGCAGATGAACTTGGACTCAAAAAAAAAAGTCTAGAGAACCTCCATCTCAACAGCTAGTCACAGAAGCAACAAGAACTTCAGCTACAATTCAAACAGCTTCAAGTGTTGAGGGGGAAAAATTATAATAGGAATAATAATAAAAGGACATTTATTTTTTTGTTTTATTTTTAATTTCATAGTGTATTTTCTAATTATTATTTAGCAATTACAATAAATTATACCTTATTACAGTTTAGCGTACAATAAAATAAGTATTTCATATTTATATGCCTACACACTTCCATATAAATTAGATTTTTTTAGTTGGTCTGGAACGTATCTCCCACATAATACATTAGTTCAATGGGAAATTCTTCTTCTTCTTCAGTCCTTAGCCACCGACCGTCAAAGCAGTCAGTGGCCATTACGCCTAGTGGCGTCTTAGGGCAACAGCAGATAGGTTTTCTTTGCCATTGTTTCCCATCACGCCTATTGGCGTCTTTAGGGCAATGGCAAATCAATCCATTTGCTGTTGTTTCCGTAATCGAAGTGACTGGCAAACGGGTGATCAGCCCGTTGGTAATGGGAAATTGATGTCCAATATATGTTGTTCCGTTATGTCATGCTTTTTAGGAACATAACTACAACGTGTATCGAGGACCCCTGTACTTCGCTAAAGATCTGTTTTTCCTTACTGTTTCATTGTTGTGAGCAAAATGGAGTATGAGTGCAACTTTTATTTCAACAGGTGCAGTATTCACAGAATCAGGCTTGTCACATGAGCAAAGTGAGAGACTTCCCACCTGTATCAGGATCTATCATCTGGGCAAGACAGGTGAGGTTATAAAAAATTTAGTTGGGACTAATATATACAATACTTTTCTAGGAAGTAATGTAGATAGATTTCTTAGAAATTATTTTGCACTTGTCCCAGCAGTTTTCTTATAAGTTTTATGTGCGTGTCCCACAGCTTAATTCAATTCAATACCCTTTAGCTCCCCAAGGAGCATAGGCCTTCAACAAACACATGCCAAGTCTTCCTGTCCTGTGCCATCCGCTCAAGTTCTTTCTATGTTTTCCTCATCATTTTCACCTTTGTTTCCAGTTCTCTTCTCCATGTGTTTTTTGGTCTACCTCTGCCTCGCTTTCCCTGTGGATTCCAGAAAAAGGACTGCTTTGTAATGCTATCAACAGGTTTCCTCAATGTGTGTCCTATCCATCACCAGTGTCTTCTTCTCAGCTCTTGTTCCACTGGCACTTGTCAGGTTCTTGTCATCAATTCCACATTTGTGACTTTGTCATACCATTTCAGTCCTTCTATTCTACGCAAGCACCCGTTTATAAAAGTCTGTAGCTTTTTGGTTGTTGTTTTTGTTGTTCTCCATGTCTCAGAGCCATACAATAGGACTGACTTCACATTTGAGTTGAAGATTCTTATTTTCTTGTTGGACTTGATTTCTCTTGTCCTCCATATGTTTCCCAATGCAATTAAAGCTCCTCTTGCTTTTTGTATTCTTATTTTGGTATCACTGTCTGTCCCTCCAACTTTGTCTGTATTACTTCCAAGATATGTGTATGATTCTACATCTTTTAGTGGTGTTTCTTCAAGTTCAACTTTGTTATCATTTCTTGCATTTATTCTCATAATCTTTGTCTTTTCCCTGTGTATTTTCAGGCCCACTTGTTGTGACCTCTTATCGAGAATTTTCATTTTCTCTTGCATCTGATTATGGTTATGGGACAGAAGAGCCAAGCCATCTGCAAAATCCAGATCATCAAGCTGTTTAGTCAGATTCCACTGGATTCCATTTCTGTTGTGTGATGTCGATGTTTTCATAACCCAATCTATTGCTAGAAAGAAAAGAAATGGAGACGAGGCATCCCTGTCTCACTCCCGTTCTAATCCTAAACGGTTCTGTAAGTTGTCCTTCATGAAGAACTCTGCATGTCATGTCTTCATAGGTCTTCTTTATTAAGTTAATGATCTTCATGGGAACTCCATAATGCCTCATCAATTTCCCCTTTTCATAGTCCATGAATCCGATGTATAACGGTGAATTCCATTCCAGACTTTGTTCAACTATTATTCTCAATGTGGCTATCTGGTCTGTACAGGATCTATTTTGTCGAAAACCTGCTTGTTCATCTCTCAGTTGCTTGTCTATGGACTCTTTTAATCTCTCCAGGATGATTCTGTTTAATACTTTTGCTGGCACTGATAGTAACATTATTCCCAGGGTTCGTAGCGACCTGGAAAAACCTTGAAAAACCTGGAAAACGAAAAAAAAAAATCCAGGCCTTGAAAAGCCTGGAAAAATGGCTAAAAGCCTTGAATTTTCCGCATCGGACCTTAAAAAAAATACGAAATCGAAAGTTCGTTACTTTGTGTCCATTTTTTGGTTATTGATGGTATTTTTCGCAACAACAGACACGACGAGTGCTAAAAATAAATCTGCGTTTACGTCGTTAACGCAAAGCGCCGAAAACTTCTGGAAATGGATTTAATGCGCAAAGGGAAGTAAAAATTGTGAAGTTGCCGTACAATTTTTACTTCCCTTTGCGCAAAGTTACCGTACAATTTTTACTTCCCTTTGCGCACTAAATCATTTCCAGAAGTTTTCGGCGCTTTGCGTTAACGACGTAAACGCAGATTTATTTTTAGCACTCATCTTTAGTAATAAATTCATTTATCTCATTTATAAAACCTATTTAAATAAGTCCAGTTTATAGATAGGCCTACTGTACTTGCGTCTGTATTTACAATGTAGGCCTATTTACAGTTTAATTTTTAACCATGGCCAAAATTAGCCTATAGGCAAGCGTTTGAACGAAATTTCTTGGTTTACCTCTGCATACGGGAATATATTTGACACAGTTTAAGATGGTCAGGAATAGAAATTGATGGCGATTCCATATCCTATAGCATACCCTGTTATCAGACCCATGTCCTACTGTTCATTTCACCACATTTTTTGGAAATAAATATATTTTGAATGCTTTTTTATTATATTTATGATGAAAAGACTTATCCCGTTCTACCTCTGAAGGGTTATAGGCTAATTAGGATAGGCCTAGGCCTACATGTTTTCAATTCCAGATAACATGAATAACCGCCGATACACGAAATTGGCATCACATCTGTCAAATCACTAATTAGGATAAATGTAAATCAGCAATTTTGTGGATAGGCCTTTGTTATTTAAAATTAAAAAAATTAAATTAAATTTAAAAAAAAAATCTATACAAACAAACGAAACAAAACCCAACAAAAATAGTAAAAAATGGGGGGGGGGGGTAAAGGCCTGCAGTCTCCAGTTAGATATTTAATAGATTTTCACTTATCATAAGTATTACCCTCCCAATTACTATATATATATATATATATATATATATATATATATATATATATATATATATATATATATATATATATATATATATATATATATATTACCTTTTGTTCTAGTTAAATATTGTTTGTCTATATTATGTATGCGTTTAGAATTTTGAATTGGTAAATATACATAGCTTAGGCCTACTCATAAGTTATTTGTGTGTTCCTTTTTTTTTTTTTTAAACTTACACTACTAGGAGACCTACAGATGTGACATCATTTGTGACCAAGGAAAAAACTCTTGAGAGCTGAGATTATTTGGACTTTTTTTTTTCAGTGAAAAGTCACCATAGTTTTAATTCAAATTTCATACGCAACAAGGGACATATTCTCTTCTGTGGTAGTTTTGATTCAGCCTTCAGCTTTATTTCAAGACCTGAAATTCAGATTGGTGCATTTGGAACAGTAGCGGAAAATAGGAAGCATTTTCCTGTAGCACTGAAGAAAAAACAACTCAAATTGAAAAAGACAAATCATCCTGTGTTTTGTGCGACAGAAGATAAGGCATGCCGACATTCACCTGGCATGATACGAAAAGATTTAACCTTACATCCACTGTTCACTCCAATGATAATATAAACAAGACAGTTAGAAAGACAAATTCTTTAGGGCAGAACAATTCAGAAGCCAGTGCTTGCAGAAAAATACAGCAAAAGTATGGGAGGTGTGGACACTTCAGCCAACTAGGTGCAAGCTACCCCTACCCACACAGATCCTATTTTTATATTATTTCTTAGTTGAAACTGCCCTGGTCAATGGGCACATAACCTACAACACTGCCAACTCTACAAGAAAAGATCAAAGCGAAGATCAGGATGTCAGTATGACTCTTATTGAACCTGCTATTCTTTGACGCAATGTGACACCTTCAAAACCACAGGTCACAACAACACGACTTACTGAGCACCACTTCATTGATAAATATGAAAGGGCAAGGTACAAACCAGACTGTAACGTGTGTAAGGCTGCAGGGAACAGAAGCCAGACTTGCATGTACTGCCCAGATTGCAATGTACCTCTATGCCTGATACCCTGCTTCAAGTTATACCACACAGTCAAGGATTATCAACATGGATCGTTGACAAAGACTCTTGCAGAGGCCTACAGCTACAACTTCAACCCCAGTTAATGAAAAAAGCAGCTCAGACTCCAACTAAAGGTACTTAACTACTCAAACATTTACAAACACTCATTGTCAGATGCCACAGACGCAGAATACATTCAAAAAAGACAAACACTAAAAATACAGTTTTTGTTAAACATTTTATTCCAATTTTATTAGCCTTTTATGTTGATATACGTGGTTAATCGTTAAATCAATACGTCAATCAAGCTTATTTTATTCATTACCATCCATGTCACTAACATTTTATTGCGCTGATGTTGAACAAATTCACTAAAAACTTAAAAAAGATTTCTGTTTTTCAATCTTTTATGAATTTTAAAAAAAAAAAAGTTCTTTTTAAAGAAATCTGCAAACACCCTTGGTAATGGGAGACGGTAATGCTCCGGATTGCTGGTCAGCAAAGTGATAATTATATCTGAGAAAATTAGATGAGGAAAATATTAGAGTTTCCCATCCTTGAAAATCACGTGCTGGACCTGGGAAAAGCCTGGAAAATGCTTGAAGAAATTTGCTATGAACCCTGTATTCCTCTATAATTTGTGCACTCTTGTAAATTTCCCTTCTTAGGCAACTTGACCAGATAACCTTCCTTCCATTCTGCTGGTATTTCCTCTCTCTCCCAGACTTTGCCAGTAATTTGTATAATATCTCTGTAGAGGTATCAATATCTGCTTTGATGGCCTCTGCTGGAATGCAATCTGGACCAGCTGCTTTTCCATCTTTCAGAAGCTTTATGGCTTTCTTTATTTCTTCTCTACTTGGTCGTTCACAGCTGATTTGTAGCTCCTCTTCTGCTGGCTGGATGTCTGGGGGATTAGTTGGAGATGGTCTATTGAGAAGTTCCTCAAAATGTTCTGTTCATCTCCTTAGCGAACAAGCGAAATCTGTCAGTCTCGTCAACCCCTAATACTTCATTTACTCCCACAGACTTCAGCAATTACCTTCAGGCAGAAATAAACAGTCTTAAATCTACAATACCAAATTCACCTTGTGACTTAGGCAGGCTGTCAGTATTTTGTGAGAACAAATGTACCAACACAATCCCATCCAACATTCCGTTTATGACAGTTAATGAAGTGTATAACTATCTTCTAGGACTTAAAGATAATAACTCATCAGGACTTGACGGAGTCAGTAATCGAATACTGCGTTATGCGGCTCCAGCTATTAGTGATTCGCTTACATACATATACAATCAATGTATCGCACGTGGCACTTTAAAGTCGCTAAGGTATATCCTCTCTTAAAACCTGGCTCTTCCGACAATAATAACCTTGGTAACTATAGGCCAATCTCCTTAATATCATCGCTATCCAAACCACTAGAAAAACACATACATAAAATAACACTACAACACCTAGTTAACAACGGCTTGCTAATTGATAGTCAGTCGGGGTTTAGACCTAAACATTCATGTCACACAGCTCTAACTAAGATGATTGACAACTGGCACTTAAATATTAATAACGATAACATATGTGGGGCAGTTTTTGTAGACTTTAAAAAAGCATTTGATATGATAGATCACGCTATTTTAATTAGAAAACTAGAAACATCAAAAGTAAACCTTCAACTAGTGACGATAATTAAATCATTCCTGTCAGACAGAAAACATGTAGTTTCTTACAATAACTCTTGCTCATACCCAACCATAATAAATACCGGCGTTCCTCAGGGCTCTATTCTTGGGCCTCTACTTTTTGCCATATACATTAATGACCTTCCATTACACGTCGAACACGCATCCTGTGACCTATTTGCTGATGACTGTACTATCTACACGAGTGATACAAGTTGCAACACACTCGAACTATCGTTACAAAAAGATACAGACAATCTGATTAAGTGGAGCATCGGAAATCGCATGCTAATTAATATAATTAAAACAAAGTGCATGTTAATATCAACTAGACAAAAATTACAAAATTCTGAGAAAACAACACTTCAGATCTATATTGGTACCTCACCAATTGAAAACGTTAATGAACATAAAACTCTAGGAATAGTCGTTGACCAGCATCTTAATTGGAACTCACATGTTCATGCACTGACTAAGCAAACGGCACAGAAAGTTTACCAGTTAGCTAAAATCAAACATTTCCTAGATGAAGATGCACGAAAATTGTTCTATGTATCTCACATACAAACAAACCTTGACTATTGCTCCACAATCTGGGATGGTTGTTCTATGTCCAACACAAAAAGACTCCATTCACTACAAAAGCGTGCAGTGCGTCTAGTTTCTGACAACTGCCAAACACAGTGTGTAGATCTATATAAATATCTCAAAATACTGCCTCTAAGAAAGCGCTTTCTGTTCAACAAAGCTAAATTTGTTCACAAAATCCTGTCACAGAATGCTCCAACATATCTGTGGCCAATGTTCAAATACAGTGAAAGACGCAGTCAACGCCTTAACAAAATACAAGTGCCCAAGCCTAGGCTTGACTTATTCAAGAAAAGCTTAGCTTACTCTGCTGCTCATCTTTGGAACTATCTTCCACATTATCTAAAACATAACAACCTCAGTCCCTATTCATACAATCGTAAACTTTTCGAATACTTTATGAGTTCTGATTATCTGCCCCCCTAATATGATTATTTTTCCGAACAAATGGTATAATATCGAGTGTAGGTTTAATGATGATGTTAGTGCTTTTCAACATATTTTGTTTCATGGTAATACTTAGTTTGTACTTTTCAACATATTTTATTTCATGTTTATAATTAGATACTGTGAATGTGAGTATGCTATTATTTTACCTGTACAACGTTGAATTCCTTGAATTGATGGGTAAATTGTATGTGAGAATAAATGAAATCAGTATAAAAGACGGGAGAAAGGAAGGGCAGAATGTCAGACGGGCCTGCGTGCCCAATTCTCAACCCTTTGAAAATAAAGTTCGTTCGTTCGTTCGTTCGTTCTCTCTCTCTCTTAGACGGGCCTAAGTTCCTTTCTCTCAACACTTTGAAAATAAAGTTCGTTCGCTCTCTTTCAGTCCCCATTCATACAATCGTAGACTTTTCGAATACTTTATTAGTTTTGATTACATACCCCCTAATCAGATTATCTTTTCTTATAATATCAATTGTAGGTTCTAATGACGATGTTTGTACTTTTCTACATATTTTATGTCATGTTTATAAGTAGTTAATGTTAATATGAGTGTGCTATTTTATTTTACTTTGCAACGTTGAATTCCTTGACATTGATATGTAAAATGCATATGGGAATAAATGAATTCAGTATGAAAGGTGAGAGAAAAGAAGGGCAGAATGTCAGACGGGCCTGCGTGCCCAATTCTCAACCCTTTGAAAATAAAGTTCGTTCGTTGGTTCTATCTATCTATCTATCTATCTATCTATCTATCTATCTATCTATCTATCTATCTATCTATCTATCTATCTATCTATCTATCTATCTATCTATCTATCTATCTATCTATCTATCTATCTATCTATCTATCTATCTATCTATCTATCTATCTATCTATCTATCTATCTATCTATCTATCTATCTATCTATCTATCTATCTATCTATCTATCTATCTATCTATTTATCTATCTATCTATCTATCTATCTATCTATGTCTCCCTCTCTGATAATGTTTGTACTTTTCAACATATGTTATGTCATGCTTATAAGTAATTAATGTTAATATAAGTGTGCTATATTATTATTTTACTTTACAACGTTGAATTCCTTGAATTTGATATGTAAAATGCATATGAGAATAAATGAATTCAGTATGAAAGGTGAGAGAAAGGAAGGGCAGAATGTCAGACGGGCCTGCGTGCCCAATTCTCAACCCTTTGAAAATAAAGTTCGTTCGTTCGTTCGTTCATTTGTTCTTGTATATTACTAAGCAATTTTCCATTCTTATCTTTTATGAGGCCATTTGCTTGCTTATATTTCCCTGTTAGCTTCTTTGTGTTGTTATACATATCCCTCATATTTCCTTTGGCTGCAGCTTCCTCTGCTTCCCTTGCCAAATCATCAATATATTTCATCTTGTCTCTTTTGATGTTTCTTCTTACTTCTTTGTTTGCTTCTATGTACACTTCATGAGCCTTGGCTTTGGAGCTTCTGGTTTTGCTTCTGTTTAAATCTGCTTTCTTGTTTTTCCTGTCTTCTATCTTACTAATGGTTTCTGTTGTTATCCATGCTTTGTGCTGATGTTCTCTTTTTCTCAGTACTTCTTCACATGTCTTGTTCCATATATTTTTTACTTGTTGCCAGTGGTCTTTCGTATCTGTTTCATCTTCCAGCTGTTGGAGTACTTGGTATTTGTTGGATACTGTAATTGAAAATTTTTCTCTTATTTCCTGATTTCTTAGATATTCCACATTATACTGTTATCTATAGCTATATGCTGTTGTAAATTTCTTGAGTTTTAATTTTGTTTTAGCCAACAGAAGATGGTCACAGCTTAATTACAGTTTAGGTAACTTTGGAATAGCTAAAAAGAGGAAAAAAACAGCAGCAGAGTAAATACTAAATATGTTGTATAAACTAATAGGTTTTATAAATAAATTTTGAAACAGATGATGACATGACTGAATTTCTCATCCAGAACTTGCTCCTGCTGTATGTTGTATTTTTAATTGACTTAACAGATCCTTAGTGATCTTTACAGTCTATGCTTTCATAACTTTTTTCCTTGTGAACTTTAAAATGTAACAATAGATATTGATCACTCATTTGTTTGTACGGTCTGTGCTTATCATAGCTGCTTACACAAAGGCATTAGTAATATCCCCAATCACAAAGAATACTGTAAACTGGCGTTAACTGTTTAAGCATTCAACATTTTTTTTTCCACTTTGCGTGATGTAGATTGAGCGCCAGCTGAATGCTTACATGCGGAGAGTTGAAGATGTGCTAGGCAAAGGGTGGGAGAACCATGTTGATGGACAAAAACTCAAGGCAGATGGAGACAGTTTCAAGATGAAATTGAACACACAAGAGCTTTTTGATGAGTGGACACGCAAGGTTTGTTTAGCTTTTTTTTTTCATATGAACATTAGCCAGGATTGAAGTTTAGTTTTGTTACCAAAGTAGCAAAATTGTAAGCGTGAGAACGAAATGGTGCATATATCTATTAATCTTCCTCCTCACTTCTTTAAGCTACCAAAGTAACTAATGCTACATGAAAATAAAAAACAATTATGTTTGTTGTGAAATGTCTGTTTAAATTAAATGTGTTTTATAGTAGATATTTTAGAAATGAAAAAATGTAATAGCATTCTGAAATATGTGAACAGAAGAAATTAAAAAGACATTTTGTTTGATCAAAGCTTACTATTAATAGCTGTAAATAAATAATATTAAATAAAAATATTAATAGCTGTATTTGTCAAGGACGATGGTATGCAGGCTTAATTGCTATTCATATTTTGTTTTTTCATTCCTATATTCTTAGGTCCAGAACAAACAGCTGACAGTTGTTGGCAAAATCTTCACCATCACCAGTGTCAGGGTGCCAAATAAGGGAAATGTTCTCAAACTTGGAGTCAACTTTCAGAAAGAAATAATCCAACTTTCCAAGGAGGTAGATTAATCACTGAATCCTATTTTCAATTTTCCTTTCGGTTTCAGATATCATAAGCTTTCTTCATCGTTAAAATAATCCTGTAGCTTTAACAATATTAGAACAGTGACTTGTAGTGTAAGTAATACATTTGGAAATGTAGCATAAATATGGTTTTATACAGTTGTTCGTTTTATCAAGGAATTAATAAATGGAATGTATATTATCATACAGAAATGAAACATTACATATAGATTATAATACCACTTATTTGATTTCAGGTAAAGATTTAAATATGGAATAAACATTTTAATTCATTTCAGAAAAAGACTTTAGCGAAAACTTTACATGAATGCCGTGTAACATAAATGGTTCAACATGTTGTTGTGATGCCCAACGTTTTGTTTTTTAAACATGCATAAATCAATAAACATTTAATAATCTGATGTATTTTAAAATTTCGTGCATGCACACACAAATGCACTGATTAGTTTGTGAGAGTGAAAGCTTATGTCTTCACATTTTCTTTCTTAGTTGACCAACTAAGTTGTCACACTGAGAGTTGATTATAAGACACTTTTACACTGTTACAGGTGCGAAATTTGAGATGGCTTGGGTTCCGTGTTCCTCTGGCTAATGTGAACAAAGCCCACCAGGCAAACCAGCTGTACCCTTTTGCCATTTCTCTTGTGGAAAGTGTGCAGTCCTGTGAGAAAACGCTGAAAAAGGTATTCATTTACAGTTATTTTATATTCAGTTTATATGTTATGAAGTAAGATTCTCATGGCTTGTCAGACTTGAACAAAAATTAGTGATAGTAAATGTCCTGTCATTTTTTTTTTTTTTTTAATATATTTTTTTTAGAAGGAAATTGTTATGTATATTCTGTGCTGTTGGTTTTGAAGACTATAATTTCAGACTGCTTGTGTAACGTGTCTTCACTTAGTCATTACAGAATGTGAAATCTTTTCTTTTGTGTCTTAATGCTGTATAATTTTTAAAAGTTAGTTCTTTGTTTATGTAAAACTTGACCATTTTGAACACTGGGACAATTTATAGATGAGTAATGATGAGCTTTCTTGTTTAGATTGAAAGCAAAGAGTCTCTGAAACTGCTGATAGCAGGCCTGCGCAAGGAGGTGCAAAACCTGATATCTGAGGGTTGTGGCCTGCAGTGGGAGTCATACAAACTGGACCCATATGTGCAGAGACTTGCAGACACAGTGATCAACTTCCAAGAAAAGGTAAGGGGAGTTTGTGAGTTCACTAACTGAAATGGACACAAATTCAGCAAGAAGACAGAGTCATAATGATGCAAAACATCTTAATTATACATATTTTAGTAATTGAGTGTAGGCTTAGTTAAACATGCTGATTTGATTAAGAAAATGGACAGCTCTTTCTAAGTGAAAATAATTGTAGCTACAAGAAGTCTCATCACCTATTATACGTATTATACAATTGTTTCAGTAAACTAGTGTTTTTAATGGTGGTACATGGAAGATCTGTCATTGGTATTCAAAAGTATTTGGAAATTATGGTTTAAAAAAATCAGTTTAAAACATGTTTTACGATATTTGTCAGTATAGTATACTGTTACAAAAAAATATGTAAATTGTGTCATAGGAAGCACTCTTAACAGCCTAGCATGTACTGTGGCTCCCCCTTCCTTCTGCAATCTGTTAGGAGGAACCCGTTACACGCCCATTTAGGCATATTGGGAATATGGTGTTAGGCCCATATTATCTTGACCGTCGGCACACGAGGGGTGATGTGGTCGGCATCACGCCGGCCGCCTTAACCTTCCCAGAGTAGCTCTGGTACCCATTTGGGGCTGGGTCGACCCAGGAGCCGTTTGTGGCCTAAAAATTTTTCCGCCTCATCTGGGGATCGAACCATAGACCACTGCGCTAGGAAGCCAGTGCACTAACCACTATTATCTGTTAGGAGTAGAGGAAAATTGGATTAAGTGTAGGGAATCCGCCTTCCCTGTGGATGACTGTATCACTTGTGGTTTTTTTTAAAAATAATTTGAATAAAAATTATGCAGTATAACTGAGCTATAATGCAGTAATTGGGGTCCAACACATTTGGTCGCAATAAATTTGGGGATACATTGTCGCGGGCAATAACATTTGACAGTTTTCAGCGGGTTAATCTATGCTGTTTGCAAAGAAAACATTTGATGTCATTTTCTTATGATCCTGTGGCTGTAAACATAAAAGTAACTCATTTTTTTCTTTAAAATGAAATAAGCAGAAAAAAAAAACATTTTATACAAAATGTAAAGGCAACATAGCAATTTGAGGCAAAAAAAAAAAAATGTATTTTATAAGATGACATTAAACACAGTGCTGACAACATTGAGAGTTATGATTATCTTATAAGCATCTGTGTTTTGAGCATGAGTAGCAGTAAAAAGAGCTAACTGGTGATCCCCTAAGTGTCCAACAGAAAAATATATATGCATGTTATTAGTAGTTTCTGTTCATAACGTAGTACATGCACATGTTTGTATTTAGTGGCACGTGAGTCGCAAACGGTGAAGAGCACTGCTTAATTACAACTATAAATATGGAACATTATATTTTGCAAACCTTCAATTTTCTTACCTGTTTTTTTTTCTTTGTGAAAGGTTGATGATCTCCTGGCAATGGAGGAGGAAATTGATGTTGAGGTTAGAGCCTTGGAAACCTGTACATACAGTGCTGGTACCTTTAGGGAGATCCTTGGCAAGATTCAAAAAGCAGTAGACAACCTCAGTCTTCGGTCTTACTCCAATCTGCCTCAGTGGGTGGCTCAGTTGGATGAAGAGGTTGGTTAGAAAGTTTATTTTTGAAAAAAAATTGTTACTGGTACTCCAAACCAGTGTAAGAGAATAGAGTGATAACTGGTCCAGTGGTGATTTGTGAGTGTGGACAAGAGTATTAAAGATGTTCTGACATTAAAAGTTTGAGTTTAATTTGAAAGCTGGCCGTAGTGTTATTTACAATGATGAGCTGAATGAAAATATATTGTAAGGGAAGTCTATTAGAGAGGACCAAAAAAAAAAGCCTTTATCTTGCGAGCACGAGATGCAGAAAAGAAAGAACTATTCTAAGTAAATAAGAATAAAAATGGGAAAGAAAAATATTAGAAAAGGATAATACTGGTTTAGATAATCGTGGAATGCACTTCTAGTTGGGAGTTGGTAGTGTTACTTCAGATGTAAGCAGATTATAGGTCATAGCGGTTTGTTTGCTTTTTTTTTTTTTTCAAAACAGCACAGAATAATACATTTTTCAATACCTTCCAGGTTGAGAAAAAGCTGGCTGCTCGCCTTGAAGCAGGTTTGAAGGCATGGACCCACGCCTTGCTAGGACAGAAGGACAGAAATGTTGACCACTCCATGGACACAGATGATGAGCCAAAACAGTCAACCAACAAACCTGGCGGTGATCCAAAGATTAAGGTAAGCGGTTGTATGGGTCTAACTAGAGCTTGTCATTTGAGTAATAAATGACTCAATTGTGTTGTTTTATGAGATCATTGAATTTAGATTGCATAAATATTGTACTCTTAATGGTTGCTGATCTGTATAAATATCATACTCTTAATAGTTGCTGAATCTATGTTGGTTTTGCACGCAAATTCTGAAGCAAAAGTACCTGTAATCAGCCATTTTGCCTAAAGAGGACAGAACTTTATTACTGCTCACTGTAATTTAACAGTGTAATGAGATGGCTGGTTGATATTTTGTGACAATTTTATCACTGAATATATTACTTACATTTTATCACTTAATGTATTTCTGACATTTCATCATTGAATATATTTCTGACATTTCATCACTGAATATATATCTGACATTTCATCTCTTAGCTTTCTGAGATAGGATAGGCCTTGAAAATGTTATGTCTACTGAAGTAAATGTTATCGTATTTTTTACAGGCTTTTCCTTAACTTGCAACGTATGTCACTGTCTTGTCACCTTCAAATCTTGCAATCGATTATTAAATCAATCCCAGATAAGCAATAGCTCTGAAACTTGGCATAGTTGTGTTTTCCCTATGACAATACAATAATCAGTCGTAAAAATAATAATAAAATGAATATTAATTTTGTTTGTGTTGTATCATCAGTGAAATGGGTGATAACTGCAAATAATCTAGGTGTATTCTTTCCAACAAGATTGTCTCTCTTGAGAGAAATATTGAAAACCCCCCACACACACTATTGCACGCGAGTGCACAGACATTCACACAACTGACAACTACATTAAAAAAAATGTAATTTACAACTCTTATCAAAATTTAAAAAAAAATAATTAACTTTCCGTGTAATATACTGAATAATGAAATCCGCCTCCTGTGCTCTGGACTCGTTTATTGCAAACTGATGATGTCATTAGCGGATCGATTACATTTTACTTAAATGTATAAACAACAACAAAATAACACTAATAAGAAGAAAATAAAAAAATATTTTAAACACAGGCTTTTAATGCACTAAAAAGCCTCAAATAATTTTTTAAGGAGTTTATAGCTTGCAGTAAAAAAATTTAACATCAAATTGACAAAAAGCTTGGGGCGCTGATTATACATGAAATTAACTTCTGCTTTATACTTCATTACACACTTTGGTTAAAATATATGATAAGTGCTTAAATGCCCCACACTTTTTGTCAATTTGATGTTACATTTTTTTTACTGCAAGCTATAAACTCCTTGAAAAATTATTTGTGGCTTTTTAGTGCCTGTGTTTAAAATTTTTATTTTTATTTTTTGCTACTTAAAGCATGAGTTATAAGCTTAGTTTTAAAACCAATAGTTCTGGAGAGAAAATTTTGGTTGTATTTTCTGGGTAATATGGCATTCATATGTTTATTATGAAGATTTTAGAACTTGACTGCCTGAACTAGAAGCTGTTGGGTCATTATCCTCCAGCAGGGAATCAAGTAAGCTTACATGTTCTGCTTGTGATAAAACAAGAGCAGTTTAGATGATGGTTATTGATGATTAATGGCTAAAGCACTTTGTTTAAATAAATGTTGTATCTTACACCTTTTGTCATATTTTCTGACCAGAGTCTTGTCCATGAACTGAGGATCACCAACCAGCTGATGTATGTGAGTCCACCAGTGGAAGATGCACAGTATAATATTCTACAAGAACTGTTTGCTTGGGAAGCAGTGATCACCTCCTTACCTCGCATCCAGCACTCACGTTACCAAGTAGGTTTAAGAAAGTTGTGATAGCTTTTGTATATGTAATAACAAGTATATGTATATCATCATCATCACTTTTCTGTTTTTGCTGCTTATGAAGCATGGAATTACCACTATAGCTGGTCCCCTTGCAGGAAGCCATTGATGTGCTCTTGTAACAGTGGTTTCTGTAGCAATTTGTTTTGCATGGTGAGGTTGCCCCAGGACAGCCTCATATTAGTCCGCCTTGTACGACATGCCTGAGGCTGTCGCCTCTGAGTTAGCGCTGGAAAGTCAATTAGTGTAGCAGTGCTTGTGGTGTATTAGTCAATTGTGTAAGACAGCCTAGAGTGCATTTTTCGAGACAGTAGTTATTTAGTTAGACATCTTCAGGGGGATAGAGTGTTAGTTAGTAACTATAGTGTAGTCAGGAGGGGTGGCTCTTACGTAGAGATCCCCACCAATTATATTTCGTTATCCTTAGTTTGTTTCAGGCAGGTGTAAAAGAGAGTGTGGAAATATTTCTTATTGTGTCTTTCATTTGATTTGTTCTTTATACAGGTTGTGCGAACTCGCACTTTATTTTATTTTGTTTCTGTGGTATTGATGTGTTGTTTTAATAAACTATAAAATGTACACTGGATCAGTTTATCTTTAACTATACTGTACTTGTATGCTTTGTCTGTATAATTGTGTCTGTGGAATTTAGTGTCTCCTTTCTGGTAGTCAGAGGTGGTGAGACAGTAGCTAGTAATTAAGTCCCAAGTGGCGAGGGAGAGTCAATCTCGGTTCTCACCCTCGAAGCTATAAGTCTCATCCTTCCACATTCACTGTCATTCTCATCTAAATCTATCTTTTCAGACTTTCTCATTACTAGTGTCTTGTCTCTGTATTCAGACAGACTCTAACTTAAAGCCACTTCGTGACAAGCATGTCTGATGGACAGTGACCCTATTCTTTCTTAGTATCCTGAGAGACCCCGGGAACTACTCAGAGAATAATCAATAATTGCCTGTGTTAAATGAATGAAACATTTGTTTTATATTTTCTGTTTCAGGTTGGTCTGCAATCCGAGTCAGAAGCTGACAGCACTTACCGCAAAGTCCTCACAATGTTGCCTGGAGGCTCACTTGTATTGGAGGATTCATACTCTGCCATTCAGAAGACTGTTGATGAATTCAGCAAATATGTCAATGTAAGGCTGCTGTTTTTTTGTTGTGTAAGATGCATGGTAGATCTTTGATAAATGGCTATACATATTTTTTGGGGGTCCTGCTGAAAAAATTTCTCACATCTCATGTTTACAGTTGTAAGCATTTGCAGCAGACATAGATGCTTTCTTTGTTTGTTTTTTAAGTGTATTTTTTTTCCATTCAATTCTGCATTATTTTTAACTGTAAGTTTTCATAAGTGTTTGCTGACAGTTTAAATTTAATCTTTCATAACATTCTCCTTGTTTACTTTTTTAAAATATATATTTTCTTTAAATACAATCAGTTTTTAATTAATTTGTGTGTTGTTTTTTTATGCAGTTTACATACAATTCTCTTTCATCAGCACAATAAATCTCTTTGCCCTTGCCTATACTTATATAAAATTCTACTGTGGTGTATTTAACTAATTGTTTCCTCCTCAACAGGTGTGGCTTCGCTACCAATCCCTGTGGGATTTGAACCCAGATGTCCTTTACAGTCGTCTTGGCAACAACTTGGTGAGATGGATGAAGGCACTTGAGGATATCAAGTAAGTGAATGTAGATCATTATATGAGGTGTGATCAGTGCTGGTTGGCTGGTTATGTCACATTTCATAGACCGATGACATTGTGTGTACCATAAAACCTCCTAAGAGACTTAGTTGTTTATGGCAGTTGAAGTATATGGAGTTGTAAACGTCTGTAGTATCTGTAACACTGTCAATGTCTGAAAACTTTCATACAGTTTAGAGTAAATTTCTGCAGAATTTCAGGTAGTATGAGCTCTATGCCACTGTTGTGTCTTTATGATTCTATACTGTTATAGTTCCTGAGGAGAGAAAAAAATAATGCTACTACTCCTTCAGACATGTAGTAATAGGCAGCAAATACAAGATTGTGCATGGGGGGCTGGCTGCCTCATCATGTAAAACAACCTGCTGCACAGAAGCTACTGCAACAAGAGCACATGGTCTTTAATGCAGGCTTCCTGCATAGGGATCAACTGTAGTAGTGCTGCATGCTCCATAAGGAGCAAATACAAAAAAATTCAGGAAATGAATTGAATGCCTCTGTGCTTCTGTGGAATCTGAGATATGTACTATCTGTAAACTTCTATGATATGTGAACGCACATGTAGAATTTGAGATCGTTTTGTCTGTAAACTTCTATGATATGTGAACGCACATGTAGAATTTGAGATAATTTTGTCTGTAAACTTCTATGATGTGTGAATGCACATGTAGAATTTTAAATAATTTTGTCTGTAAACGTCTATGATGTGTGAATGCACATGTAGAATTTGAGATAATTTTGTCTGTAAACTTCTATGATGTGTGAATGCACATGTAGAATTTGAGATAATTTTGTAAACTTCTGTGAAATTTAACACAATGTGTGCTTGTTTGATTGGGATTAGGGTTGTAGTCACCAGATCTAAGGATTTGTAAGTATATTGTTTAATACATGTGGAATTTGAGATAACAATATCTGTAAGCTTGCCTGGAAGAGAATGAAAAGTTAGAATTTCTGGAATGCTGACTATTGACATTGATTGCTTTGCCACCAGGCATTTTAACATTTTGAAATCTGTTGGGGGTCTTGTTAACTTCTAAATGAAAACAGCTTAGTCGTCAATGACAGTTGAATAATTTATGAGTCTTCATTCATCAGGGCATCTCGCAAGACCTTTGATACCTCAGAAACACAGAAGGAAATTGGACCCCTCATTGTTCAGTTTGGAAAAGTGAGTATGAATGACAGTTAACATTACATCACCATTTTTAACAGTATAATAAAAGTCACTATACAAACTGTTCAGTGGATTTAAATATATACTTTTCTTTCATTCATTACTTTTCAGCTACTTGTCGAGCTCAAGCCTTTCAACACACTCCAGATTTTTGTGTCTTGTGCCAACTGTTCAGGGTCTTTCCATGTTTTTAGCACTTTCATTTTTGCCTCCAGTTCTTTTGTCTTTTTGTTTCTTTTTTTTTTCTTCCACTATTTCTCTTATTCTGGAGATTCCAAAAACAGGTACTTCCTTGTAATGCTATCAGCTAGTTTTTCTCAGTGCATCATTTCCAAAGCCAGCGTCATTTCACATCCTTCTCCACTGGTATTTGTACTTGTCTAGTTCTTTCCATCAGTTCCACATTAGTGATCTTGTCATACCATTTCAGTCCTTCTATTCTGTATGAGCAGCCATTGATGAAAGTCTTTCTGTTTGTCTTTTTTCTTGTTCACCATGTTTCAGAGCCATACAGTAGAATTGACTGGACATTTGAGTTGAAGATTCTTATTTTGTGTTGGACTTTGTTATGATTTCCATCATTATTTCCCAGTGCAATGAAAGCTACTCTTGTCTTTTTTAATTCTATTTTGGATATCATTTATTTTTCTCCTTAACCAGCGGCACTTGGGCTTTCAGCCCTTCGGCCCAATGACATGTCATTGTGAGGCTGGGGAGCCTGTGGACTTTCCTTCCAACCCGGTCAGGAGCTTTGCTCCTTCCCATCCACAGAGGGTTTATCTCAGGAGCCGTTCAGGTTATTCAATCAAAATCCCGGTCGATGACACTGCTTCAAATGCACACGCCCAGGCTTGAACCTTGAACACCTGATCGCCAGCGCAACATGGTAACCATTAAACCAGCGCGGCTCCATTTGGATATAATTGTGTCTTTTCCTTGAAATGTATCAGCATTGCTGCCAAGATAAATGTATGATTCCACATCTTGTAAAGATATCTGTCTGTGCAATCTGGCTACCGTTAGTTACATTTATTGTCATAATCTTTGTCTCGACATATTTTCAAACCCAATTGAGGTGACCTCTCATCAAGAATGGTAACAATTATGGGACAGAAGAGCCAAGCTGTCAGCAAAATTTATATTGTCCAGCTGTTTTGTTAGAGACCATTAAATTCATTTTCTGTTCGTTAATGTTATTGTTTTCATAAACCAATCTATAGTGCTAGGTAATGAAACAGTGACATGAAGCAGGGAGCAAAGAATAAGAACATGGTATTCTGTCAGGTGTGTCACAGAAGGTGACTAAAGAGGATTGGGCAGAGAGCCACCTACCCCATGCTGTAGAAACTTTAAACAAAAAAAAAAAAAAAAAAACCTTTAAAACAGCTATGAAAGCAGCTCACAAAATGCCAGAAGAAAGCTGGGTTGCTGACTCGCCTTTTTTCTTCTAGGAAAATCTCCAGATTTTGCATCTAGAATGTTTGTTCACTAAATATAATCATAACCTAATACAAAGGTAATGAAATTATTGATTATTTATCTGGTTTCTATCTTTATTTTGTCATCTGCATATTAGCAGTCAGTTTATGAAATTTTGTGTAAATTTGTAGCATAATAGAAGTATTTGTTCGTTACCTGTTTAAATTGGTTATAATATCAGCATAGAACTGAGGCATCTCGTCCTATCTGGTCACCAGGGAAACATGCCTCATTTTTCATATGGCTGAGATGTCTGCCAGCCAAGGTCTTTATCAGTAGACATAAAATATGTAAATTGCTGATTATTGGCAGTTCTATCTTTGAATCACAATGGAAGAGTAACATTCTGTTTCACACATAGTAATTGACGTCAGTAACCGTGCCATCTTGAAATACTTATAGGGACCCCAAGATGCAGCAATAGTGAATGCAGTCAGTGACCCATAGCTTGACTGCTTGCATCAGGATCAGCGAACCAGAGCTGATCAAGACCGTACTTAATCTCCACGTGGTGGTCCTGGAAACAGTCTGCAGCAGTGCAGTCTGGCTGAGCGAGTAGGGATCGAAATGGGAAGGCAAACCTGGTCCCTAAAGAATGCCGTGCAGAAGTCGGATGTGTCGACCGAAAGGTGCAGATATCACAGCTTAGGCGCAAACAGACACAACGCAACCACCGTCCTTTTCAGGGCGAACGAGGAAGAAGAAGAAGAAGAAGAAATACTTATAGGAACACAACCAATATTTTTTGCCATTATTGTGAGAATACAGTGTGTTACTGTGTGTATTTATAAAAGTAATGATCATCTACCCTTTTCTTCCACTGTGAAGCATAAGACTGGAGTTGTTGCTCGCAATACATTTTTATTTTGGGCAGTCATCTTCAGATCTGCCAATGAAGTCTCTGTTGCTTTGATTTCCTCTTTCTCCAGGTTCCCTTTGGCCTCCCCAGCCTTTGCTTCTTCTGTGGGTTCCTGTCAAGGTCAAGCTCGGTTTTACTGGTTTATTGTTTACCCATCTCCATTTTCTCTATGTAATTGGCTACACTGGTTATCTGGTTCCCTTCCTTAGGTCTGTGTTTGTTATTATATCTGGCGCATCTGATTATGGAGTATGTGACACCGGCATCTGTTGGTGAATGTCCACAGTATGGTTGTGATATTCTTGATGAAAATCCACATTTTCACAGTCATGGAGTCGTGTAAAAAAAAAAAAAAAAAAAAAAAAAGAGATTGGCGTGTCTTTTGTATTCGCCATCATATTGTGTGAATATATTTGTTTACACATGCACACATACACATGAAATTATTATATTTAACTATATATACATTTTAGGTCCAGTCCAAGGTGTCTCTGAAGTATGACTCCTGGCACAAAGAAGTTCTGAGCAAGTTTGGTTCCCTGCTCGGCAATGAGATGACTGAGTTCCATGCTCAGGTTTCAAAGGTATTACTGAATGTTCTTATACTTTCTCAGATTTGATGCAGTACAAATTTATGTTCCGGGAAAGACTAAGAAGCTATAGAACAGTTGCTGGGTTTATGTTCTGTTTAATGCTGATAATTAAAGTGGTAGCCTGAGTTAGTTCATTGTGCCATAAATGTATTAAGTGTGTGAAACTAAATTGTAATTTGCTTATGTATTTACTACAGTCCCGAACTGACCTGGAGTCACAGTCCATTGATACGGCCAACACATCTGAAGCTGTTGGTCTTATCACACATGTACAGGCACTCAAACGGAAAGTCAAGAGCTGGGAAAAAAATGTGGAGGTCAGTATGTAGAGATTTATTTATATGTCTTGTTATTGTTGTTCAGAATCAACATCGTTGCACTCCAGGTAAACCCATAGGTGCTCAAGTCTCCCCTCAACAAATGTCGAAGGGTATGAATGCTAATTGTTTCTGCATCCATTTTTGCTATTACAATTAGCAGGAGTTATCAACAACGTAGCACGTTCCCCATAGCTCCGGTGATGATTCTGTTTTGATTCTGTCTTGTTAAGAATATATCGCCATCATTTTCCTTTGCGATCCTTACAGAGAATGGATTTACCACTACAGCTGGTCCCCTTGCAGGAAGCCTGCACCAAGCAGTTACATGCTGTTGCAGCAATGGTTTCTGGTGCAATTTTTGTTTTTATGGAATGGGGTTGCCAGCTCCACTCAGAACCTCGTATTAGTCGTCTTGTATGAAATGCCTGTGGGAGCATTAGTCATATTCTTTCTTTGTCTGATCAGAGACTTGGGGGAACTACATGGGGGCTAAGGATGTATGGTTGGAGAAAAATATTTGGAGTAGAGTTTACAAGCATTACAGAGTTTACGAAATTTATTTTTTATTTAATGCAGTTAATCCAATACAGAAGCAGTGGCTTTTATGTTAATGATACAAATTTCAAAGCATCTCCTGTTATAGTAGTTAAATTGGGTGTAACTTGTAATTGCTTTTCTATATATTTTTCTCCTCTCACCATTCACTGAGGCAGATGTTTTCACTTCTCAGACAGAGAACTTTAGAACTTAGTCTATACATTTTATTCATAAGTACAATGAAGACAGACAGGGCTAAGCTTTAGTCTTAAAAACCTGTGTCATCGTGTTTGAGCCTGTCCAAATATAGCCTGATGAGATTTTATTTGCCTAAGAAAAAACCTGAGAAACAAAATGTGCCCATTGGAAGTTTTGTGTATTACCTTCATATGATAAACCTTTTTCTCTGTACAACTTTGATTGAATGCCAGTTCTTAAGCACTTTGCACTTTCCAGAAAGATTTGCCATTCTGGTTACTTGAACAGCCTAATTTTTGTGCGAATGAAAGAAACATTTCTACTAACCAGTATCATGTTTCAGTTTGAGTCTTTCACCTAAAACATTGACCAGAACTTATTGTTTTAAGAAAGATTAGGAAAAGTACATACATCACCCAATACTGTGCAATATTAATGTTAAAACAGGTTACATTTTATAATGTTTACATTCATTATCAAAATTTTACATGAAATGGTTTAAGGCAGCCTTATTTTTTAATATACAAGTTGAGCAGGAACATACCATAAGGTAGCAGTGATAAAGCACATCAGCCATTATACCCACTGATGTGTGCCGTCCATCATTTGTAGTAATATAATATTCGGAACGATGTCCGTGGCCAAAAAACACACATAGGGGTATGTCGACAGACACGTATCAACGTTAATTCCAATGTACGCAAAACTCCTCTTCAACATTCACAAGATACACTTTATTCATGTACAGTTACATAGCTCCATCAATTATATCAATATTTTCACGCCCAATGGCAAAGGCAGTATATGCAGTCTTCATAATGTCGTAAGGCAGTTCGTTCCGCTATGGAGACGCTTTCCTTGCATTCTCCACAGTTTAATATATTTGATACATTCGACACAAATATGAAAAGTACTTCCTGACATTCAAAGAAGCTAGGAACACCTCAATAGAGTATTTTGGTGCCCTAGTGATGGTAAAGTTCAGGTAAAACACAGTAGACTGCAGGAGCAAACACACATGCGTCTGCTAAATTGGCATCTGCTACCCTTCTTTCTCACCATGACGTCATTTCCGTTTATTATGAGTAAGTCCGTAATAAAATATAAAAAATGAAGCTCTGTCGAGCTGAAGATACTTCACGCATAATCGTTATGAATTTTACTCATAACACCCAAGAACCTGAATCTAGACTCATGTCCCTTTCATAAAAGGGTGACTGTTTTTTTTTTTTTTTAAATTACGGTTGATTTTATGAAAAAAAATATTTCAACTTAATATGTGAAGATATTCAGTTTTTATCCTGAATAGGTTAGTCTTGAGTTAATTATGACAAAAATGCCAGAATATAGTGTGCCTAATAAAAAAAATTATTAAAGTTGATAAGTGATATATTAACATGGGTTTTTTTTTGTTTATTTAACTTTGGCAGGTTTATAAAGAAGGCCAGCGTATCCTGGAGCGCCAGCGTTTCCAGTTCCCCACCCAGTGGCTGTATATTGACAACATTGAAGGAGAATGGGGAGCTTTCACAGACATCATGAAAAGGAAAGACTCTTCCATCCAAACCAGAGTCGCCAGTCTGCAGCTGAAGATAGCTTCTGAGGACACACTTATTGAGAACAAAACTGCAACACTGCTTCAGGAGTGGGAGAAAGAGAAACCTGTTACTGTGAGCAGTGTTTTTCAAATATGGTTGCTTCTGAAATAAACTACGTAATTTTGAGGTGACATTTTCTCCTTACCTCATCATCTTCTTCTTTGACCCTTAGCCGCTGACTGTCAAAGCAGTCAGTGGCCATCACGCCTAGTGGCGTCTTGTAGGGCAGCAACATACTGCTTCCAGTTTGTTACCTCATCATGTAAAACAAATTGCAACAGAAAGCACAGCTGCATGAGTATCTGATTGCTTGGTGCAGGTTACCTGCAAGGGGACAAAGCTGTAGTGGTTGCTTCATGCTCCATAGGGAGAGAAAAATTAACATGATTTTTTTCACCTGACTTGTTTGTCTTTTCTTAATTATTAATTAACAAATTTTTTAAAATAATTAATTTATTTTCTATGTAATGAGCTATCAGAATTACACATCCTTCATACAACTATCACTTGTTGAAAATTGGTCAAATTTGATTTCTATAGTTGTAAAATTCTTTTGTTAATCAATATTCCTATGTCATTATTAATCAGGGTGAAATGAGACCAGACTACGCCTTGAAGGCACTCACCATTTTTGAAGGCAAATTTGCACGACTGAAGGAGGAGAGAGAGAATGTTGCTAAGGCTAAAGAGGCATTGGAGCTTGCTGAACCAGGTACTTATCTTATGAACTACATATCCTGAGACCATTATTTCATGGCCTGATAAGTAATGATCTGAATTAATAGGCTTATGTGAAGATGTACTTTTTGTAACATGATTAATGACCATAGAAAGAGGGCTTGGTCCTTTAGAAACTGATGTGAATCTACTATCTTGGTCCATGCGGCAGTGAGAGCTAACAGTCTAGTCTTGAGAGCACCCAGTGAGGACATTGAATATAGATATGGGAGAGGTAATGAGGAAAATTAACAATCACCTGTTAGAGAATGACACTACAATCAGTGAATCAGCACGACTCAAGACTTGGAATTTGGCATCGAGCGCAATACTAGCAGAGATGGACGTATAAGAGGATGGGTCGGCTGTATACAACCAGCATTCACCCTTTGACATTTGCGGAGGGAGATTGAGCACCTATAGAGTGCAATTATATTTATTCTTGACCACAATTACATGACTTTTTAAAATGCAAATACTTACAAGACGTACTGTTTTATTTTTGTTGTTGTTGTTGAAATAACTAATCTATACTTAGTCTTTTGCCCTCATAACATAACTGAAGAATGTTAACTTTCAAAGCTGTAAGTAAGGTGGCAGCTTTACCATTACATTGTATCTGTCAGTTGGTTTCATCCATGTCTTTAAACAAGCAGGGCCTCTTGGTTGACTTTTCATTGATGCCATCTTTAAATTGGCAAGACCCCTTGGTTGACTTTTCATTGCATGCCATCTTTAAATTGGCAAGACCCCTTGGTTGACTTTTCATTGCATGCCATCTTTAAATTGGCAAGACCCCTTGGTTGACTTTTCATTGCATGCCATCTTTAAATTGGCAAGACCCCTTGGTTGACTTTTCATTGCATGCCATCTTAAAATTGGCAAGACCTCTTGGTTGACTTTTCATTGCATGCCATCTTTAAATTGGCAAGACCCCTTGGTTGACTTTTCATTGCATGCCATCTTTAAATTGGCAAGACCCCTTGGTTGACTCTTCATTCATGGCATGGCATATTATAACAGGAGAAATGTACTGCTTTATTCATCATTCCTCTATTTCCCTTGAACTCTCGGTGAAGTATAGACCTTCAACAAGTTCACAGAGTTGTGCTAAATGGATCAGATTAATAGGAAGTTAAAAATACTGCTTGAAAATTCAAAGTTTTTTTCTTCTTTGCTTGTGTTTGATTTTGATAATGGTATGTTTCAATTCAATACAGCCTTCATGTTGTTACACATTTTTTGTCCATAGGATATGTCAGCCCAAGCCATGAAAGGATGCAAGTTGGGCTGGAGGAGCTGCAAGACCTTAAAGGGGTGTGGCAAGAGCTTGCCAAGATCTGGGAACAGATAGATGAGCTGAAAGAAAAACCCTGGCTTTCTGTAGCTCCCAGAAAGGTAAGTGAAAATAAGGAATGGTTAGATGCAGAATGTGATAAAGAGCAAATAATTGGATATCTTTATAAAAGACTGATTCCAAATACTATGTTCATATATTTTTTTATTAGCATTTAAATGGCCCTGTTGTTTTCATAACATAGTAATTCAGGACATTAGTTGCCATTGGCCAGATACCTCATTTATTTCCATAAGAACCCTAATATGAATTCAAAGGGAATGACATTAATGTAACCTAGCTTCTTTTTTCCACTTTCAACTTGCTTTCTAATTCAAGATCTGTAATCTTGTTCCAGCTTCGTCAGTCTATTGATGGACTCCTGAACCAGATGAAAGATATGCCAGCCAGGCTGAGAGCCTATTCTTCTTTTGAGCATGTGAAGAAACAACTGCAACAGTATGCTAAGGTAAGTACCAGAAAATTCCAAGCAATAAAGCAAATCATTAAAATATGGGAAAATGAGTGCCAGTATTGTCTAACACTTGGAGTGACTTGTGAGAAATAAAGTAGAAAAATAGACAACAGCAGAGTGACAGAAGTGAAAGGCTACTTGGAGTGGCCAAAAGATTAAAGATAGTGCAGTAAATTTTCTCAAGTATTGTTGGTATATGGGAGTTATGAAAGAGCAGATACATTTGTTTGTGCCATGTCTTTTAAGAACTTCTTTTCACAGTCCTTTTTATGTTTCGATGAATGAGCTAGTTACCAAAAAGTAATACTTAATTCATCAGGGAAAGAGTATTCACTGTTTTTTTCATTCTTACATAAAACAGGTCAATGTCCTGATTGTGGAACTGAAGTCAGAGGCTTTGAAAGAACGTCACTGGAAACAGCTAATGAAGAGGCTGAATGTGAACTGGGTGCTGTCAGAGCTGACACTGGGACACATTTGGGACATAGATTTTGCCAGGCATGAAGTGACCATCAGAGATGTGATCATTGTGGCTCAGGGCGAGATGGCCTTGGAAGAGTTCTTAAAGCAGGTAAGTTACTTTGCATGTTTATTTACAAGCCTGACACCTGGGCAGATTTGCATCTTTATTTAGAGTAAAAAGTAAATTGGTATATGAGAGGGAATAAAAAAATAACCTTAATATGGCAATAAAAAGTCCAAATCACGTAGTAGACGGTTGTACTACAGATATATTATGCCCTCCCGCTTGAGGTACCAGTGCGCACAGGCCCGTCATCCTGATGGGAAGTATGACGTCAGCAAACCATAACCAAGATGGCCGCCCCATTGGAAGCATGCACGAGAGAAGAGCAGCATGCAGTTATCCATTTTTTTGATAGTGAGGGTGAGAAACCAGCAGACATTCATCGAAGAATGAAGAGGCAGTATGGGGACACCTGTGTGTCGCTTCAGCAGGTTTTTGAGTGGCACAGGAAGTTTAAAAGTGGGGTGTCAAGTGTGACTGATGCAGCTCGCTCCGGCCGCCCTCACACTGCGACTACGCCTGACGCTATCGCTGCAGTGGAACGAGTGATGTGGGAGTGATACAGTAACAATCGACGAGGTGGCTGGAGAATTTAAGATCAGTCATGGCTCAGTGCACCACATCATTCATGACATGCTGCAGTACCACAAAGTCTCCGTTAGGTGGATACCAAAACAACTCACCCCCGAACTGAAAGAACGTCGTGTAGATGTTTGTGAAACACTGTTACGACGTTATGAAGCTGAAGGAGATGGCTTTCTACACCGTATAGTCACTGGTGACGAATTTTGGGTCCACTACTTCCATCCAGAGACTAAGCGAGCCAGCGTGGAGTGGTGACATTCATCATCACCGAAAGGAAAGAAGTTGGGTACAATGCGGTCAGCCAACAAATTAATGCTCACGCTCTTCTGGGACTGTAAAGGCCTAATCCTGGAACATTACATGCCCAGGGGACTCACTATCAACAGCGAATCATACTGTGATCTGCTTCAGAACCACTTGAAACCTGCAATCGGGTCAAAACGTCACTGCTTGCTCAGTTCTGGTGTGTTGTTAAGCATGATAACGCGCGGCCGCACACAGCTTGTGCGACAGTAACGAAAATTACGAATCTGCGTTTGGAGTGTCTTCCACATCCTGCATATTCACCGGACCTCGCACCGAGTGATTATCATGTGTTTGGACCCCTCAAGGAGGCACTTGGTGGCAAGAAGTTCAGTACAGACGATGAGGTGAAAGAGGCAGTGCATACGTGGCTACGCAGTCAGTCAGAAGAGTTTTTTTCTCGCGGAATCCAGGCCTAAGTGAAGTGCTAGCACACCTGCATTGAAAGTGGTGGGGACTATGTAGAAAAGTGATTAAGTGCTTTCATTCCTATTTGTGCATATTCTGTTAATAAAAAAATATTAAGGTTACTTTTTGACTCCTCCTCCTTGTATATTGTATATTTACTGAATACCTAGGGAAATACATAATGTAGCAAGAGCAGTATCTATCAAAAAAAATTAATATGCAGCATTTAGTAATATTATAAGAATATAAATATATAATGCGTAACTAATAATAGACCTAGGGAAATCCGTAACAGTGTGTAACAAGATCTTGTTGTCATATACATCGCCAGCATTGTCATCACATCTCTTGATCTACTGTCACCTATCTGGTTCTTGTCGTTCTACATTGATCATACCATTTCAGTCATTCTGTTCTGTGCAAGCACCCATTTATGAAAGTTGTATCTTCTGTATCCATGGTTGTTTTGTGTAACTGCAGCATGGTTCTTTATAAACATCTATATCATATATGTTATCAGGTCAGTGAAGTGTGGAGAAGTTATGAGCTGGACATGATCAACTACCAGAACAAATGTCGTCTCATCCGTGGCTGGGATGACCTGTTCACCAAAGTAAAAGAGCACATCAACAGTGTGACTGCCATGAAACTATCCCCATACTACAAGGTGAATTGTCTTTATTTGATGTGTCACTTTATTTATATATTGATGACGTTTTGTGTTAACTACAGGGTCAATGAGAAGTCTTTTCCTATTTTCAAAAGATTATTTCTTCACTCCTATATCCAATTATGTTATGTGAAACGAAATCAAAAGAAAGACAATTATACTGCCATTCTGTCACATTAACATTACAAATCATTGTGAGATCCTGTTCAACACATGATTTCATGGTGGGCAATATTTTTGCTCTCTTTTGTATTGTCAGTTTATTGACCTTTTCAAATTTTATTTTGTTTCTGAGAATAAAAGAAAATAAAACTCAAATGGCAAGTATTGCTCATTGTTTTGACATTTGTTTCATGTACATCAAATGGATACAAAGTGATATATACGAAGTTAAAAATGAAAAGTGATGTTTCAATCACATTGTATAATACTGTTAAATTATACATAATTACTCTGGCATAATACGTGGATTATGCGTGATAGAGATATTACTATGTGTATAGACCAAAATATGTGATGGTAGTTTTTCTCTTTCTTTTGTTGTTTCTTTAAAAAAATATGTTGGCCTTCACATATAGACTTTCAACCCAGGCACACAAATCTGCTGTGAAGATAATGTGCACCACACATAACAGTGCATGTGTACACACATGTATCTTCTTCAAGGGTCTTTCCACAACTTCATATTCTGAGGGCTGTTTACTATGTCTGTTGTTGACTTGTATTGTGCCATTGAGTTGTATCGCTGCCATTTTGTTAAAATGTCTCTTTCATCAGCTTTCCTATTGTCGTGATTCCAGCTTTCCTCTTATCATAACATGCCTTTGGTCAGTGAGCTGCTTCCTTCTTATATGTATGCAGAGCTTCCTGTGCACACTGGCCTTTCAGGACATACATCACTATTCCGTTTAGGTGATCATCGTATTCTTAACATTCTTTTTTAAGACAACATCTCTGTGGCCACTGGCGTATTCTTGCTTGTTTGATGACTGCACAAGGCTTATTTTCATACAAAAGGATCAGCTCTGACTAACACTGATGAACTGTCTTTTTTTTTTTTACTTCATCAAAATAATTTTTTAACACAAAATACTTTTCCTGTGTCACGAGTATGGAAATAGAGGATGACTGAGGTTAAACAGAATATGAATGGGTAATGTGAAAGTAGATTATTAAAGTCTTACTGCTTAGTCGTTCCCCTTCTACCGTGAGGTGTAGAGGTTTGGAAGAGAGAGTGCCAGACTATCCTATCGGCTGTCTTCCTCCTGGCCTGGTTCCATTCTAGTCCTCGGTCCTTCAAAGATTGTCTAATGTTGTCCTCCCAGCGGACTCTGGGTCGTCCTGGGGGTCTGGATCCCTGGCTCTTTGTTTCCCATGCTTGTTGTGATAGCCGATCTTCTCCCATTCTGCAGACATGGCCAAACCATCTAAGTTGGGACTGTTCTACTTGGGTCTGCAGGGGGTGGGACTTTAGGCCTTGACGTATCGTCTTGTTGCGGACCATGTCTCTTCTTGTTACTTCAACCACCTTCCTCAGATACCTCATTTCTGAGGTTTGGATCTGGCTTTTGTGGGTTGTAGTCATTGCCCATGACTCGCATCCATATGTCAAGACTGGGACATAGGTGGAGCGGTATACAGCCATCTTCGTTTTCTTACCAACCTCTCTCTTGCTGAGAAATCCTCGATTTATGGCCCGAAAAAGTCTCCCAGCTGCTGCTTTTCGAGTGGCCAACTATTCTTTGATGCCTCCCTTCGGTCTATAAAAGCTCCAAGGTATTTAAAGTGGTCGACCTGCTCCAGGACCTGTTCTCCCAGCTTAATCTGATGTCTTCTTTCTTCTCGTGATATCACCATGGATTTTGTTTTAGAGCTGCTTATGACCATCCCTCTCTTCTCCAGCTCTTCCTTCCAGACTTGCAGGTTGGATTGGAGATGTGCCTCTGATTTAGCAATCAGGGCAACATCATCAGCAAATGCCAGCTCTGAAATACAGACCTGTCTCATCTTTCAGTACCCCACTGAATACTTTCTTGTTCTCTCCTTACATGCCTTGATGGCATTGTCCATGAGGAGTATGAAAAGATAAGGTGACAGGATATCACCTTGTCTTACACCAGTGGTGGTCCTGAACTCTTCTGACTTATGGTTTGCTGTCCTCACATAATTTCTGCAAGACTTGTAGAAGCTCTGTATAGCTTGAACCACATGTGCTGGAATGTTCTTCCTTGCCAAACAGTCCCAAAGTTTGCTCCAGGGGACCCTGTCAAATGCCTTTTCCAGATCTATGAAACAAAGATGGATCTCACTCTTATACTTAAGGGCCTTTTCACTCAGCTGGCTGAGTGTGAAGATTAGGTCTTGAGTACTTCGGTTAGCTCAGAATCCGCACGACCTCATCCAATTGTGGCTCAGCTAGGCGTTGGAGTCTCTGCTCTAGGATTCTTGAGTAGATTTTACCAGGGACACTGAGAAGGGATATGCCTCTATGGTTTCCACATTGTTGATTGTCACCCGTTTTGAAAATTGGTGTTATGATGGCAATCTTCCAGTCCTTTGGTTTGGTCTTGTTGCACCACGCTGCCTGTAGGACCCTTAAGAGTAATAGGTCGCCTGATGCTCCCATATACTTAACCATTTCTGGTGTTATACCATCATGCCCTGCTGCTTTGCCCATCTTGATTTTCTCCAGTGCTGCCTTCAGTTCTTCCATCTTAATGTCATCATCACCATTGGTTTCCTCTTATGTGCTAGTGGTTATCATTTCTGATGCTTGGCCTTGCTCACCATCAAGGAGTTCTGAGAAATATTCTTTCCATCTTTCCATTACTTCCTTCGGGGCAGTAAGCAATTTGCCTTGCTTGTCCTTTATAAATTTGAGAGGGCATTGTTTTTCCTTCCTCATGTTCTTTAGGGTCTTATAGAACAGATTCTGGTTTTCTTGCCCATCTTTTTCTAGCTTTTCTCCAAATTCTTCCCAGGACTTCTGTTTTGCTACTAGCACCTTGTTCTTTGCTTCTGTTCTGAGTATCACATATTCTCTATATTTCTCTATTTGTCCTGCTGTGTTCTTAGCTCTTAAGTATTGTTTCCATGCCATTTTCTTCTCTCTTATTTTCTCTTGACTTCCTCTGTCCACCAAGGTGTCCTCTTTCTCTTGTTCCCAAGTCAGACTTCACCACATGCTTCTGCAGCAGCTGTCTTTATGTTGTCCTTGAATTTAAGACATAGGGTTTCCAAGTCATCAGATTGTTCTTCTATGTTTCTCACCGCTGAAGCAATAAGCCCCTGATATCTGGTCTTAATTTCTGGCTCTCTCAGCGTGTAGGTGTTAATGCTCATTTCTCCCGTTCGTTTACTTGGTTTCTTGCGTGATGTTGGGCAGTTCCTAGGCGGAGCAACTCTTTCAGTTGTTCTTTTGATTGTAAGCAGGTAGTGATCACTTCCAATCTCTGGCCCCCTCCAGACTCTAGCATCCCAGACATATTTGAATGAGCTCCTCCTAACAATAGCATAGTCGATCACAGACTTCTCATTCTTTGTTGGTTCACATCTAGTGTATGCATGTATGCACTTATGGGGGAATTTTGGGTTTGTAATGATCAGATTCTGCTCACTGCAGAATCTAAGGAGTCGCTTTCCATTGTCATTGAATCTTCTCCATATCTTCCGATAACTCCACCCCATCCTAGCATGGTCATTTCCAACTCTGGCATTGAAATCTCCAAGCATGATAATTTCATCTAGGCAGTCATCCACTGTCCTTTGAAGCAGCTCGAAGAATTCCTCCTTGACCTCTGCTCTCTCATCCTCATTTGGCCAATACACTATGACCAGGTTGACTATGGTTTCTCCTTCTCTTAGTTTTACAACCATAATGCGCTCCGAGACAAAGTTCCATCCCTTGATACTATATTTCTGGTTTTTGGCCACAATGCAAGCCACGCCCCCTTTAGCTCTTTCAGATGTGGGTACACCACTGTAGAGCAGCATGTTGCCATCGAGATCCATGACTCCTTGTCCCTTTTTCTTTGTTTCCGTTATAGCCAGGATTTCTAGTTTTGCTTTCCTCATCTCTTCCACCAGCTCCTCTTCTTTCCCATTTATACTTCTTGTGTTCCAAGTTCCACCGTTCCAGTTCGTCGCCTTTAGAATCAGTCTGGTTTTCTCTCTTGTAGTTCACGTAATCATGATTTAAAGCAAACAGGCCTGTTGTGCCTTTGCATGGTGGAGGGGCTGCCTCCTTACGGCCTCCATGTAGGCCGCCCTCCTCCTTTTTCAGCCGGGCTTGGGACAGGCCTAGGCAGAGTTGAAAATTAAAGTCACTAATGAAAATATGGAAAGAGATATGACATCTGGAGAAAAGAGAGATATAATAAAATATCGAAGGTCTACTTCCCAGCCATACTCGAGACTCTTTTAATATGTCATACCCTTCTCTGTCCTCTCATGCAACATAGGAAGATCTATTACAGTAAGAACTACAACAGCAAACATCAAGTGACAGAATAGAATGAATTCTGACCGCTTAGAACATATAAATATATTTATTAACCTTTAGCACGCTGCATAAAAATTCAAAAAACTTGCCCAACCACTGCATTCTTTTTCACAACGCCCCATTTTTATAGTGGGTGACTTGTAAATTCTATAGTTTTTTTGTTTTTTGGTCAATTGCTCTAATTTTTAGATTGTATAGAAATGAATGAATGATGAATCTGATGATATAAAATTTGTTTGAGTACATGTTAGATGTGATAGGAAGAGAGGAAAGGAAAGATGAAAAAAACGAAAAAAATTTAAAAAAAATAAAAAAAAATTTTTTTTAAATTTTAAAATTAAAAAAAAAAATTTAAAAAATGACCAATGAACGAAGAGTCCATATCCCTTGCATCTCAATGAAAGTCATTTGACCAATAGAGCGATACAAATCAAATGACGATCTTTTCGTTACACCCATCATCAGTAGCAAAGCAACAAACTCCCTAGCCAGCCGTGACATTCGGCCGTAATCCTATTTTTTTCCGATATTCCTAATCCTAACCCCGAAAATTATACATACTTGAAAGGCCATTTTACTTTCGTTTCCATCTCAGCCATCAAACATATTCTGAGAACCGATTTCAGCGCTTATAAAGACAAAAATTTCATCCCCACCGCATGGCGTCAGAATACAATAAAATTAGAGCGAAATGGCCGCGTGTCTGATGCCGATTCATTTCGATTTAAAAAATTTACAAAAAATAAACGCGGATACACCCATCACTTTTTTAAGATCGGAAACGGAAGCTAACTCTCTTGCAAATAAAATTACAACTTAACATCCGGGGCTGAAAATCACGTGTACACAAGTCCTCATGCTAGAAACGGTGATATCCGTAAGGCGACACATGGCAGCTCCAGCGTGCAGAGCATAGGTTATCTTCGGCGACATGTGTCGCCCGCAGCGTGCTAAAGGTTAAGGAAACTACGATGACAACACAAATTATAACTCCACTAGCTCTGATGGGCTAGTGATTATATGTCACAAATCACAGAAAAATACTTCGCTCAATCTCACAGGCCAAACGTCTCACTCCACACCACCAACACCCATACACTTTCTCACTACCAAGATAATCTAACAAAATGGGGTAGGCCCCGAGTTTCGTGATGAAACGGCCACTCTTGTATTGTCAATATTCCGGGTAGTTAAGTTACTCCTCAGTTGGGAAAAACACTACGCTGTTCCACCAAATTTGGTATTCTAAGGCTATGGAGATAAGCTCTCTCTGTAACAGCGTCGTAATAAATCCTATGCATTCACAATTTCCTGTGACTGGTGGCCACACTAGCAGGTGAAAGAGATTAAAACGAGCGCAGAAATACTTGCACCCACTGATCTATCTATATCCAAACAAGGACTTTTGCTGGCGAGCGAGTATCCAGTAGGCGCGCTGGGGCGCCTCTTATACTGGATAATGAAGACTTGAACTATAAGACAGGTGACGAGTACTGGCAACTGACTACTCCTCTCGGTCGTTATGTCAGTATACTCAGAGGTAACAATGGGTCAGACAGTGTTGCCGAAAATGACTGGATGGCAAAGGCGACAGCCCATATGTGTTGAGATGATGGTTAACTGCAAATGGCGGCACTATGTGCTGTAGGTAAATAATCCAGGATGCAAAACTACTGCTTACGTGTAGGTAACAAAAATCGATGTAGTGTGTTATACTCCGGACAGCACGAGTAATGTGTGCTTTACAAGTACTGGCTGTCGACGAATCCTTTCTGTTGGCATGCCCGTATACTCTGAGTTAACTGGTTGTTAATGGGTTGGACAGTGTTGCTGAGAATGACTGGATGGCAAAGGCGACAGCCCGTATGTGCTGGAGAGATTGACACTTTCAGCATTAGGCTGTGGTTAATTAATCCACGAAGCAGCCTTGTAGCTGAAACTGGCAGTATGACATAGACTGCCGTGTAGTATTTATTATGTGGAAGTTGTAATCCAGCTGACAGCAGCAATCAAATCAGGAAGCATAGAACAAATGTTGTGACCAAGGCTCTGAAAATATACAAGCAAGTCAATATCTCTTTACTACTTGTAGCCTACACTGCCTTTGTCATTCTCTCACCCGTGCAAAATATAAGCAAACTTCCACTCGCCGTTTTTCTCTCTCTCTCAAAATCAAAACAAAATCTGTCTCTCTCCCGCTTTGCTCTGTTATGCCTATGGAATCACTACCACTGAAGGCCCCGCCCTAGGTTTCTATTTACAAGCCACGCGTTTCTGGCGCTGCGTCGCAAGGCGATCTGAGGCTAAAAATATTCACACACACACACTTACATAGTCCCACACACTATGGTAAAGCGAGACCACTGTTAGGTATTCACACCTTCCATGATAGTTATATGTGGTCTGAGTGATAATCATCGAAGTAGGGATAACACTGAATGAGTTACCAAAAATTTAGTGTTTGGCTTACACTCAAAATATCATCATCATGTGACGTATTCTTTCCAGAACCTTGTCTCCATTACAGCTGCTCTGAACGCATCACGATTCTGGGCAAGTCGACCTGCATCAGCCAAAGACAAGTTCAGACTCTCTGTGATGTCCTGGGTCCACTCAAAATATATATATATCAAATAGCAAAAACTCTTTACAGTAATTATACACACAACCAAGCGGAAAATTGGGTAATAATATTATAATAGGCTCCCACTTTCTGCCTTAAGAAATGAAAGCCTTCATTTGACCAATACAAATCAAATGACGATCTTTTCGAATTACACCCATCATCAGTAGCTGGAATTAAACGCTCTCGTCAGCTGTGATATTCGATCGCAACCCTAAACCTTTCCGACACACTTAATCCTAACCCTTAAAAAAATACATACCAGGAAAGCCATTCTACTTTCGTTTCCATCTCAGCCATCAAACATATTCTGAGAACCGATATCAGCGCTTATAAAGACAAAAATTTCATCCTTACCTCATGGCGTCAGAATCCAATGAAATTATAGCGAAAATGGCTGCGTGTTCGATACGGATTCATTTCGATTTAAAAAATTTACAAAAAATAAACGCGGATGCACCCATCACTTTTGTAAAATCGGAAATGGAAGCTAACTCTCTTGCAGATAAAGTTACAACTTAACATCCGGGGCAGAAAATCACGTGTACACAAGTCATGTGCTAGAAAACGATGATAAACGCTGTCGACATATGTTGACAACAGCTGGGAGAACATAGGTTGCCTTCGTCGACATATGTCGACGGCAGCGTGCTAAAGGTTAAGCTCTGGCGCAGAATATCACTTTGTCCAGTGGCAGAATATTCTTGAGACAATGGTATTGAGTGATAAAGACACCTCGTTTAAATAGTAAGATAAAGTCTGCAGGTGGCTAAGCATGGCTTCTGCTCGTGCAAGGATCTAACGTAACAAGACATAAGGGTCTAGGGAAATGTTTCCCTGGCGACTAGAGATACAGGAAAAAGACGTAATCTGAAGCAACACTAGGTAGTCCTACGGGCGACCTGAGTTCGAGATTCTAGACAACGGTGGCAAAAAAAGGAAAGGTAAAGGTTTCCCCCCATGTCCACGGGTTTTCTGTAAATCAAAGAAAACAGGGAACTAGCTGTTCTCTACAAGAAAGGTAGAATAAAAGGACCTTTAGCTAGATGCCACTGTCCACATGCAGAGGGCTGGAATTTAGCCTGTCCAACGTAAGATTGACATGACCAATGCCAGAAATAGCGCTATTAGGATAAGACAGAAAAGTAGGCGTAGACAAAAAATAGAGAACAAGACGGGGCATACCACTCTGCTAAAAATGATAGAAATTTCATTCAAATCACGAGACTGTTATTGAATTCCACTTTTGCTTCAGCTATTCTCCTACAAGCATCTTCGATCTGATATTTTTAATGTGCCCAGGTATGAATCTTGTGACTTGTTTCAAGACCGTCACATTTACATGATGGTGCATTTTGGCAAAGTCCATTTCTTCAAAATGACCATTGCTTCCGTCTTTTTTGCTACGGAAGCTAAGGTCCTTATTTTTACTTTCTGTTACTATTTGCTGTAATTGTTTCTCTCCATTTTTCTTTTTTTTTTCTTTTCACTCCTCTCATGATAATACCAAAAAACGTGTTTTGTTCACATAGCTCATAAGACTAATTTTGCAGTGGTCTTTAATTTTGATGGCTCCAGATTTACAAACACATACACATAAATGGATACTAGAAACTGAAGTACAGTAACAGCATTCTTTTCTACATATCATGTTTGAAAATGACCCACTGAATATTAGAAGTTAGAAAAACTGAACTATTGTAGCAAAGGTCTCATTAGTTATGAGCCCTAACAAAATCATTAGAGTATGATCTAAAGATCTGAAATGAAAGAAAAAAAAATACAGGCACAGTAATCATAGAAAAACTGATGTAGTTCTTCTAGTTCTTGCCCTGTCATAAAAATATCTCAGAAGTGAACAAAATTCTTGACTGATCATGTGTATATAACAAGCTTGAAAATACAAGCAACATTAAAGTGGACAGATTCCTGCTTGATCATAACAAATGCAACAGAAATAAGCCTATGTTGTACCTGATATAAAAAAAAAAAAAAAAATGCAGAAACATCATAACGGGAAAACTAAGTAAAAACAATATAAGAGCAGGACTTGGAAAATCAGAGGTTAAGAGCCAAGTGAAGCTAACCATAAACGAGGAGTGGAAGACAACATGGAAGGACAGTAGTAAAGGCAGACATGCATTCAAACTTCTGAAAGAACCAACAAGAATGTGCCAGGTCAGAGAAGAACTTAAGGTACCCTCTAACAAAAAGCTGTGGCGTCTCCGCCTCGGTGCAACGTACTTTGTGATAGAGAAACCACACTGCCAGGAATGTCAGGAAGAAAAAGACATAGACCACTACCTGATCCACTGTATAAAGTATGAGCAACAGAGGCTAGAATTAAAAGCATACTTTAGAAATCACAATATAGACATGACAGGTGATAAGGTTTTAAGTATAGATGCGCCAGGGGAAGCCCAATCAGTACTTAAACGATATATACACAAAACAAAGGTAAACATATAAGGTTAATAACTGACAATATTAGTAATAATAATAACAATAATAATACTTTAGAAAAGAAACTCAACCAAATAGAAACTAAACAACAAAAACTAACAAACCATTGAAGAAAAACAAAATTATTGACTACTCATAGTGCAAGGAAAGACAAAGAAGTAACAAACAAACAAAAAACAAGACTTAAAAAGAAGAAATACTGATATAAATTAAAACCATCAACTGCAAAAGACAATAGTTATCTAAATACAAAACTAAAAATAAAATTACATTAAATACCCTAATTATAACTAAATCTTAGGTTGAACAGGGTAGACCAAGATGGTGGAAGAGCAGAGGCAATAATGGTCAGCTGTTAAGTGCCCTCTCATCTTCCTCAGCACCTTTTTAAACAAAACAAAAAGAAACATAGATACTCATGTCATTTGCTCAAAGCATAGGTGATTTTCTTTGGCAGGAACAACTGTTGCATGCCATGAAATACAGCTATCTGTGGAGGGGAAAAAAATTATCTTAGTGATGTAATTAGGAAAGTTGCCTTGTCATGGATATGTCACATTCCATAATGTTGTTCCTAACATGCTGAAAGATTTGCTGTTTGTGATGTTTCTGGTAGTGGTATATGATTGACATGACATTCTTAACACATTAACTACCGAATTGAAAAACACACTGTGGCCGAATTAAATTTTTTTTCCCATTTTCATCCTGTAGGTGTTTGCACAAAGTAAGCTGTAGTTTTCGTAATTGTTTACAGATGTTTATGAATTACACGTTATTTTAAAGATAAATGAATGTACTATTACAATAAACACGGGTTGTAACTCTAATAGAGGTTGTTGCTATTTAACGGCCCTCCGATGGCCGAGGACTTGCAATATTTTCACAATTATAACTGCTTGCGCCCCATCTTTATCAAAATCACAATTTCAATCAATGTGCACACTGTTTTCACTCTTGTCCTCGTCGCTAGATCTATAAGTCAAATGTTGAAACACGTTTCTATCCTATTCAGCCGTTAGACGAGATGTACATGCATTTTTTGTAGTCCTATCACTAGTTGTCACGGTAAACAGTTTTACTTGATTTGGTAACTAACCCAAAACGCTGAAAAATATGAACATAATATCAATTTTCCAGTGTTCTACAACAACCATGCTTTGGGAATTGGTTTTCCGGTGGCAACTTAAAATCTCGAACCAGATCAGAGAGTGTTTCAGTACATTTTTCATTCGTTTTATTACTAAAATTAGATTGGCGCTCTGAGCGGCTTGCGGTCCAAATGTGATTATTTTGTGAGCCGCTGACAGCGGCTTGCGGTAGTTAATGTGTTAAACAAGAAGTTACATTATCATTGCACCCAGTATGTTGTCTGATTATGAAAATATGACATTCCAGCAATTTGAGGAGGATGCTCTGTCCTGGGAGGACAAACTGAACCGGATAAATGCCCTCTTTGATGTCTGGATTGATGTTCAGAGGAGATGGGTTTATCTCTTGAGCGTGACAGCGGCTTGCGGTTAATTCACAGGACAAACTGAACCGGATAAATGCCCTCTTTGATGTCTGGATTGATGTTCAGAGGAGATGGGTTTATCTGGAAGGTATCTTCACAGGCAGTGCTGATATCAAGCATCTGTTGCAAGTTGAGACATCACGTTTCCAGAGGTAAGAATTTATTTGTTTTATTTTCATTCCTCCTAGTAGCAGCATAAAGTAGTAAACTTCAGTTGGTGGCCCTGGAAGTCTTAGTGAAATGTTAAAAAATGTTTACATTCATTGAAAAAATCTTGATTTGAAGTAGACATCTTTCTTACCCAATGTGAATATTAAAGCTTTGTCCTATGTTGTGGGTGCTGCTTTCATATATTCTCGTAAAGTCTTTTTGCTGTGTTAAATGCAAATTTGAAATTGTTGATACATTTGAAACAAATGCTTTTTATTGCTGTGAAGCATCTTAACTAGGCACATTTACCTTTAGAATTAAAACCATCATGTTTGTCATATACTTGCCAAACACACAACTCACCATGTGGGAAAGGTTTCTCGTATGCTGTCCTTCCAGAACTCTGTTCTAGACTCAGAATTTGCTGAAGCTGTCACGAAGTGGATTTAGGACTAGAGGCTGCCTACCTAAATAGACTAGACCCTAGTGGAAAGAAAGACTAAGAAGATAGATTTCAGAAGAAAATAACAGTGACTGTGGGAGATGAGGCTATTGGCGTCAAGGGTCGAGAACCTAGATTGACTCCCTTGCCACTAAGTGACGTAATGTTTTGCGATAACCTCACTACCTCTAACTACCAAGACTGGGATAAGGTTTAATTACTTAACACCACAGACACCACTTACAGACAACATATAGGTTTGAAGTAAGTGACTGATCCAGCCGGAAAATTTACAATGGGATTTATTATTTACACCACAAAAATTCATATAAACATACTACAAAAAAATAGAAGTAACATGCGTGTTACCCACCACACTGGAAAACACATAACAATTAATTTCAAGTGATTAGGTAAGGTAACCCACCGTTCGCCCTCCCCCCAACCTGTAAGGAAGCAAGGTAAGTAATACAACAACTGTGAAGGAGGATCGCTAACACCAGATCCGTCTTTCTCCTAATCAACCTGATATCATGTAAACACGCCCTAACTCCTACTGTCCGTCTGTTTGCAGACGTGGTTCTACACAACATGACGTGCCTACACCGCTGCTCCACTATAGGCTAAATATTCTCTGGACTATCACAAAGTCCACTCGACCAGAACCCTTTTATCATCTCCGACACAACTTACAGATGACTTTGCTGAGTTCTAATGTTATGTTCAGTGTCTGTCTGATACTCCTAGTTCCTACAGAAAATGACTCCTCCACTACTCTCCTTCTCTCTATCTATCTGGTGCAGTAAAGAGGGATGTTAACCCTTTCCCCTCTCTTCCACCTGTTGTAGCTGCTAACTTGAATTGGTATTCTGGTTTCTCGACTTGGACTCTTCTGCACTACCAATGACGATGCTGGAAAAAATCAAACAGGCCCTGTTACCCCTCTCTTGGGTCTGGGACCGTCGGTGTGTATTATGATACCGATCCCAATCACGACACCTCTAGGCCCTGCGCCTAGGTTCAGTGTGTGCTTTATCTGAGCATGAATAACTCCGAATTTTATTAAGAACCTCTTTGTTCTTGCTGAAGAAGTCTGTGCTTCCAGCTCCTTGCTCTCTTGGGTACAAAACGTTTGCACCAGTGAACCCCTTGTCACTACTCCACTTTCTTTCCTGCCTCTGCCGACTCCTCTTCTCCTCAGACGACCGGCCAACTTCTAGCCGCCGAAGGACTACTATAGCCCTAGCTGCCCCGCCTGGAAACTATCTGCTGTGGACAAAACAATAACAAATATATATCGCACAACAAATTTCCCATATCCTTAACACTCAACTCCCTTAACTCTCAATCTTGAACACTTAAATCCCAACTCTTCAACCACGGAGGTCTCAAATCTCGAACACTTAAGTTTTCAAATCTTCCATACAGCTCCCATGCTCTAGTATCGCTTCAGCGATTAGTAAACATGCCTACCCCCACTTTCCCTCAAATACTGTCTTATCGACACTCTAATCTCCAGACTCAGCTGGCTTAATTCTCTTACAATGATCGATGAGTTTACCTGGCTACCAAAATACAATAGACTTCACCCGAGACAATAATCTCCCGTCTCCATGAAATTCATCATTATAAACATAGGTCTATTAAATAAGGGACTAATTAAAAATCCCAACTAGACCCGTAACTGCTGACTTTAAAATGTAGGTTTTTTTTTTTTTTTTTTTTTTCCCACACAAAAAAAAATAACCAATTTCCCATGCTCTAACATTTAAAGCCACTCGTTCTATTACCACAGCGTTACACAAATTAGTCCGCTGGTAATTTACACACACTTGAACAATTAAATACACACCAAAACCCTAGCGTATTATTCGCTAATATTATAACTCAAATATTGAGAAATCTTCACCCACGTGTCTGGAATATTATTTACACCCGATTCTGATAACAATGGACATTAAAATCTCTAAAGGAACTGAAATCCTATTCTACAATGCATGCCTCGTTATCTCCCTTCTTCTTCCGTTTTCAGATTCACCCCTCTAAGAAAATAGACACAGCACGTGCTCCGGTACCCCTCTCTCCAAATCCTCGAAAATCACAATGAAATTACGTGCATCGTGTCTCAAAATTATAGTATTTAACATCTACCATCTTTAAGCTTTCATTATCTCATAAAAAGAATGAATGCACTCTGATAATAATTTAGATAAGAGGGTAACTCATGGCATGTCCGTTACGAACTAAAATTAATTTAATTCCGCGAGCGTGTTTTACGCTGCACCATTTAAAATCACAAATCCAGGAAAAATTAGATCCCCTGTCTTCTGACAAATAACAGTAATATTCCAATTTATACAAACAGCTACTCGCGGAAACTATCAAAATTCCCTACTACCTTTTCACAAATTACCTAATTGCGCTGTCAGTTATATTCAATTAAAAATTTAGCATTGATGGCTCTACTTCTATGAATTAACTTTACCTCCTAGTAACAACTCTGCAAAAATCTTATAAACTATTAAAGCTTAATTAACGTCATATTTACCAGCACGAATTTCTCTCGAAAGAGCAGTCGGCTCTGTGGCAGTTCTTTTCCAAGGCGTAGAAGTTAAAAAAAATCTCCGCCTTCTGCCAGGGAACCCCGCTTATTTATTACCCCAGACCACGCTATGCGTGAGTCATAGCTAGGCTTTGTTCTTAAGCGGGTCGATCTATGAACCAACCAACGTGCCAGGAATCGACCGCGGTCATGATCTAAATTTAGAACTTACGGTCAAGCGGAAAATTTCCGTTGCTGACCTGTTTCCACGCGCTTAAAACTCCCCCTCTACCCCCATCTGATTTCACCCTTACTAAAAATTATAGCGCGCTCACTGAGAAGAACCGAAAATGCTCTGCCATTATGTTACACTGGAAAATCTTCCATGAACGAATTATCTCAATGAAACAGCGCGCTGGTGCCAGTCTAAAAGTTAAAACTACCATCTTTGCTAGAAACCGTAATTCTTAATCTACACAAAAAGTCCAAACTCTATTATTATACAAAGAGAAATAAAAAAAACGAATAAGATAAAAAATCCCACCGTAATCTTCCTTAAAAACGTAAAAAAAAAATGCTAGGAACCGAAACTTGGGGCCTGTTGTAAATTCAATCACATTAACTTCTCACATTACCCCCCTCTTCAAGTTCGTGGTACACGATCTAATTTAATGTGATCTTGTATTTCCAGACTGGCCCCTATACAAGTCTACAGATCTGACTGTCAGTCCTGAAGTCTCATGGTCACGACTGGTTATTTCCGCCTGGCGACTACAACTCCCATGGTTGTCCTGCGACTTTCTTCTTCTACGTTTCCTCCTTCTTCTTCTTCTACCAACTCCCATGCTCCGGTGGAAGAGTTGATCTTTCTTCGGACCTGTGCCATCCAATGGTGGGTCTGAACCTTCCTTGGCTATGTCTGTAAAAAAACTGTCTTGGTCGGCTGCCCTGACCAACTGGCTTTGTGGCTGCCTGACGATGGCGACTACCTTGCTGCACCTCGGCGGGTTTGAGACCGCAGGTATATGGCGATGAAGGTGCGAACTATCTGGTGCTTCCAGCATAAATTCTCTGATCGCTTCACTCCCCTCTGGTTTGCCTTGAGGTTGCGTAGAGATTGTTCCTTTCTCTACTCTCCCACCAGGGGTTCTCACTGGGTTGCGCCTGACCTCAGCGACATCCGTTTCCCCTACTAAGCAGAACGCATTTGGTGGTACGTTTTTGCTTCTTGCCTCTTTGCAAGAGCCGCTTTCTGTTAGCGAGCTAGCAGCGGGATGGGGCCCATCTCCGTTTATAGGCAAACGGTTTCTCAGATCACTGTCCTCCTCCGTCTGAGTAAAGTGCTGGTCGGATGGGGCTCCAGGGCTGGTTGGAAACATATGTTCGCTCGATTCGCTGTCTTCTGCCCTATGAAGATTGCGCTAGTCGTGTACATACGTTCTACCACTCTTGTCAGTATGTTCCTCGCTCTCAGGAGGTAATACCATCGGGGGCCTAATTCCCGACGACAACGAAGGTATTTCCAAAATCAAAGGCGTCGCCGCTGTTTGGCCCTTCGGCTTAACAGGGCTGTCAGAGGGATACGCCTCTGCAAAACCCATTCCACTAACCTTGGAGGTATTTAACCTCTCCATCTCAAGGCGTGGCTGGTTGAGCTCTCGTGGGGCTCCGTGAATCCGGGACATTACCTTTTCACTTCTCTGGCCTGTAGTAGGCCCCCTTGCACCAGCAAGGATCGGGACTGGGGGGTTTCCCAAAACTATATATGGGGCCCCCAAGATGAAGTCATAAGCTGGCTGTTCCATTACAGCAGCTTTGATTGTGCCACGCACAAACCTGCTCTCCACCTTAATATTGGCTATCTGCAGACGCTGTGAGGTCCCTCCCCTCAAAACTCCACCAATATCAACCTTTTCCTTAGTCATTTGGCCTGGTTGTACCAAATGTCGGGCGACTATACTCGGGTAAGTAAGCCCGCTGTCAAATAAACAAGTGGTAGCAGTCCCATTCACTACTGCTGGTCCACTGTTAGAGAAACACTTCTCTGCTTTGAAAGGTTCCCAATTGTTCCCTTTTTTCACTCTCACCGCCCTTAAACACGCTGTATGGTGAGTGGGTGGTTTGTTTACACACCGAGAAGTCCAGTGAGAGGTGGTACGGCAATTGCGACAGTACCTGTCGTTTTCTCCCCTGTTTCTAGCAGGTTCATGAGACGTTGTCGCCTGTGCTCTGTTATGCGGTTGGGGCCGCAGGTTATGAATGGGATGGGGCTCCTTGCGAGACGGCCCCTGCTGCTGATGAGCAGAAGACGAAAACGACTGCGATGCCGATGCTCCTTGGTCCAGTGCTGGCAGGTCTGGGTGTTTTCGTTTCTGGCCCAGTACTTCGGCCTGTGCCGTCTGGAACCTTTCAGCAAAAAGAATGATCTGGTCCAGTTGCTGGGCGCCCTGCTCCGCCAGATACCTCCTCAAGTCTGGAGACATGTGTGCTTTCACTTGTTCGCACATGACAAGCTCTTCGAGTCCTTCAAAAGTTTTTTGCTAGACCCGACAATTCTCTCCAACGAATGAGATAATTCTTCAGCCTTTCTGCGAAATGGGGAAAACTTTCTCCTTTCTCCGGCCTGCTCTCCCTGAACATAGCTTGGCACTTACGGGGGGTCCACTGAAAGCGTTGTAACAGTGCGTTACGAAGGGCCTCAAAGTTATTTTGTTCATCACTGAGCATCTTACTATAGATGTCGTAGGCCTGGTTTTTCAACGACTGAGATAATTTGAGGCACCACAAACTCTCATCCAACCCGTACGCTTTTGCCATTCGTTCAAATTTTTCCAGGAATATGTCAATTTTCTCATTCCCGTTAGGGAAAGAGTCCATTGGAAAATTCATGGCTGCCATCCGGGGCCCTCCGTTTCCTGAGGTGTCTGTCGCCCCTGCTCCGGGAGAATCTCCGTTAGCCGAACTGCCTTCCGAAGATCGGTACTGCAGTTCCAGTGAACGTAGGGCAAGTTCATGCTGTCTCTCTGCTTCTGCCTTTCTCTCCTCTGCCTGTCGGGCCTTCTCTTCTTTCTCCGCTTCCAATTTACGCAGGTCCATCTCTGCCAGTCGGGCCCTCTCTTCTTTCTCCGCTTCCAATTTACGCAGGTCCATCTCTGCCAGTCGGGCCCTCTCTTCTTTATCCGCTTCCCCTTGCTCGCTCTCCGTCTGCCGGTCCTGTTCCCTCATAATGTAAGCCCTAGTCTCGGCCTCATTCATCCCCATGCTTTTAGCTGCGTCCTTCCATGCAGTAAGTAGCTTGACCAATTCAGCCATCTTACCTGACAAATCAGCAGTAACTCACAACGAGGGGAAATGACAAAAAAGGAACACGAAAAATTTACTGTTACCTTCTGGGCACTACTCCCTGTGTAACCAATGTCCCAAAACCCGAACTCAGACTAGCACCAATCTGAAGAACTACCTGAAAAAATTTTCATTAAGCAGCTACCTAAAAACCCGAATTTACCTTCCTGTTAAGAAAAAATTCAGTTAGCCATCAGTTACCTCTAGTCATCAACTAACTACAGCTACAATCTGACTGCACCCTGTGGAGAAACTTCCTGTGGAAAAAAACTATTAGCTGGATCAGTTTATATATAGCTCTAGTCTAGGGGATATTATAAAGAATCTATTTTCCAGAACTTTCCTATAGAAACAATCTATGAATCTTGACACGATTACAGAATTGATCCCAACAAAGATGATCTACCGGACGAACGCCGCCACTTGTCAAGATCACAGAATTGAACGTAACAAAGATGATTCACCGGACGATAGCACCCACTTTGTCACGAAGTGGATTTAGGACTAGAGGCTGCCTACCTAAATAGACTAGACCCTAGTGGAAAGAAAGACTAAGAAGATAGATTTCAGAAGAAAATAACAGTGACTGTGGGAGATGAGGCTATTGGCGTCAAGGGTCGAGAACCTAGATTGACTCCCTTGCCACTAAGTGACGTAATGTTTTGCGATAACCTCACTACCTCTAACTACCAAGACTGGGATAAGGTTTAATTACTTAACACCACAGACACCACTTACAGACAACATATAGGTTGAATTAAGTGACTGATCCAGCCGGAAAATTTACAATGGATTTTATTTACACCACAAAAATTCATATAACATACTACAAAAATAGAAGTAACATGCGTGTTCACCCACACCTGGAAAACACATAACAATTAATTTCAAGTGATTAGGTAAGGTAACCCCACCGTCGCCCTCCCCTCAACCTGTAAGGAAGAAAGGTAAGTAATACAACAACATGTGAAGGAGGATCGCTAACACCAGATCCGTCTTTCTCCTAATCAACCTGATATCATGTAAACACGCCCTAACTCCTACTGTCCGTCTGTCTGCAGACGTGGTTCTACACACATGACGTGCCTACACCGCTGCTCCACTATAGGCTAAATATTCTCTGACTATCACAAAGTCCACGACCAGAACCCTTTTATCATCTCCGACACAACTTACAGATGACTTGCTGAGTTCTAATGTTATGTTCAGTGTCTGTCTGATACTCCTAGTTCCTACAGAAACGACTCCTCCACTACTCTCCTTCTCTCTATCTATCTGGTGCAGTAAAGAGGGATGTTAACCCTTTCCCCTCTTCTCCACCTGTTGTAGCTGCTAACTTGAATTGGTATTCTGGTTTCTCGACTTGGACTCTTCTGCACTACCAATGACGATGCTGGAAAAATCACAGGCCCTGTTACCCCTCTCTTGGGTCTGGGCCGTCGGTGTTATTATGACCGAACCAATCACGACACCTCTAGGCCCTGCGCCTAGGTTCAGTGTGTGCTTTATCTGAGCATGAATAACTCCGAATTTTATTAAGAACCTCTTGTTCTTGCTGAAGAAGTCTGTGCTTCCAGCTCCTTGCTCTCTTGGGTACAAAACGTTTGCACCAGTGAACCCCTTGTCACTACTCCACTTTCTTTCCTGGCTCTGCCGACTCTTCTTCTCCTGAGAAGACCGGCGAACTTCTAGCCGCTGAAGGACTACTATAGCCCTAGCTGCCACGCCTGGAAAATATCTGCTGTGGACAAAACAATAACAAATATATATCGCACAACAAATTTCCCATATCCTTAACACTAAACTCCCTTAACTCTCAATCTTGAACACTTAAATCCCAACTCTTCAACCACTTAAGTCTCAAATCTCTAACACTTAAGTTTTTTTCAAATCTTCCATACAGCTCCCATGCTCTAGTATCGCTTCAGCGATTAGTAAACATGCCTACCCCCACTTTCCCTCAAATACTGTCTTATCGACACTCTAATCTCCAGACTCAGCTGGCTTAATTCTCTTACAATGATCGATGAGTTTACCTGGCTACCAAAATACAATAGACTTCACCCGAGACAATAATCTCCCGTCTCCATGAATTCATCATTATAAACATAGGTCTATTAAATAAGGGACTAATTAAAAATCCCAACTAGACCCGTAACTGCTGACTTTAAAATGTAGGTTTTTTTTTTTTTTTTTTTTTCCCACACAGAGAAAAATACACAATTTCCCATGCTCTAACATTTAAAGCCACTCGTTCTATTACCACAGCGTTACACAAATTAGTCCGCTGGTAATTTACACACACTTGAACAATTAAATACACACCAAAACCCTAGCGTATTATTCGCTAATATTATAACTCAAATATTGAGAAATCTTCACCCACGTGTCTGGAATATTATTTACACCCGATTCTGATAACAATGGACATTAAAATCTCTAAAGGAACTGAAATCCTATTCTACAATGCATGCCTCGTTATCTCCCTTCTTCTTCCGTTTTCAGATTCACCCCTCTAAGAAAATAGACACAGCACGTGCTCCGGTACCCCTCTCTCCAAATCCTCGAAAATCACAATGAAATTACGTGCATCGTGTCTCAAAATTATAGTATTTAACATCTACCATCTTTAAGCTTTCATTATCTCATAAAAAGAATGAATGCACTCTGATAATAATTTAGATAAGAGGGTAACTCATGGCATGTCCGTTACGAACTAAAATTAATTTAATTCCGCGAGCGTGTTTTACGCTGCACCATTTAAAATCACAAATCCAGGAAAAATTAGATCCCCTGTCTTCTGACAAATAACAGTAATATTCCAATTTATACAAACAGCTACTCTGCGGAAACTATCAAAATTCCCTACTACCTTTTCACAAATTACCTAATTGCGCTGTCAGTTATATTCAATTAAAAATTTAGCATTGATGGCTCTACTTCTATGAATTAACTTTACCTCCTAGTAACAACTCTGCAAAAATCTTATAAACTATTAAAGCTTAATTAACGTCATATTTACCAGCACGAATTTCTCTCGAAAGAGCAGTCGGCTCTGTGGCAGTTCTTTTCCAAGGCGTAGAAGTTAAAAAAAATCTCCGCCTTCTGCCAGGGAACCCCGCTTATTTATTACCCCAGACCACGCTATGCGTGAGTCATAGCTAGGCTTTGTTCTTAAGCGGGTCGATCTATGAACCAACCAACGTGCCAGGAATCGACCGCGGTCATGATCTAAATTTAGAACTTACGGTCAAGCGGAAAATTTCCGTTGCTGACCTGTTTCCACGCGCTTAAAACTCCCCCTCTACCCCCATCTGATTTCACCCTTACTAAAAATTATAGCGCGCTCACTGAGAAGAACCGAAAATGCTCTGCCATTATGTTACACTGGAAAATCTTCCATGAACGAATTATCTCAATGAAACAGCGCGCTGGTGCCAGTCTAAAGTTAAAACTACCATCTTTGCTAGAAACCGTAATTCTTAATCTACACAAAAAGTCCAAACTCTATTATTATACAAAGAGAAATAAAAAAAACGAATAAGATAAAAAATCCCACCGTAATCTTCCTTAAAAACGTAAAAAAAATGCTAGGAACCGAAACTTGGGGCCTGTTGTAAATTCAATCACATTAACTTCTCACATTACCCCCCCTCTTCAAGTTCGTGGTACACGATCTAATTTAATGTGATCTTGTATTTCCAGACTGGCCCCTATACAAGTCTACAGATCTGACTGTCAGTCCTGAAGTCTCATGGTCACGACTGGTTATTTCCGCCTGGCGACTACAACTCCCATGGTTGTCCTGCGACTTTCTTCTTCTACGTTTCCTCCTTCTTCTTCTTCTACCAACTCCCATGCTCCGGTGGAAGAGTTGATCTTTCTTCGGACCTGTGCCATCCAATGGTGGGTCTGAACCTTCCTTGGCTATGTCCGTAAAAAAACTGTCTTGGTCGGCTGCCCTGACCAACTGGCTTTGTGGCTGCCTGACGATGGCGACTACCTTGCTGCACCTCGGCGGGTTTGAGACCGCAGGTATATGGCGATGAAGGTGCGAACTATCTGGTGCTTCCAGCATAAATTCTTTGATCGCTTCACTCCCCTCTGGTTTGCCTTGAGGTTGCGTAGAGATTGTTCCTTTCTCTACTCTCCCACCAGGGGTTCTCACTGGGTTGCGCCTGACCTCAGCGACATCCGTTTCCCCTACTAAGCAGAACGCATTTGGTGGTACGTTTTTGCTTCTTGCCTCTTTGCAAGAGCCGCTTTCTGTTAGCGAGCTAGCAGCGGGATGGGGCCCATCTCCGTTTATAGGCAAACGGTTTCTCAGATCACTGTCCTCCTCCGTCTGAGTAAAGTGCTGGTCGGATGGGGCTCCAGGGCTGGTTGGAAACATATGTTCGCTCGATTCGCTGTCTTCTGCCCTATGAAGATTGCGCTAGTCGTGTACATACGTTCTACCACTCTTGTCAGTATGTTCCTCGCTCTCAGGAGGTAATACCATCGGGGGCCTAATTCCCGACGACAACGAAGGTATTTCCAAAATCAAAGGCGTCGCCGCTGTTTGGCCCTTCGGCTTAACAGGGCTGTCAGAGGGATACGCCTCTGCAAAACCCATTCCACTAACCTTGGAGGTATTTAACCTCTCCATCTCAAGGCGTGGCTGGTTGAGCTCTCGTGGGGCTCCGTGAATCCGGGACATTACCTTTTCACTTCTCTGGCCTGTAGTAGGCCCCCTTGCACCAGCAAGGATCGGGACTGGGGGGTTTCCCAAAACTATATATGGGGCCCCCAAGATGAAGTCATAAGCTGGCTGTTCCATTACAGCAGCTTTGATTGTGCCACGCACAAACCTGCTCTCCACCTTAATATTGGCTATCTGCAGACGCTGTGAGGTCCCTCCCCTCAAAACTCCACCAATATCAACCTTTTCCTTAGTCATTTGGCCTGGTTGTACCAAATGTCGGGCGACTATACTCGGGTAAGTAAGCCCGCTGTCAAATAAACAAGTGGTAGCAGTCCCATTCACTACTGCTGGTCCACTGTTAGAGAAACACTTCTCTGCTTTGAAAGGTTCCCAATTGTTCCCTTTTTTCACTCTCACCGCCCTTAAACACGCTGTATGGTGAGTGGGTGGTTTGTTTACACACCGAGAAGTCCAGTGAGAGGTGGTACGGCAATTGCGACAGTACCTGTCGTTTTCTCCCCTGTTTCTAGCAGGTTCATGAGACGTTGTCGCCTGTGCTCTGTTATGCGGTTGGGGCCGCAGGTTATGAATGGGATGGGGCTCCTTGCGAGACGGCCCCTGCTGCTGATGAGCAGAAGACGAAAACGACTGCGATGCCGATGCTCCTTGGTCCAGTGCTGGCAGGTCTGGGTGTTTTCGTTTCTGGCCCAGTACTTCGGCCTGTGCCGTCTGGAACCTTTCAGCAAAAAGAATGATCTGGTCCAGTTGCTGGGCGCCCTGCTCCGCCAGATACCTCCTCAAGTCTGGAGACATGTGTGCTTTCACTTGTTCGCACATGACAAGCTCTTCGAGTCCTTCAAAAGTTTTTGCTAGACCCGACAATTCTCTCCAACGAATGAGATAATTCTTCAGCCTTTCTGCGAAATGGGGAAAACTTTCTCCTTTCTCCGGCCTGCTCTCCCTGAACATAGCTTGGCACTTACGGGGGGTCCACTGAAAGCGTTGTAACAGTGCGTTACGAAGGGCCTCAAAGTTATTTTGTTCATCACTGAGCATCTTACTATAGATGTCGTAGGCCTGGTTTTTCAACGACTGAGATAATTTGAGGCACCACAAACTCTCATCCAACCCGTACGCTTTTGCCATTCGTTCAAATTTTTCCAGGAATATGTCAATTTTCTCATTCCCGTTAGGGAAAGAGTCCATTGGAAAATTCATGGCTGCCATCCGGGGCCCTCCGTTTCCTGAGGTGTCTGTCGCCCCTGCTCCGGGAGAATCTCCGTTAGCCGAACTGCCTTCCGAAGATCGGTACTGCAGTTCCAGTGAACGTAGGGCAAGTTCATGCTGTCTCTCTGCTTCTGCCCTTTCCTTCGCCTCCCTCTGCCTTTCTCTCCTCTGCCTGTCGGGCCTTCTCTTCTTCTCCGCTTCCAATTTACGCAGGTCCATCTCTGCCAGTCGGGCCCTCTCTTCTTTCTCCGCTTCCAATTTACGCAGGTCCATCTCTGCCAGTCGGGCCCTCTCTTCTTTCTCCGCTTCCCTTTTCTCTCTCTCCGTCTGCCGGTCCTGTTCCCTCATAATGTAAGCCCTAGTCTCGGCCTCATTCATCCCCATGCTTTTAGCTGCGTCCTTCCATGCAGTAAGTAGCTTGACCAATTCAGCCATCTTACCTGACAAATCAGCAGTAACTCACAACGAGGGGAAATGACAAAAAAGGAACACGAAAAATTTACTGTTACCTTCTGGGCACTACTCCCTGTGTAACCAATGTCCCAAAACCCGAACTCAGACTAGCACCAATCTGAAGAACTACCTGAAAAAATTTTCATTAAGCAGCTACCTAAAAACCCGAATTTACCTTCCTGTTAAGAAAAATTCAGTTAGCCATCAGTTACCTCTAGTCATCAACTAACTACAGCTACAATCTGACTGCACCCTGTGGAGAAACTTCCTGTGAAAAAAAAAAAACTATTCGCTGGATCAGTTTATATATAGCTCTAGTCTAGGGGATATTATAAAGAATCTATTTTCCAGAACTTTCCTATAGAAACAATCTATGAATCTTGACACGATTACAGAATTGATCCCAACAAAGATGATCTACCGGACGCGAATGCCGGCACTTGTCAAGATCACAGAATTGAACGTAACAAAGATGATTCACCGGACGATAGCACCCACTTTGTCACGAAGTGGATTTAGGACTAGAGGCTGCCTACCTAAATAGACTAGACCCTAGTGGAAAGAAAGACTAAGAAGATAGATTTCAGAAGAAAATAACAGTGACTGTGGGAGATGAGGCTATTGGCGTCAAGGGTCGAGAACCTAGATTGACTCCCTTGCCACTAAGTGACGTAATGTTTTGCGATAACCTCACTACCTCTAACTACCAAGACTGGGATAAGGTTTAATTACTTAACACCACAGACACCACTTACAGACAACATATAGGTTGAATTAAGTGACTGATCCAGCCGGAAAATTTACAATGGATTTTATTTACACCACAAAAATTCATATAACATACTACAAAAATAGAAGTAACATGCGTGTTCACCCACACCTGGAAAACACATAACAATTAATTTCAAGTGATTAGGTAAGGTAACCCCACCGTCGCCCTCCCCTCAACCTGTAAGGAAGAAAGGTAAGTAATACAACAACATGTGAAGGAGGATCGCTAACACCAGATCCGTCTTTCTCCTAATCAACCTGATATAATGTAAACACGCCCTAACTCCTACTGTCCGTCTGTCTGCAGACGTGGTTCTACACACATGACGTGCCTACACCGCTGCTCCACTATAGGCTAAATATTCTCTGACTATCACAAAGTCCACGACCAGAACCCTTTTATCATCTCCGACACAACTTACAGATGACTTGCTGAGTTCTAATGTTATGTTCAGTGTCTGTCTGATACTCCTAGTTCCTACAGAAACGACTCCTCCACTACTCTCCTTCTCTCTATCTATCTGGTGCAGTAAAGAGGGATGTTAACCCTTTCCCCTCTTCTCCACCTGTTGTAGCTGCTAACTTGAATTGGTATTCTGGTTTCTCGACTTGGACTCTTCTGCACTACCAATGACGATGCTGGAAAAATCACAGGCCCTGTTACCCCTCTCTTGGGTCTGGGCCGTCGGTGTTATTATGACCGACCAATCACGACACCTCTAGGCCCTGCGCCTAGGTTCAGTGTGTGCTTTATCTGAGCATGAATAACTCCGAATTTTATTAAGAACCTCTTGTTCTTGCTGAAGAAGTCTGTGCTTCCAGCTCCTTGCTCTCTTGGGTACAAAACGTTTGCACCAGTGAACCCCTTGTCACTACTCCACTTTCTTTCCTGGCTCTGCCGACTCTTCTTCTCCTGAGAAGACCGGCGAACTTCTAGCCGCTGAAGGACTACTATAGCCCTAGCTGCCACGCCTGGAAAATATCTGCTGTGGACAAAACAATAACAAATATATATCGCACAACAAATTTCCCATATCCTTAACACTAAACTCCCTTAACTCTCAATCTTGAACACTTAAATCCCAACTCTTCAACCACTTAAGTCTCAAATCTCTAACACTTAAGTTTTTTTCAAATCTTCCATACAGCTCCCATGCTCTAGTATCGCTTCAGCGATTAGTAAACATGCCTACCCCCACTTTCCCTCAAATACTGTCTTATCGACACTCTAATCTCCAGACTCAGCTGGCTTAATTCTCTTACAATGATCGATGAGTTTACCTGGCTACCAAAATACAATAGACTTCACCCGAGACAATAATCTCCCGTCTCCATGAATTCATCATTATAAACATAGGTCTATTAAATAAGGGACTAATTAAAAATCCCAACTAGACCCGTAACTGCTGACTTTAAAATGTAGGTTTTTTTTTTTTTTTTTTTTTTCCCACACAGAGAAAAATACACAATTTCCCATGCTCTAACATTTAAAGCCACTCGTTCTATTACCACAGCGTTACACAAATTAGTCCGCTGGTAATTTACACACACTTGAACAATTAAATACACACCAAAACCCTAGCGTATTATTCGCTAATATTATAACTCAAATATTGAGAAATCTTCACCCACGTGTCTGGAATATTATTTACACCCGATTCTGATAACAATGGACATTAAAATCTCTAAAGGAACTGAAATCTTATTCTACAATGCATGCCTCGTTATCTCCCTTCTTCTTCCGTTTTCAGATTCACCCCTCTAAGAAAATAGACACAGCACGTGCTCCGGTACCCCTCTCTCCAAATCCTCGAAAATCACAATGAAATTACGTGCATCGTGTCTCAAAATTATAGTATTTAACATCTACCATCTTTAAGCTTTCATTATCTCATAAAAAGAATGAATGCACTCTGATAATAATTTAGATAAGAGGGTAACTCATGGCATGTCCGTTACGAACTAAAATTAATTTAATTCCGCGAGCGTGTTTTACGCTGCACCATTTAAAATCACAAATCCAGGAAAAATTAGATCCCCTGTCTTCTGACAAATAACAGTAATATTCCAATTTATACAAACAGCTACTCTGCGGAAACTATCAAAATTCCCTACTACCTTTTCACAAATTACCTAATTGCGCTGTCAGTTATATTCAATTAAAAATTTAGCATTGATGGCTCTACTTCTATGAATTAACTTTACCTCCTAGTAACAACTCTGCAAAAATCTTATAAACTATTAAAGCTTAATTAACGTCATATTTACCAGCACGAATTTCTCTCGAAAGAGCAGTCGGCTCTGTGGCAGTTCTTTTCCAAGGCGTAGAAGTTAAAAAAAATCTCCGCCTTCTGCCAGGGAACCCCGCTTATTTATTACCCCAGACCACGCTATGCGTGAGTCATAGCTAGGCTTTGTTCTTAAGCGGGTCGATCTATGAACCAACCAACGTGCCAGGAATCGACCGCGGTCATGATCTAAATTTAGAACTTACGGTCAAGCGGAAAATTTCCGTTGCTGACCTGTTTCCACGCGCTTAAAACTCCCCCTCTACCCCCATCTGATTTCACCCTTACTAAAAATTATAGCGCGCTCACTGAGAAGAACCGAAAATGCTCTGCCATTATGTTACACTGGAAAATCTTCCATGAACGAATTATCTCAATGAAACAGCGCGCTGGTGCCAGTCTAAAAGTTAAAACTACCATCTTTGCTAGAAACCGTAATTCTTAATCTACACAAAAAGTCCAAACTCTATTATTATACAAAGAGAAATAAAAAAAAACGAATAAGATAAAAAATCCCACCGTAATCTTCCTTAAAAACGTAAAAAAAATGCTAGGAACCGAAACTTGGGGCCTGTTGTAAATTCAATCACATTAACTTCTCACAGAAGCCTTGGCATAGTGTTTGGTTCAGTGTTAAGGATACTTTTTAATTTCAGTGTTATTGGTACTCTAGCAGTTTTTTCAGTATCCTAATAGCATTAACACAAAGATTTATGGTATGGCACACTTAGGGTGTTGTTACTTTATAAAATTCACTAAATTTTAATAAAAGTATCATAACTTAATCAAAATCTTTTTTTTTTTTCCAATGTTACAGACTTTTAGGGGTTGTTATTTAATTCAAGCAACTTTATATCATTATATATGTCCTGTTATCAGTTTAATAATGTACTGATATACAGTAATTTTACAAGTGATCCATACAATTACTCCCCGCTTAAATTTACGCATATTGAAAAGCTAACCAAACTGTGGTCACAAGTACCTGGAAACAGAGCACTTAAATTATCTATGATCAGCACGGCTTACAAATTCATGTGACTAACTGTGTAAACAAAGCAATTGGTCTTGATATTTGATTTACACTTTGTAGATTGTCCAGTAAATGATTAGGAAGACATGGAAAGATCTTGAGCTGATGGCACATGACAGGAGGACTTGGCATGTGTTTGTTGAAGGCCTATGCTCCTTGGGGAGCTGAAGGATATTGATTGAGATTGTTCAGTATAGCGCACCATTTTGGTCATCAGAATGGAGCGCTGATGAAGAAGATAGAAAGACCATGAGCTGATGGCATGGGACAGAACGACTTGGCATAAGTTTGTTGAAGGTCTGTGCTCCTGAAAGGTGATGATGATGATGATGGAACGCTTTATACTTTAGAGATTTTTTTCTGGAACATCCCAAGCGCAAAACTTCAATGTTCATTAAATGTGTTTTCTTCATTAAACAGTGTCAGCACAGAGTTCCTTGGTCTTATGAAAAAAGTGGCAAAATCTCCATTGGTGATGGATGTTCTGAACATCCCAAATGTTCAGCGTCAGCTGGAGAGACTGGCAGACTTGTTGAGCAAGATCCAGAAGGCCCTTGGAGAGTATCTGGAGAGGGAGAGAGCATCATTTCCTCGGTTGGTATTTAAAAAAAAAAAAAAAAAAATTACTCTGTGCAGGCAAGCTAAATAAGTGTAACACATGTAAAACAAAGTCATTGGCACAGCTGCCGTTCTGTTATATTGTAATTCAATAAATGTTGCACATAAGTGATTTGCATTATTTAAAAAAAAATAAAAAAATCATTCCCAGTGTTGATTGACATCTTAGAGAAAGTGCAAGAAGTAAATGTAGATATGGTAAATTAGTATTAGTTCATTCATTAAGTGTGCCACGCTAACTGGAGTAGCCTGTATTTCTCTCAATTTGCAACAGTCTTGAATCAGCTGTGCCTTCAGTCTCTTCTTAAACCCGAGGTCATCTTGTCAATTTATTTATGTCTTGTCTTCCTCTTCTTCTTTGTGAGTGAAATTTACCTGTTGTTATCAGCGTTCCCTAAAATTTTTCTACTTACGATGTGTCCACAGATGTTTTTATTTCACCCTATTGTGTTGGTTAATTGACAGCTTTCTTCCGTTTCTCTTAGGACTTCCTGATTTGTTTTTCTGAATGTTTTAAAGGCATCTGGATGCATCCTTCTTAGGAACTATACCTTTGCTGTATGATGTGAAAAGCTGATTTGCCATAGCAATTCTGGCCTTGATTTAAGTTAGACATCTGTCATCTGATGCGCTGATAGATCCTATGTACTTAGACTGTTTCACTTGCTTTCCTGTCCACAAATATGTTACCTTTTAGGATTATTTCTTTTCATTATATAGCCTTTTATTCTGTCTTGATGCTGTGTACTCTAAACCTTTGTTGGTGCATTTGGAGAAACAGGCAAATCTTAAACAAACCAGATTCTGTACAAACCAGACAGTCACATTGTGCTTAATTTAGAAGAGATCTTGGAATTGAATTCACCACTTTCCATTGGATTTGTGAACTATTAAAAGATCTATGACAGTTTAGACAGATAGTCACTTTAGAAACTGATGAGTACTATGGAGTCCCCTATAAGTTCTTTAACCTAATGAGGACAACATCTGAAGACATGACATGCAGAATTCTTAATGGAGGACAACTTGCAGAACCTTTTGACACAGAAACCGACTAGTGGCTGGAATGCCTCCTGTCACAGTTTCTCTTCCAGCTGGCAGTAGATTAAATTTTTAAAACAACAGCAATCACGATGTATGGAATTCAGCTTGATAATATATATTTTGCTAGTGATCTTGCCCTTTCTATCCCATAACTGGAGCTGGATGCAAGACAGAATGAGATAACTGAGTGAGAAGTTGCAGCAATGTGGTCTGAAAATCCACAGAGAAAAGGGAAAGATCATGAGAATAAATCTGTCAAATGACATTCGGATTGCACTTGGAGAAACACCCCTGTAAATTGTGGACATATATCTTGACAGCAATATAGTTGAGGAATGAATAGTGATAATACAGGAATTGAAAGATGCTTTAATTGTAGTTAGACTTCTTCTTCTTCTTCTTTCGTTCGCTTGAAATATATTGTCTATATCTGCAATGTTGTTTCTTGTATAAACTTCACTGTCTTTTGTAGTTCATACAGAGGTCCATATAGTTTTGCTTCCAGTGTTGTTTCTCTGGGCCAGTGGGTTTGCCTCAATATATCATATTCGGGGCAATCTTGCAGTACGTGCTCCGCTGTCTGGGGTGCCTGTCCACATGTACACATGGCTGAATTGCCAATCTTGAATTTTGTATACATGTGGCTGCGGAGGCGGTTGTGTCCTGTTCTGAGGCGCAGAATGACTATTTGTTCTGATCTGTTCATAGCTTGGTAGTCATCCTGCGTTGATGTTGGTGGCTTTCTGATAGATTTGATCATCTTTTTCTTCTGATGGTACGTAACTGGTACATCCGGTTGTTCGTCTGCAGCACCTTCTTTAGCCAGTCCGTCTGCTCTCTCGTTTCCTGGTATTCCACAATGAGACGGTATCCACTGCATGGCGACCCTGCGCTGGTTGCACAGTTCAGAAAGTATGGCCTGTATAACTGGCAATTTTCTGGACTGAAGTGCTTGGAGTGCTGATCTTGCATCTGTCAGGAATACTACAGGCTGTGGACCGAGATTGGTGTTCAGTAGTTTCTCAGTTGCCACCTTGATTGCCTGGACTTCTGCATCATAGTTGTTACAGAATTTCCCCGTTGGTACTCTGACCATATCCCTAGTGTTGTTTGGGTATTCTATGTACACTCCTGCTCCTCCATTCTTTACTGCATTCTGTGCTGACCCATCCGTGTATACTCGGACCCAGAGGTCCTGTGGGTATTCATCATCCAGGAAACTGAGAGTGACTGTCCTACGTTGCACGCTGTTCTGTTCATCCCTGTCGAATATTCCTTTCACTTTTGTGTGGATGTGTACTGGTAGTCCATGCTCCTCTCTCCAAGGGGTTTGTTCTGGCACAGACTTTAGGGGGCTGTTAACTTCAGGCAGGTCTGAGGTTTGTCTACGAAATCGTTTGGCCTGGTGGATAAAGCTGCTTCTTTTCAGTCGCCCCATTGCTAGGTTTTGGAATCTGTCCTTCATTGGATGGCTCGGCATACAGAGGAACTTTTCTGCCTGTGTTAGCACTTTCGTGTCTCTGCGTTCTCTCAGTGCTTGTATCCTCCCCATTTTTTCCATCTCCACTATAGGCGTTGATTTCATTGCCCCCGTGATGACCCTAAGCGCCTGGTTTTGCACCTTATCTAGCTCTTGTAATGTGGTGTTTGATGCTGGACACCACACAGCTGACCCATATTCCAGGTGTGGTCGTATGCCCTGCTGGTAAACTTTACTAAGTATTTTCCCGCTGGCTCCCCATGTGGTTCCACTTAGTTTTCTCAGGATGGCTAGCTTCCTCCTGGCCTTTGTTGCTGCCTTGTTGATGTGCTGCTTCCATGTCAGCCTATCATCGAATTAACTCCGAGATAGGTGGGTTGTTTATCTTCTCTCAGGAGCTCTTCGTTTATCTTGATGACACCAGCTTTTTGTTTGGGAGAGAGGGTGAAGAGCGTAGTGCTGCACTTGTCTGTGTTGATGCTGACACACCATCTATTTGCCCACGAGGTTAAGGCATCTATAGCTCTTTGTAGCAGTTTGGTGGCCACTGTTGCATGCTCATCTGTGCACCATATTACCAGGTCATCAGCGTACATTGCCACTTTCATTCCATGTGGTAGTTCAGCAACCAGGTCGTTGATGTAGACTAGGAAAAGTGTGGGGGACAGAACCCCTCCCTGAGGGACGCCATGACGCAGTAGAATTTTCTTACTCTTGAGGCCATCTAGTTGTACTCGGGCTCTTCTGTTATGCAAGTATGCTTTCACCCATTTGTACATCTTACCATTCACTCTACAATTTCTCAGTTTCTTCAGAAGCCCTTCTTTCCAAACCTTGTCAAATGCTTTCCTTAGATCTATCCATGCTGCTAGTACCAGTTTCTTATCTTGGAACGCATCCTCAATCTCTTGGGAAAGGTAAGTTGCCTGATCTTCGGTGGAATAACACTGCCTAAAGCCCGCCTGCTGTGGTACAAGAAGGTTTTCACTTTCAAGGTACCACTGTAGCCTGAGGTTGATGATACGTTCCATTGTTTTGCAGAGGCAGCTTGTAAGGCTGATTGGTCTGTAGCTGGAGGCAGTGGAACTGTCTTTTCCTGGTTTTAGGAGTGGTATCATGATTGCTTCCCTCCAGGTCTGTGGAACTCTGCCTGAGTTCCAACAGATATTGAAGATCTGCAGCAGCTTTGTTTTTGCTGCGGTTCCCAAGTTCTTAATCATTTCCTTTGACACTCCATCAACTCCTGGCGACTTTCTCATTTTCAATTTGGATATTGCAAGCTCCAGTTCTCTGAATGTGATTGGTGCCTCCATAACTTCAGGTATGGTTCCATCTCGTCCTGCGTGTTGTTTCTCACGAGTCTCCTGTTGCTTCTCTGGGCTAACTTCGATGTTGTTGTCTTTAGCAAAGGAGTCTGCAAAGTGATCAGCTGCCTGTTTTCCCATGAGGATGTTTCCATCTTTGTACAGAGCAATCCTTGAGTTTCTCCCTGTACCTTCATCGTTAAGTTGCTTTACCAGCTTCCACAGTTTCCTCGTATCTCTTTCAAAGTTCAAGGACTCTGTTTTCTCCTTCCAGCTTCTTCGCCTGGCCTGCAACTTGGCCCTTTGAAATTTGGCCTTAGCTTGCTGGTAGTTATTGTGGTGTTCTTGGCATGGACTGGTCTCTGCCTGCTTTCGAGATGTTTCCACGTCGTTGTGCAGCTGCTCTAGTTCACTATTCCAATATGGTTTGTAGTGCTTACGAGCCCCTCTAGGTATTGTTTCACGAGCAGTCTGTAATATGCATCTGCTGAATTCATCGACTAGCTTATTGATGTCTTTGTCTACAGTCAGATCTCTAGCCAGTATACTAGTACGGTGCTGGTACATTGTCCAGTCTGCCTTCTTGTAGTTCCACCTAGAGAGAGTGCTGCTCTCCTTGACAAGTTCATTTTCCACAATTAGGAAGACTGGCCGGTGGTCGCTGCCTCCAAGTTGTTTCCCTACAATGCGTGTGGTGTTCCACTCCAAGCTGGGTGAGTGGAATGCCAGGTCTGGTGTAGAGGTGGTGTGCCATGATCTCGAGTAGAAGGTTGGTGGGTCGATTGGCTGATTAATCAGGATAAGCCCATTGTCATCCTGCCAGTTTTCAAGCTCCTCACCTCTCCTGTCCATGTGATCATAGCCCCAGCTCTGTGAGTGGCTGTTGAAGTCTCCGCATACAATCAGTCTTTCTTTTGCTGGGATTGTATCTAGTGCCAGTGGGCGGTCGCTCGGACAGTAGTAGTTGAGCAGGTGGAATTCTGAACTTTCTGTCCTGAGATGAAGCATCTGGTATTCCGCCCCCTCCATATATGTTTCAAGCTGACATGCACTGATGTTATTCCTCACGAGTGTCAGTATTCCACCTTTTCGCCTGTCTATTCGGTCAGATCGGTAGCACTGGTAGCCTCTGATTTTGAAGGCTATGTCTTTGTTGAGGTGGGTTTCTTGCAAGCAACATACATTTACTTGCTCTTCATTCAAGATATTTTCGAGCTCTAATTTTTTGCTGTAGCCGTCTTTTTTACTATTGACGCCTTCAGCATTCCAGTGCATTATTTTAAATGGTCTTTTCTTTGCTTGGCCAGTAGCTCTATTCTCATGCCTCCTGGCTCCATGGGGCAATTGAGAAGGACCCCCAGTAGTAGGGGTTGGGCCCTTCCGAGGCAGAGGGCCCGGCACTGCGCCTGCCTGGGTGTCCATCACAGGGCGAGTGCCATAACGTTTTGCAGATATAGGCATACTTCCCATAGCGCATGTGCGTGGCATCCTGATTGCTGTGGTGCGCCTCTTGGCTGGTTGCCTCCGTCTTCAGCACCTTGACTTGCTAGGGCAGACTGTGGTCTTGCTCGAGTCTAGGAGGGCCTGGCCAGTCTTGGTTTTTCAGCCGCTGATGGCTGTACTTGAGCCCCATCTCCACGTCAAGGAGCTGGCCTTTTCCGCCATCTTGAAAACCTGTAGTTAGACTTAATATAAAAGAAATCTTTTCCAACACAAAAATAAGATTTTTCAAGCTGAATATCAAAGCAGTTCATATGTATGGCTCTGAAACATGGAGAGTAAGAAAAGTAACACCCAAGAAATCACAGATAAATGGATGCTTGATAGAATAGAAGGATTAGAATAGAATGACAGGATCACCAGTTTGGAACCAAATTTCTGTGGAACAAGAGGTGAGGAAAAGACAGTTACTTTGGGGAGGACACACATTTAGGAAACTGGCTGACATCATTAACAAGGAATCTCATAATGAAATAAATAGAGGGAAGCAAACACTCATGGAGAAGGAAATTAGAGACAGGCATGAAAAAAAAACAGGATTAAGAATACATGGAATGAACTTGAACAAGTGGCATAAGACAGGACAATTTTTCTTCTGCAGAATACTGGCAATGGGTATGATAATTTTATTTAATATGCTTAGGATATATTATTCTTATATTGTGCTCAGTGCAGCAGTTATTTATTGCCTGTAATCAAATATAACAGGTTTTACTTTGTGGGTGATGAGGACCTGCTTGAGATTATTGGCAACAGCAAGAACATTCCTCGCCTTCAGAAACACTTTAAGAAAATGTTTGCTGGTGTTGCTTCCATCATCCTGAATGAGGATGAGTCCCATGTCAATGGGCTTATTTCAAAAGAAGGAGAAGAGGTACAGCCATGTGTTATTTTTTTCCCTGATTCCTTGATTGTTGTCATGCATTGTTTCAAAAGAGGGGAAAACCGTAAGATTAAAATACTGTGAAATAAAGCTTGAATCATTTCATTACATCTCATTATTGAAGACGATATGTGTAGGCTGTTAACTTTTTTTTTGGGGGGGGGTGGGGGGGGGGGGGGGGAGGGAAGAAACGAACGAACGAACTTTATTTTCAAAGGGTTAAGAGTTGGGCACGCCGGCCCATCTGACATTCTGCCCTTCCTCTCTCTCTCATTGGCAACATCAGAGAGAGAGAGAAAATAATCTCTCTCATCAGAGAGAGAGAGAGTAAAGGAAGGGGCTGACACAAGTGTGCTTGAAAATGTGACTGTAAAATTATATAATAAAAACCATCTTTGAAATGTTTTAATGGAGCTTATGGGTAAATTATAGTGTTGGCCACGTAATTTGTGTGTGTCATTCAAATGCTTGCTTACAGACTTTTATTAACTTTCACTACATTTGTCCCCCCTTTCTAAAATGGTAATGACCAGTGTATGAAGCATAATGCTGACAGCAAAATTAATTGAAATAGATATTGATGTTTACGTTGAATTGAAACATTTTGCATTTTGGTAGGTGATTTTTGCCAGTCCAGTATCCATTGCTGCCCATCCCAAGATCAATGAGTGGCTAACATTGGTTGAAAAGGAGATGAGAGTTACACTTGCCAAATTACTAGCCAGTGCTGTCCAAGACATGATAGCCTTCAAAGGTGGAAAAGTTGAACCTTCTAAGTACCTGGAATGGGTGGACAAATATCAGGTAAAATATCACAGATTTGCAGACATCTGTAAATGACAGTTGTAATAAATAAGAAGTTTAATGCATAGTTTTGCTTAATGTTTGCAACTAATGGTTAAGTTTTGCTGTGGTTTAAGTGATATTGTATTAAAAACCTGCACAGTGGAAATGAAAACTCTACTGTAAAATGTAAAGTATCAGTTAGACAGGAAAGAAGTGAAAATATTTAAGAGTCCAGAATGCACTTAAGGTCAGCAGAAGAAACCACAACCAGTTTAAAATTTTAATAACTTTCAAATAATGATTTTAAGAAAACCAGTTGGCAGGATTTCTTGTTAATGTTACTTTAGTTTGTTAATCTTGAAGACGGAATGTGCCATTAATGATCTCGGTGGACAAACATTACAGCAATTGTTTTATCTAACAGGCCCAGCTGGTTGTCTTAGCTGTCCAGATCTCATGGTCGGAAAGTATGGAGGCAGCGTTACAGACTGCAACCAGCAAAGGTGGAGACATGGCTGCTGTCACTGAAGTGCTAGGAACAGTAGAGTCTACCCTCAATGTGCTAGCAGACTCTGTTCTCCATGAGCAGCCACCAGTCAGACGCAAGAAGCTTGAGAGTCTGGTAAGAAGAGGACTAATTGGTTATGTCTTAAGAGGTGACTGCTAATGAGGTGTTTCTTGGGGCTGGCAGATGCATGCAAAACAAATTACCACAGCAACCAATCTACAAGAGCACACAAATGCTTAGCAACCAATCTACAAGAGCACATAAATGCTTTGCAAGCTTTCTGCAAGGGCATCAGCTGTAACAGTGGCTCAATGTCTGACAAGGAGTGAAAAGTGATATAAAGAAGGAGATTAAGGAAAACAAAATTGATGTACTTGATAATTCCATGTTGATCATTAGTTCAATCTGGAAAGGTGGAAGGGGTATGGGATTGAGGAAAATAAAAGAGAACTTGATGAGAGAATGGTACAAGTGGAAGCCAGAACAAACTGAAGCTCATGAACAGAGGTACATAACACAGCCCATAGTAGAAATTGGTGAAGATCAACTATTGCAACCATGTGTTCTACAGTGATTGGAACAAGAATATGTAATTATGATGATGATGATACTTTTCTTTATATTTAACCTGTAGATCACTGAGCTTGTCCACCAGCGTGATGTGACCAGGACCATGTTGAAAAACAAAGTGAACAACCCCAAGTCCTTTGACTGGCTGTCTCAGATGAGGTTCTACTTTGATCCAAAGAACACAGATGTGCTGCAGCAGTTATCCATTCAGGTCTGTTTCACTCAAATTGGTGTACTTCGGTGTTACAAATATGTTTTCTAAGGGTGTGTTGAGTTACAAAATGAAACCATTGTGTTTTCCCAAGTAATGTGTTACAAAATTAACCAGATTGGTTTCCAAGGGGTATATATTACAAAATTTTAATATATTTTCCTGGTGTTTGTGTTACAAAACTTAAACAAATGGTCTTTTCTAGAGGTATATGTTACAAAAATTAACTGTATTGTTTTCCTGGGGTGTGTATTACAAATTGCACTACTCGCGCATTCACATCAACACATCCAAGAAAAAACCGATGGCCAGCAGGTTGGTCTGAACATCAGTCTGAAGAAGACAGAGGTCATGACACTAAATGTGGGCAATCCTGAGCCAATAACAGTAAGGAACCAGAAGTTAGAACAGACAGACACATTTACTTACCTATGATGCATAGTGACACCTGATGGTGGAACAAGCAAGGACATTAACAACAGAATGAATAAAGCGAGAACAGCCTTTGCTAGTCTCAACAACATTTGGAAGTCTTCCCAGTACAGCACAAACATCAAATTAAGACTGCATGAGAGCTATGTACTTTCTGTGCTTCTCTATGGTGCGGAATTCTGGAGAGTAACAGAGAAGGAAATGTCGAAACTGTCCTCCTTCCACACAATCTGCCTATGGAAAATTCTCAGAATCTTTTGGCTGAATACCATCAGCAACCAAGAACTACTTACTCGGAGTAACCAGGAGGACATGCACACCATCATAACTGGCAGACACGAGTTGGGTTGGCCACGTCCAAAGAAGGGACCCTGATACCATCACAAGAACAGCTATGCTATGGACCCCCGAGGGAAAGCGAAAGAGAGGCCGACCAAAAAACAACTTGGCAGAGAACTGTGGAAGCCGAGATGCAAAGAATGAACCAGAGTTGGGGCAATACGAAGGATGGCCACCGACCGAGCAAAGTGGAATCAATTTGTTGCTACCCTACAAGATTCCACCATGCGTGATGGCCACTGACAGCTTGACGGTTGGCAGCTATGGATTAAAGAAGATGTATTGCAAAATAACCAAATGTGTTTTCCTGGGGTATGTATTACAAAACTTTGGTAAATGTTTTTGCCAAGGATCTGTCAAGAGATATAAAAGAAAAAATAGAATCACTGCTCCTTCAGGTGTCATAAGAGTCAACTAATGTAAGGTGGTTCTTGAATCTAATCATACAAAACAAATTGCTACAGAAACATTACTGTAAAAGCCCTTGAAGTGCTTTGGCACAAGTTTCCTGCATGAGGGAGTCAATTGCAATGGTGGTCTCCTGCTTCTTAAGGAGTTAAAAAAAAAAGTACAAAATTGACAGATTCCCCTGTGCCCCCTACTCCATTTGCTGGCTGATATTCATGTGGAATGGTGATCTGCAACAAGGTTTGACCAATACCTCATGTGACAAGCTTTGTGCATGACAATCTGGCTAACAGTGACTACTTGTTGTATTGGGGGGGAGGAACCAGGTACTCGTATACAAGACAAACTGGGTAAAACTATGTAATCTAATACTAATTCTCTAACTTGTCTAATGATTAAATTTACATTTTTTACTATTGATCTCTACTGCTAGATAACTCCCACTGGAGTAATTTACCCCTGCTAGAAAATCACTGATCTGTAATACTGTGTAAATGCAGTTAGCATTATCTTTTTAAATGTAGAGTGCATATTGTTCATTTACTACAAAAATTAACTTTTAATAAGGTTAAGGTGTTTTGTGATCAAGTCAAAGCTGGAAAAATGTGGCAAATAAGTAAGAATGAATCTCTTATATATTTATTTTTTACTTGTGTCTTCAGATGGCTAATGCCAAGTTCAACTATGGGTTTGAGTACCTTGGAGTCCAGGACAAGCTTGTGCAGACTCCCCTCACAGATAGATGTTATTTGACCATGACCCAGGCTTTAGAGGCCAGGCTTGGAGGATCACCTTTTGGTAATTGTGAGATGTATTATAGCACAATTTTGCAAACTGAGGATGATGGTTGAAGACTGAAAGAAAAATTACCCTAATTGGTGTCAACATCTCATTTAAATAAGCTTGTATTGTGCATTCTTTCTTCTTTTTGTGTGATCCTGCCAGAGGTACTTCATTCCAGAAAAGCTAAAATGTTCGTGGAAGTGTGATGTCACTAAATGTTATCAGAATTCTTGGACATTTTAGGAGTTAGCAGTGGTCACAAATGTATTCATAAATGCTTTTTTAACACTGCTAGGCTTAATTTATTACCTTGGCAATGGCAGGACATTCAGACTATTCTGAACTGGACATTTTATCTGTTTAGTAGTAGTATCCACACTTGACAATGCCATTATCTGTATATTATTATAAAAGCATTATAATTGCTGTATCCAGTGGTTAAAGTGTTAAATATCGAATTGTCTTTTATCTTGTAGTGTTGTCATAAGTATTTTTCTTTAACTTTTTGGTGATTTTAGTTTTCATATTTACAGATACAAGTACTTTTTTAAGATAATAAATGGTCTTTGATAGAGTTAATTTATATTTAGCTTAGGAATAGTTGGGTATTGTAGTCATACACATGTAGCTACTGTGTAACATTTGATACAACTGTAAATGTTTATCTTTGACTTCCAAGTTTCAATTTTTCTTCTTTAGGACCTGCTGGAACAGGAAAAACAGAGTCTGTCAAGGCTTTGGGCAACCAGCTGGGACGGTTTGTTCTTGTTTTCAACTGTGATGAAACCTTTGATTTTCAGGTGAGGGGGCTGGTTTTTACATTCAGATATTCTAGTTAGTGAGTTTTGGACTATTCATTCAGTCATGGTACATGAGAATTCAGCAGCTTTACATCCATATAGACGTACTAGTGAAAGGGTTGTGGCTGAGAGGCGACAGGCGATGTATACTATAAGGGGTGTCAGGAAGAATTTCAGTGGCGAGCGCGCAGTGTCAAGTCTCGTTGGCTTCGCGCAGGTGACTCAGTGTGTGTCCGTAGTTGTGATGTGTTACGGAGCGAACGGAATAATTTGTCTTCTCTTTGTTACTTTCACAATTGCCTCCACAGCTGGCAGAGTTGTGGATTAAAGTTGCTACCATAAGTGAAATGGGTTCATTTTCGATACAAGACAACAGGAGGCTGAGACGCTTGGGAGTCATGACCCAAGTGGGCCCGCCCCCCTTAGAGTGTAAAGGAGTATATAGGGCAGAAACACTTGTCTGACGGGGGACTTCTTCTGATGATCAGATTGCTTCCTGTTGTATCGCTCTGTAAAGAGTTTCCTATCCTTGGACAGGTCTCAAATTCTGTAACTGTCTTTTTTATTTTTGGAATCTCCATGTTACTTTGGACCACCATCTTTCGTTGGCCATGTAGTGTCCATCTTATTCCTGATGTGATGAGTCACATGGCATTCACTTAGTGTGTCCTAAACACTGCCATCTTCTTTTGATTACTATAGTTATATCTTCTTTCTGCCAGTAGCATTGCATTATGATAGTATTTGGCCAGTTGTTTGATCACATAAACATTTGGTCTTTAATGAGTTTAGTTTACTCAATTTCAGACAATGATACACTTAAGGCATTGCTCTCAAATATCCTCAGTTTGATTTTAAGGCTGTGTTAACTTGTTTTCCAGAGCGGAGAATTGTAAAGACTTGTTTTGCGCTGGGTACTTCTAACTGACATCATTTGCTCTGTCCTCCTCAGCAGTTAATTTGATGCCAAGTTGGACAGCTTACCATTTGAAGAGATCACATAATATATATAATATGTATTCCTTGATCTGTTCTCATAGTGTATTAACTACTATCATCTTTTAATTGTTGTATGTGTTTTGTTGTCAGCAATTTAAGTTTCGAGGTCAAGGCCCACTGTATCAGACTGTTTAAATGAGAGTTTATTTCCTGATCTAATCACTGGCAAGGATGACTAATATTGCTGACAAAATGCATCCCCTTTTTTCTCTTCTTTGTAGAACTGAGCATGTCTGAGAGATGGTTCCTTGAGATGAAATCTTTCGAAGCTTATCTTGAAAGCATTAATGACTTTAGGGTGTTATTAAATGGGAAGAGTCTGAAAAATTGTGTAAAAATTTGAGGTTGAAGTAAAGAAAGCCAAGGTGTTGCTGGTTACTGATCTAGAATTTCTGGTTCTGTATTATTTGTCTGAAATAATTTACGTGCATCTACTATGCTGTTTGTTTTGGGAAGACAGATTTGCCAGTTCAGATGTTGCTAAGTGATACCATGTAATAAATGGCCTAAACACACACACACAAATGTGTTCTGATGCATCACTTTCCTTGGTTTATAAATGTTTGGTATCACCAAAACATTTGACTTTTGCCAACTTCTGAGAAAATCAAAGTCCATTTCTCCCCATCCCCTTCCCACCATCAAAAACAAAGAGGATGAGAGTGAGGAGGAGGGTTTGCAAGTATCAGTTGTTTTGTTTTTGTAATTAATTTTACATTTCTCTGCTGTGCAAATATAATACAGATCACAGATTTTAGAAATGATCTTATATTTAGAATGTAAAGTGAGTATATGTTCTCAAATGTTGCTGATACTAAACATTACTTTCAATGAATTTATGTTTCAGCTAACAGTTCACTATATATTTTGACTTTAATTTTTTATATCTTTTACTGCTGCACATGCTTCAGAACTACTTTTGATATAATTTTTTTTTGTGTAGTGCGTGAAACATAAATAATTTGAACACTTCAGATCGTACGATTCTAGAACATTACTTTAAGTCATTCATTTTATATATTAGTCGAACTGCTTAACTATTTTTTCTTTCAAAACTAGGCCATGGGACGTATCTTTGTGGGTCTCTGCCAAGTTGGTGCTTGGGGTTGCTTTGATGAGTTCAACCGACTTGAGGAACGAATGCTGTCAGCTGTATCCCAGCAGGTTCAGACCATTCAAGAAGCACTGAAGGAACTAGCTAGTCCAGACAAGAAAGATAAAGGTAGCATAACTCATAAGAAAGTATATCTTGTCTTTGAGCACAAAGCTACAACTTGGGAGCCGCAGTAGCGCAGTGGTTAGTGCACTGGATTCCTATCTCAATGGTCCATGGTTCGATCCCCAGTTGAAGTGGGATTTTTTAGACCGCAAACGGCTCTGGGTTCGACCCAGCCTCATAAATTGGGTACCAGAGCAACTCTGGGAAGGTTGAGGCGGCCTGCGTGATGCTGACCACATCACCCCTAGTGTGCCGATGGTCAAGAAAATATGGGCCTAACACCACATTCCCAATATGCCTCAAAGGGCGTGTAACGGGATCCTTGACCTTGTGCTCTAGAATGGTCAGTTTTGAAACATGAGATGAGTCAAAGCTGCCAAGTTGTTTTTCATCTTATGTTTTTGTGCATCTACTGGCAGAACTGGTGTAAACACAATAAATGTATTTTAATCTTGATGCTCTTAAAGTGGGTCATTTGAACAGAATTTCTATATTATTTTTTTTTTTCTGGAAGCAACAGTGGAATAATGTAAAAGTAATAACTGTATAGTTACACAGTTCCTTTATGTATTATTCTTAGGCTTTCTTGAATAACCATTTTCATATCATTGTAGTCTTGTGTCTGGTGTTTAAACAAAATTTTTTCTAATATTATTTATTTTATATGTGTTTACCTTTGAAACGACTTATTTTGGTATAAATCTGTATTCTTTTCTTTTGTGATCTCTGATTTGTCGACATGACATTATATCAGTTTCATTAATAACGTAAACTATACCATAAGACTTGGCTGTTGCTTGTCTTTGAAGGAAATGGACCCATCCAAGTGGAGCTCATTGGCAAACAAGTCAAAGTGAACCCTGACATGGCAATCTTCATAACCATGAACCCTGGCTATGCAGGACGATCGAACCTACCAGACAATCTGAAGAAGCTGTTCCGTTCTCTTGCCATGACACAGCCGGATCGCCAGCTGATTGCTCAAGTCATGCTGTACTCACAGGGCTTCAGGCAGGCTGAGAAGCTGGCAAGCAAAATTGTGCCATTCTTTAAGTAAGAAATGTCCTCGTGTTGCTTTTGATGTGGAACTATGTATAAATTTAACTGGCATATACCCTGCTAAACCCTTTGTAAATAACATGAGGTAAATATACACAATGGAAAAAAATATTGCAATGAAAAACTTGAAGATTAGGTTAAGCAGGGTGGACTCTCCTAAAATGGTAGATAAACAGAGGAATATGCAGTTTATCTATGCTATTCCTCCTATTTAAAAAAAAAAAATTAATTAAAAAGAATGCTAAGCCCTTAAAATGCTGATCATGCTATATTGCTATAAGTATTGAAATACACTTTTGTGCTAGCAAAGTGGACAAAAACTAACTGCTTCCTTTGTTACCATACATTGTGCCCTGCAGTTTTTTTTTCACACTTTCTTAAACCAGAAAAAAAGATAACGTCATTTATTTTTGATAAATCTGAACATAGCAGTAATCGCTTATATATAACTGTATAGAAACATTGGGGGGGGGGTTTATTTTGGAGACAGAAAGAATAGAATCACTGCTTTGTCAGGCATATCATAGAAGTGTAAGATGAGGTGAATGGGGCTGGCAACCTTGTCATGTAAACACAACATATTGCTGCAGAAACAACCACCACCACAAGAGCACATCAAGGTCGTTGGTGGTTGGCTTCGTATGAAGTCAGCAGCAGCAGTGGTGGTTCCATGGTCCTTATGGCGCATAAATGAATAGAAGAAGAGTGGTAGAGATAAATGAAAGGCATGTTGTTGTGTAGTTAGTGCTAAGGAATTTAACAACCCAAAACATAAAGATATTTGGGCATTCTTTTAGGAGCCATTTTGTAGAAAGCCTGTTGCCAAAGCACTTCATGTGTGCTTGGTTTCTTTAGCAATTTATGTTACATGATGAGGTTATGAGACCCTAGCATAACCTTTAGTATTCACCTTTAAGAACGTGCTTTAGATGGTATAGTGTTCGTATTATAAATGGTGTAGGAAGTACTACAGCAATGATTGAACAAACAGAATCGTTATTTTATCAGGGTACAGAAACAGGCATTGTGACCTTTTTTATACTTCTGCCCTGCAATAATACAATTCAAATATTGTTACCGAATTAAAACATACCTAACTTGAAGAGAGTAAGAGAAATAGAGTGAGACCAAAACACATGGAGAAGAGAGTTGGAGACAGACATGAAAGAGAAAAAGAAATGGAAAGACCTTGAGTGAATGGCACAGGACAGGAGGAGGGCTTGGCATATGTTTGTTGAAGACCTGTGTTCTACAGGGAGCTGAAAGATATTGACCTGTGTTCTGCAGGGAGATGAAAGATATTGACATAAGTCTAATGTACTCCAAATGCAAGAAACTAGGGAGAGTGTAGAAAGTGTTTGACAGGACTGAAAATATAGTGTCCTTCTCCCTTTATGTCAGGCTTTGTGATGAGCAGCTGTCACCTCAGTCACATTACGACTTTGGCCTGAGAGCCCTCAAGAGTGTGCTGGTCAGTGCTGGCAATGTGAAGAGAGACCGCATTCAGTATGTCAAACAGGGAATGATAGAGAGAGGAGAAACCATGGATGAGGCATCCATTGCAGAAAATGTGTCAGAACAGGAGGTAAATACTTTTTTCTGGCTTTTCATTTCTCTCTCTACATGTTTTCATAAATGTTATGATGTTTAGAGTAGTGTGTTATCTTTTCCCTAAATGTATTAACTTTCTTAATAAGCTCGTGACCAACAGAAAAAAAATTGTATTTTTCCTTTTATTTTTATGAAAATGTATTAAAGTATTTTGAGTATGGCACATATGCTGTTAAAAGTCAATTTCTTCACCTTTGTGTTTTCACAATACTGCAATAATTATTCCCAAAACTGTTTGTGCAGTTTGGATTCAAAGATAACATGTAGTAAATTACGCAGAAACACATATTAGTATATTCTAGGTCCATCATGAATCAAGCAATATACAACTTTGTCATACATCATGAATTAAGCAATATACAACTTTGTCATACTAGATCCTCATTCAAAGTGTGATGGAGACAATGGTTCCCAAACTTGTAGCTGAGGACATCCCCTTGCTACACAGCCTGCTCAGTGATGTCTTCCCAGGTGTGGAGTACACTGCTGCTGAAATGACTGCCCTTCGCAACCACATAAAAAAAGTGTGCGAAGAGATGAATCTAGTCTATGGTGTAGGTGATGAGATGGGAACTCAGTGGGTTGAAAAGGTAACCTTCTTCACTACTGAAATTGTGTCTCAGATTTGAGTTAAAGCAATGAGCAGAAGCATATACAGTATATTGATATTAGGGTCACATGATGGAAATTGAGTTAATTTGATACCTTGATATGTCTTCTAAAATAATGCCTATTTCTTTATCCTGATGAAATCAAGATTTTGTTTTTTTGTTCTGTAATAATCTTGCTATTATTTTGTGTAAAGTTTTGGAATTTTTTTGCAAAAAAATTGCTGTTGATAGCACTTCTTCAGCTAATTTTTCCTAAAAAAATGCAAGAATTGCTCAGTTGAGGCACCTTAGATACACAGGTTCCTATCATGCTGACTGAACTTTGATCCACTGTCACTGATCATCAGCTCAATTTTTAATTGTTGAATGGGGAATCCAGAGCAGAAAATAAGTGAAGAAGGTACAAGTCTGCAACCTTATGTCCGAAACCTTTGGGGCCAAATGTGTTTTGGAATTTAAACGTTTTTTACTTCAAAACGGCAGCCAGGTATGTCTACCATATACTACGGTAAAACCTTAAGGGGTATGTGTCAGGACCCCTCAAGCAAACACAGTTTTCGTGTTTGTCATTAGTGTATGGTCATCAGCATCAGCGTAAAACATGAACAGCTGTCTTTCTGTTTCTTTAAGTCATGTGTGGTGGTATCCACATGTATTCTTCAGTAAGATGCAGTACATGCACCATGATCAAGACTGCAATAACTCCACTGTTGGTACTTAATAATAAAGGATGATTCCTTTTCTTATTTTGACTGTTACCCCTATGGGTATCTGCAGCTCTTTTTGACATTTTCATAGTGAAATTAAAATCATAAGAAAACCCAAAATCACGAAAGTGCCAAAATATCTGAGAGCTGCATATGTACAAGTGGGTTTTTTAAGCAGTGAGAGACACAACAGACCATGCTATGCTCTAAAGTTTTAGACTGCTGTAGCACTTATGATCTACTTGTCTAGTGTATTGTGCATATGCTTGCGTCCATGAAACATCCTTTGCTTTTGAGAGAATTTTGGAAAAAAGGTTGTGGACCTGTTTGCCAATGTCCATACATGGTAGCACTGTTGTTTTGTTTTGTTTCTTCTCCAGTTATTTCAAGTCTTCTTCAGACACTTCTTTTGAAACAACCTCTGTTAATTTCTGATCAGGATTAAAAAAGTAAGCACTTTTCAGGTAACCGTGTTTTATTATTTCCTTTCCACCTGTTGCAAACCAAGCCAGGCTAGGTACACAAAAAATCTTGTTTCTTATGGAAAATACTTCAGTAAGTATGTGGTTCTTGCTGTTTCAGGTTCTTCAGCTTCATCAGATCACACAGTTGCATCATGGTCTGATGATGGTAGGACCCAGCGGGAGTGGCAAGTCCAAGGCCTGGCAGGTGTTGCTCAAAGCCCTTGAAAGATTGGAAGGTGTTGAAGGTGTGGCTCATGTTATTGACCCCAAGGTACTGTATACAGTCTTATTTATTGTTGTCTCTTGCTTTAAAATTATCTGAGTGTGTCTTTGTAACTGTGCATAAGAACCATTTTTAATGCCCAATGTTTCATAAAACTTTCATGATTTCTTCTTCATCTTAGATCCTTATATGCTGACTGACAAAGCAATTGGTGGCCATCTCGCCTAGTGTCATCTTGCGGGGCAGCAACAAACTCTCTTCACTTTCCTTGGTCAGTGGCCATCCTTTGTCCCGTACCGCAATATATATTCATGGTTTTCAAAGCGACCTCCATAGTTCTCTGCCAAGTTGTTTTTTGTTGACATCTCTTTCACCTTCTTTCTGGAGTCCATAGCGAAGCAGTTCTGATGGTGGTGTTGAGGTCTCTTCTAAGGGCATGACCAACCCAATTCCAGCACCTAAGAATGGAGAACACCAGATATCATGTTGGCAGTTTTAACTTTAGTGTTTTTTTTTTTTTTCTCTAACCAGCGGCACTCGAGCTTTCCAGCTCTTTTGGCCCAATGACATGTCATTGCGAGGCTGGGGGGGGGGGTCAGTGGACTTTCCTTCCAACCCGGTCAGGAGCTTTGCTCCTTCCCATCCACACGGGATTTATGTGCAGGAGCCGTTCAGGTTATTCAGTCAAATTTCCGGTCGTAAACATTTCTTTAAACGCTGACGCCCGGGTTTGAACCATGAAAACCTGGTCGCCAGTACAACGCCGTAGCCATTACACCAGCGCGGCTCCCAACTTTAGTGTTATAATTTATTAAACATCCCCAAATGCAACTGAACTTCTAGAATGTTCATTCATGTTTTTTACTGATATAAGATACATTTCATTTCAGTCAATATCCAAAGAAGCCCTTTATGGTAACATGGACCCCAACACAAGAGAGTGGACAGATGGGCTTTTTACTCATGTTCTGAGAAAGTAAGTTTAACAAAATTGTTTTGCGAGACAAAGACCATGCAGACATGGCACCATTTGTTGAGTTCAGGTGTACAGAGAATTTTTAGACACTGGTTTTTTTTTTTTAAACAGAATATCTAGAAGGCATTTGAGTCCATCATTGAACATAGATGCTTAGAAATTATCATAAAATATATGTATATTGTAGCCCTGTGTCATTCCTGGGAGGATTCTGAGTGGACATAAGAAAGAATAGGACTAATGTTCCCTCAGACTAACATGAAGTTGTACAAGGGCTGACAGCCTCATCATGTAAAGCAGATTGCTACAGAAACCACAGCTGCAGGAGCATGTGCTTTGATAGAAGCCTTCTGCAAGGGGACCAGCAGCAGTTCTAGCTTCATGCTCCAAAAAAGGATACGATGAAATTTATTTTAGTTTGTTTTATCCATCTTCACGGCTCTCTTACATTTTTAGTTCCTACAGTTTTCATTATGTGTTTTATATATAGTTAGTCCTTCATCTATGAGATACTGTTAGCACCTGCCATACGTTATCCTCGTATGTTCAGAAGTTAATATAACATTTTACATGTCTTGAAAACTGTTTTTTTTATCAATGAGTTTAACATTAGAGAGAGTACTGTTTTTTTTTAAATCTCTTAGGATCATAGACAATGTGAGAGGTGAATTGGGAAAACGCCAGTGGATTATCTTTGATGGTGATGTAGACCCTGAGTGGGTAGAGAACTTGAACTCTGTCCTGGATGATAACAAACTTCTTACCCTGCCAAATGGAGAACGTCTTGGCATTCCTCCAAATGTGAGTATTGAACATAGGAAACTTGCTGTTACTTTAATTTTCTATTTTAGTAAATACTTGTCATTAAATGTAAGTCAATAACTCTCTTCAGATTCTGAAAGGTCTTCTTGCTCAAAGAAAAGACTATGATTTTCATTGTCACTGCAAGGCCTCTTCCGTGGCTGTTTCATTGTTGTTCCATTCTTGAGCGTCCAATTGACAGTGGTTAGAGTGCTGGTCTCTCACGGCAAAGGTGCCCGGTTCGAATCACGGTACCGACACGTTCCAGTCTACCCAGCTGTAAATGGATACCTGACTCTGCTCTTTGAGTTAGGGAAGGAAAAGGCAGCAAGGAAGGAAACTGGTCACCCCACCTCTCGATGCTGGACCCAGTATGATGAAGTCTCCAACACTTCACTCCCCTACTGCAGTATCTGCTATGGGACTACCTTGACCTTAGCCATTCTTTACATTCCTTGTAAGTTTGAAGTGAGGTACTATCTGACATAGGCAGTGGATTCTGGAGTTTACACAGTAAATAATGTTATTTGTTTTTAAAAACATTTAATAGGTACTGTTGTACCTACACAAGGTTATAGATTTGAAATATTGTCCGGAACTGAAACAGATTTTTAAATGAAGTTTTATTTTTTTTCATGGACTTAGGTTCGTATCATGTTTGAGGTACAAGATCTGAAGTATGCAACACTTGCCACAGTCAGTCGTTGTGGTATGGTGTGGTTCAGTGAAGATGTGCTGTCCACTGAGATGGTGTTTGAAAACTACCTGCAGCAGCTGCGCAGTGTTCCTCTTGAGGAGAGTGAGGAAGATGTCAGACACAGCAGAACCTTGGGAGAGGGCAAAGAGGATGAGGTGTCACCCACTGTACAGGTAGCTGAGTTTAACGAATTCTATCAGGTCACTTTTTTTTTTTTTTCATTTTTGCCACAAGAATTGTGTTTACGATTATTTTAACTTTTTTGTTTGTTTGGTTTGGAACACCATTTCTTATTTTTTTCTTTAAATATTAAATTGGTGATCACTGTATTGAATCATCTCATTACAAGTAGCCTTATTTTTACAGAGTTCAGCAAGTTGATCTCAGAGCATTCAAGCTAATGAAAAATATTAAATGATGTAAAAATTTATGTAGATTTGAATTGGGAATTATTTATTTTGATTGTCAGTTGCTGTGAAACACTAATAGCGATAATATGACACCTACTGGTGTACTTATTAATATTAGATAAGTGAGTAATTACCTCATTCTTATTTCTGTGTTACAACATTGTGTCATCATGTTAAGCTGTGTGATAGATTGAGATAATGTGTGCTGTATTCTTCACTGATAGATCCAGAGGGATGTGGTCAACATTCTGAGCCCTTATTTCACGCTGGATGGACTCGTCAACCGCTGCCTGGAACATGCCGAGACACTGGACCACATCATGGACTTCACCAGACTCAGGGCTCTCACATCCCTATTCTCAATGCTCAACCAAGGCATTCGCAACATTCTCATCTATAACCACGCTCATGACTTTGCAATGCAGGTAAATCTATGGCATATGTATATAATCAGTTTATGTAGATTATAAATTGTTTGTTCAGCCATATGTAAAATCGTTTGAAATTATAGAACTGTCAAATAAAATAATTTTTTACTGAGTAACTTTGTTTTGGAGATCACAGTAGAACTAGACAATACAAACTCATAAATGGTTTTTTTTTTCACTGAACAAATATTTATGAGATCACCACCAAGTAACTAAAAAATACAAACTTTTATGATGGCTCACAAATGACAGGCCTAAATGGTCAGGATCTGTCAGAGCACTGTGCTGCATTTGAAGATAGGAGAAAAAAAACACGATGTGTGTGGTGCACTGTAGTTAATATTATAAGTTTCTTGTTATTCTGAGGGATACAAGTTATATACTTCAGAGTAAGTAGTAGTAATAATAATCTTTTCCCCTGAACCTTCTGTGAGGGGTACACACATACAAAAAAAATATGAAAATAGCTTTAAGCTGTGTTGAATATTTAACACTCATCTACATTTTAAAAGTTCTCACCGGTGCCCCTTTACTTATTACAGCAAGATCAGATGGAGCGCTACATGACCAAGTACCTTGTATACAGTTTGCTGTGGTCAATGTCAGGTGATAGCCGCATCAAGATCAGACAGGAGCTTGGTGATTTCATCAGGAGCATCACCACAATACCTTTACCACCACAGTCAAATGCTCTCATCATTGATTATGAGGTAATTAATATCATCCCCGTATAATTTATATCGCACTGCATTTGACATCAGACTAATTATCCAGTGTAAGGGACACAACATGAAAACCATTATACAACTAAACTGACACACGCTGTATCATGACAACCATCAATTGCTTTTGTTTGTTTTGTATTTTTTCTGTGCAGGCTAAATCAGCATGATGTCTTTTTATATGTGTGGAGTGGTATCGTCATGTTTTGCTTTCCATTTTGTAAAGTGATTACCTTGGATCTTCTGTTTTGTTTTCTGCTGCCTTAAGATGGCTGTCTGAGACTTTATTAACAAAGGCAGTTATTGTATAAGACTCACAATCCATGCTTCGAAAGGTGCAAAATCGTTGGCTTCGACATGAATGGAAAACCTCCATAGAAGCATCAAATCTTCAAGAACTGATATAGATCTACTGCCCTGGTCATGCCGGGGTACATGGCAATGAAAGAGCTGACAGACTAGCTCCAAGAGCACCCATAAAAGGTGCATTGGCCATGGATGAGGAAGAAATACTGAGGGCGATTCATGTTTGTCTATTAGAGAATGACACTGCAATCGATGAATCATCAAGGCTAAGATTGCTGGAATTCGGCATCAAACGAAAGACCTGCAGGGATGGACGTATGAGAGGACGCATCTGCCGTGTATACAACCAGTGAGCAACAGGAACAATTAGCATTCATACCCTTCGACATTTGCTGCGGGAGACTGAGCACCTATTGGTTTGCCCAGAGTGCAATGACGTCAATTCTGATTAACAATAACAATTTGAGTCATATCCAGTTTTGTTATGTAGTTCTACCATGTATCTTTCAGTAATTCTTTAATACTCTTGTCCTGAGTTGTAACCATAGTAATAAATGTAATAATTAACTTTGCTAGGAAAACTAATTCTCTTATATAAATTGATGTATGTATATTTCCAGGTATCCACATCAGGAGAGTGGGTTGCCTGGCAGTCTAAAGTGCCACAGGTTGAAGTTGAGACGCACAAGGTGGCAGCACCAGATTTGGTCATTCCAACAATAGACACAGTCCGCCACGAGTCTCTCTTGTACACCTGGCTAGCAGAGCACAAGCCACTGGTTCTATGTGGACCTCCAGGATCTGGCAAGACCATGACGCTTTTCAGTGCTCTTAGAGCGCTGCCTGATATGGAGGTCAGAGACAGCTTGTTTTGTCTTTCTTTCCTTTTTTGGTTCTGTAGTTTTTCTCTTTACCTGCACTCTGCTTATTCTGTTTTTTTATACACTGTGTTATCTAGTTAGTTTCTTACCAAATTTCTGTCTTCATTAAATCTTTCCTTTCTTTTTCCTTGGTGGCATGCCCCTTCCTTTCCTCTATGTAGTCATTTAAAACAAAATATAAGTATTCGTTTTATATGATCTCATACATTTAGTTTAAAAAAAAAACAAACACACTGTTAGTGTTGTACTAATACAGTTGTTGACTACTAGGAATAATTAGCCCTAGCGGGGGTAATGTTGAGTTTTGTGAGATTAAAGAGCACGTGTAATTGGACAGTACCACTCCTTCGCTGCCCAAGATCTTGGCTTTTTCTTTCCAAATTTTGATTGTTTGGATTTGTTTAACATGGCAACCTTGTCATGTAAAACAAATTGAAACAGAAACCACTGCTGCAAGAGAACATGAATGATTGTTGCAAGTTTCCTGCAAGGAGACCAACTGCAATGATGGATTCATGCTCCATGAGGAGCGGAACAGAAAATATCTCGAGGTCAGCATAAAAAAAATTAGCCCATCTATGTGAGGTGGGCTGTTGGATAATGGCAGTGATATAAATTAAATCATGAAACAAGACTCAACCCAGGGAGCGACATCAGATGTCCACTGATGCAACAGAACTGGAGTTTGAAGAAATAATCATTAGTTAAAGTGTCAAGTTAGCCATGAGAATTAGTTTTATCCTGTTTGCCTTGTATAGTTTTTTTTTCCTTATCATTATAACAAGTCCTCAGAAGGGACCCTGACACTAGAACTGCTATGCTATGGACCCCAGAAGGACGGCAAAAGAGAGGCAGACCAAAGACAGCCTGGCGGAGGACAGCGGAGGCTGAGATGCAAAGCATAAACCATAGTTGGGGCACGGCAAAAGAGAGGCAGACCAAAGACAGCCTGACGGAGGACAGCGGAGGCTGAGATGCAAAGCATAAACCAGAGTTGGGGAATGGCACGAAGGATGGCCACCGACCGAGCAAAATGGGTACAGTTTGTTGCTGCCCTATAAGACGCCACTAGGCGTGATGACCACTGCTTTGTCAGTCAGGGGCTAAGGATTCAAGAAGAAGAAGAACAAGTAGTTCCTGTAAACTAGGGTTGTGGCAGTGCACCAAGCATTTGGTTAACCTAGATGCTGATCACTGAACAAATATTTAATGTTTCCTCCAATTTTAATATATAGGAAACAGTTATTTGTAATGAATACATGTGAAATATTGTTCTCAATAGTTTTTCTCTTTTCCCCCCTCCCCATAAATTTAATTCACACTTTCCTCCTTTCCCATACTTGTAGTTCACTATTTCCTCCCTCCCCATAAATTTAATTCATGCTTTCCTCCTTCCCAATACATGAAATTCACTTTTTGTTATGTCGTATGTAGGTGGTAGGCTTGAACTTCTCCAGTGCAACCACCCCTGAGCTGCTTTTAAAGACATTTGACCACTACTGTGAATTCCGGAGGACACCCAATGGTCTTGTACTGTCACCGATTCAGCTCAACAAGTGGCTGGTTTTGTTCTGTGATGAGATCAATCTGCCAGACATGGACAAATACGGTGAGCAGCAGTAGTTACAAGTCTTTAGTTTGACAAGCAGCTTTTAACGTTACCTCTTCATTTCAGACTTTGTGTGATTGATGGCATTGGCCAACCATGTCTCGAGGACCTGCACTCTAAAGTGTTTTGACATACGTTATCTTACTCTGTCTTTAACTGATTATGCCTTGAAGCTTAACAGGAAGAAGTCTTCCAGAATATAACATGGTGCGTGTGTAAAATGTCTCTCACCTTGTCCACAATCTTATGAATTTTCCTCTTACTTTTGTCTGCTCTTTCTTATACATTACTAGATTACTAGTTGGTCAAGTTTTTCCCCCCCGCAGTTCATCCAGACCATTTATTTTGACATCACTGATATTAGAGACATTTAGATTAATGAAGTTGAAATAAAGATACTCTGTTATTGTTTTCTTAAATTGTTTATTTTAAAAACTTGAGAAATTCCCAAATGTGGTGGTATATGTGCTTCAAATATGAAAAATAAAGCTGGCAGGCAGGTTCAAACAAAATGTTTTTATGCGAGCTTATATAAGTTTTTTTGGATATGCTGACTGTAGATATAAATAATTTGCTTAAATAAAAGCTTGTGTAACTTTTCTTAGCGCCGTCTTTTGTGGAAGCATATATGTGTGTGGGTTTGTGTGTTTTTGCTCTGTCATTACCTTTGAGCTGCCTGTGGATCATATGTCTTCAGTCTGTTCATGCCAAGTCCTCTCCTGCTGTGTACCATCCGTCAAAGTTCTTATAAAATTTCTCTGCCCTTGTTTTGTCTGTCCCCAGTTCTCGTCACGTGTTTTTGGGTTTTCTGTTTCTTTTACTTTAGAGATTCCAGAACAAGGACTGCCCTTGTAATACTATCAACCTTTTTTTTTTCATTGTTATCCTTTCCAGTGCCAATCTTTCCTCACCTCTGAGGGTTTGTATGTTTGCGTGCTGCATACATGTATATCCATACGTACTTATGCTGACTTAGTAAAGATCTACAATAGTAAAGATCTATAATGAAATAACTTGTTTTCAGGCACCCAACGTGTGATTTCATTCTTGCGTCAAATGGTGGAACATGGAGGTTTTTACCGTACTTCTGATCAGGCATGGATCAAGTTTGAGCGCATTCAGTTTGTTGGAGCTTGCAATCCACCAACTGACCCAGGCAGAAAGCCTCTCTCATACAGGTAGAAGCATTATGTTATACAGATATTTAAATTGTTCATGCAGTAGCTCTAATGGAACTGATGACAAGAACCAGACAAGTGCCAGTGGAACAAGAGATAAGAAGATATTGGAGACGGATAGGATACACATTGAGGAAACTTGTTGATAGTATGACAAGGCAGTCCTTGTTCGGGAATCTGCAGGATAAGAGTAGAAGAGGGAGACCAAAGAACACACGGAGAAGAGAACTTTTGACATATACGAATGGGATGGAGGAGACGTGGAAAGACCTTGAGCTGACGGCATGGGACATAAGGACTTGGCATAAGTTTGTTGAAGGTCCGTGCTCCTTGGGGAGCTGAAGGGTGATGATGATGAATAGCTGTAACTTTTGTAGTTAAGTCAAATTGAAATACTTCTGCCAAAACAAAGTACACTGACAAAGTGGTGTCAAAGCTAAACGCTTCTTTGTTGCACACAAATGTGCTGAATGAATGTATCCTTTGTGCTTCTTGGACATCTCTGAGTAGATTTGTTGTTGTCGTTTAACTAGGGCTGCTGAACTTGCTCATTTGCATCCAATACCAAGTTGAAGCCTTCTTGGTATTATCTAACACTGTAGATCTAGGCTTTTCCTGTGGCTTTTCTGCCAATCCGAAAAGTGTTGAGTTAAAGTCATGAGCTCCAGTTTCTCCAACTTGGCATGCATTTAAAGGATCATCACATCTGGTCCCAAGCTAGTATTATGAAATGCGTGGCATACTGTACGTTCCCTGCCATCCAAGGGGGCTCTCCAACTATGCAGAGCTAAAATACTGTGCTCTGGTTCTGGGCTCTCCCAAAGAATTGTCACATCCTGCACAGAGCCACTTCTCAGCTCCTTCTGCCTATCACTGGGTCTATAGTGAGATCCTTCTGCCTATCACTGGGTCTATAGTGAGATCCTCCTGCATGCAGTCAACCAGGTCAAAGCCAGAGTTACATCTGGAGCTCAAGTGACTCCTCCTAGCTCACTGTGCAATGCCACAGGGGGAATCCCTGAAAGTGTGTGGATAATTTCAAAAGTCATAGATGGTGTAATTAGTCTCACATACAGGTTGACTTCCACATTTGAATACTGTAACATTGTGCTTAGCTGGTGGTCATATAACGATGACTCCAGGTATGCCTACATGCATCTCTGAGAAGATATAACATTGGAAAAGAACCATTGTATCATCATGCATGTTGAAATAAGTTACTATTCTGAGGTTATTACATGGAAATGACAATCTTATAGTGTAAAGCTAATTGCTACAAAAACAATCACTGTAAGACCACACAACCTGGGTAAGCCACTCATGTCTGTTGTTTTTCTGTTGTCTAGTGTTCTACTTCTTTATTTCCTACGAGTGCCTGATAACATACCTTTATGTTTGTCTCAAGGTGCTTTGGTGCAGGCTTCCTGCAAGAGGTCCAGCTGCAGTGGCAACCATCTTTTAGTGTCATTTTCTTAATAGTTTAAACTAGGGTTGGGATCTTTAACAATTAATTGGTTACATTTGGTAAAATCAGGATAACAGATTTTAATAGATTATTTCATTTTTAGCCATGTTTATGTTTTTTGCTTAAATGTTAGAGGTTTGTGATATGGAATTTGGTAAGTATGGTCAATAATAATAAATTGATTGGTTGTAACTTGTCAGTATTTTCATTATACTTTCACGATGATGTTGCCTTATAACGAGAAAAATAAATAAAGTCCTTAGGAAATATCTCTCTCTCTCGTTCTCTCTCTCTCGCTCTGTGTGTGTGTGTGTGTGTGTGAGATGGTGATTTATTATGAGTAGTCTTGCAAACATTTTTAATTTTGAGGGGAATTTCGATTCCTAATTAGATTCCTTCGTCACGTGCCTGTTGTGTATGTGGACTACCCAGGAGAGATTTCCCTCAAGCAGATTTATGGCACATTCAATAGGGCCATGCTCCGTCTTGTTCCAAGCCTAAAACCATATGCTGACCCACTTACCAATGCTATGGTGGAGTTCTATATCATGTCTCAGGTATGAACTTTGTGGAACATTTTTTTGGAGCAGAAACGTAAGAACATTTAAAATATTTGTTAAAATACAAATTATTTTCACATCATCAGGTCAGTCATTCATTAACACATAGTAAAGGTAAGATTCACTTTAAATGAAATGCTATATGCCATTTACAAGGGTAAGTCAGAAAGTAAGGTTCCCTATTTAATTACCACCGATGTACTGCACGCAGTGAGATGGTTTTTTGCTGACAGGAAGTTCAGACCTTGACCGCTAGGTGGAACCACAAATCAAGCCCTAGCTTCGCCATTTTCCTGAACTAGGCAGTTCAGCAATGACTACTGCACTGTGTGATGAACAAAAGAAGAGGTACGATCAGTTATTCGGTTTATGTGGGCAAAAGGCACAGCACCGATTCAAATTCATCATGAACTTGAAGCTGTGTATGGCCCGAACGTGATGAGAGTGCAGCATGTGAGAAAATGGTGTTGTGAATTCAGTGGCAGTCGAGTTAGTGTGACGGACGAACAAAGGTGTGGGCGTCCTTCCAAGTCAGCAAATCTTGTCCCTGCAATTGAGGAAAATTTGCGTGCTGATCGCCGCGTGTCACTTAAAGATTTGGAAGAACAATTTAATCTTTCACATGGCACAATCTGGGACATTGTTCACGACCATTTAGGGTTCTGAAAAGTGTGCAGCAGGTGGGTCCCTTGGCAACTGACAGAGGACCACAAGAACAACCGTATGGGTGCGTCCCTCACCCATCTTCTCCGCTTTCATGAACATGGTGAGGATTTCTTGGAGCAAATCAGATCAAGAAACTGGAGAGAGCTGTTCAACACAAAAGGCATCAGATGTCAGCCAAGGGGGTGCTGTTGTTGCATGACAATGCCCGACCACACACAGCTCGTGACACAATGAATCTTTTGCAAAGCTGGAACTGCGAAACTCTTCAACACCCGGCCTACAGCCCTGATCTGGCACCTTCAGATTTCAATCTCTTTCCAACGATGAAAAAACACCTGCGTGGCAACCGATTCCAATCAGACAATGTCAAGCATGAAGTGCAAAAATGGCTGCATGAACAGGATCCCACCTTCTACCGACGGGGTTTTTATTCATGGATTTCCCACCTAGACAAGTGCCTCAACAGAAAGGGTGACTATGTTGAAAAATAGTGTAAAGGTGTATCTTTTTGAGACATATAACTATTTCAGTAAAAATAAAGTATTAAAAAAGAACATGAGTTGGGAACCTTATTTTCTGACTTCCCCACGTACAAACCATAAAATCAATTAAATTATCTCAGATAACCGTGAATCTGCTGTATTTGGCATGTTACAGTAATTGTTGCAGAAACCAGATTGTTATTTCATACGTCTTGTTCAACACCTAAAGAATGTGTTGTGAAGAGCCTAATTTATCTCACAGGAACGCTTCACCCAAGACATGCAACCCCATTACATCTACAGCCCTCGTGAGATGACCCGCTGGGTAAGGGGTATCTGTGAAGCCTTGAGACCCCTGGAAACACTGAGTCTAGAAGGGCTGGTCCGTATCTGGGCTCACGAAGCTCTCAGGCTTTTCCAGGACAGGTGTGTTTGGTTTAACCTAATAAACATGATTCCTACACATGGAAATTTACTGTATGAAGACCTCATTAATAATAATAATAATAAATTCTTTAAGCACCAAACACGGCGCATAAGGCAGAAACCAGTGCTCTCCAGGTTGTTCGTTGTGACGCCACTCCTCTTAGCTCTTGCACCTTATTTAGGCCCAACGTTCTTCCTTCTCTTATTATTGTTCTTCTGAGTGTTTCTTTTGGTCTTCCTTTTTTCCTCTTACCCTCAGGAACCCAAGTGAGCGCCTGTAGTGGTATTCTGTTGTTTTGCATTCGTAGGACATGACCGATATATGACCATCGTCTTTTCCTTATATAGTCGGAGACATATTTCTGCCTAGAGTCTTCTCTTATTTGTCGATTAGTCTTGAAGACCTCATTGCAGTATTTAAAAAAAAAAAAAAGTAGTGGCGTAATGTTAGCGAACTAGATATTAAAAGGTGTTGATGTATTTATTTTATGAGACTTTCTCTCTCTCTCTCTCTTCCCCCCCCCCATCCCCCCAAAAAAAGTAGCAAAGTCTGTGTTTTATGATGTCCTGATGACGTATGCTTTATTGTAGCAAGCTTTCGTTTCATCTTTTCACAAGCCTTATTTTATTTTATTATTAAAACATAGCACTTTGGGGGATTCACATAGTCATATTAAAATGTGTGAAACATATTCACCACTGATTTTTCGGGATCCTTGGTTCCTGAGCCTTGCCAGATTATCCAATTTGCTGGACCAACAGAGGTCACATAATAATAATAACATTACACTCACTAATTATACGCCTCCATGTATCTCTAGAGCACCATGACTTCTAGATACTTAAATTAAACAAATATTACATGTAAATGAAAGGATCAAATGAAGTACAGATGCATTTCATCATTAGAATCCGTGAAGTTATTAATTACATGTAAACTAGCATGGCAATCGCAGGAATTTAAATTGGCCTCGTGATTTTGTCAGGATTGAAAGAGGTGTTAGCCCATCTATTCCCGGAAAATCATTGGTTATGTCAGAAAACCTTATGTTTTTTTTTTCCTTCTCTTCGTTTCATAATTTAAAGTTTTTCTTTCAAGGTTTAAACACTTTAAGGAGTATAGAAGAATTATTAGATGAAAGCGTAAAAGATGCCCAATGTGAGTGTCATTAAGGGGATAAAACAAGTCACATGTTGCCATTAGTATTCATAAATGATTAGACTAATTTTAACAAAAATGGAATCTGGTTCAGTGAGGTTACATCGTAGTGCTTTGTCTATGCTTTAATTCGAACAAAATTGTCAAGTGCCAGCATATGGTTTGTTGAACATCACATACAACTTTGCCTGTTTTGGAAACTCATTTTCCATACATAAATATAGAACTTTAATTGTAAATAACATTTATATATTCTCGTCATCAGACTGATTGAAGATGAAGAGAGAAGATGGACAGATGAAAATGTCGATGCCACAGCTCTGAAACACTTTCCAAACATCAACCGCCAAGAAGCCCTTGGCCGACCCATCCTGTTCAGTAAATGGTTGTCCAAAGACTACATGCCAGTCGATCGGGAAGAGCTTAGAGAGCACACTAAAGCCAGACTCAAGGTTAGCTTCTGATACACTTTAATCATGGGATACAGTGAGTTGGAAATAATGAATCTAAGTGAAGAACAATTCTTAAGTCAGCCAATATTGAGCTTAGGATGTCATTTCATCAGGATATACCTTAACATATACACTATTGCTGTGCTTATGCATAAATGCACTACATACCTGCATTACTCTTCAGACCAACACCCTTTAATGAGGAGGCAATGGATTTGGCAACCTTATCTTGTCAAACAAATTAGTAACCACTACTGCAAAAGCATGTGCTTTGATGTAGGCTTCCTCATGGCAACCATCTGCATTGGTGGCTCCATGACTGTAAGGAGCAAAAAAAAAAGGAAATTATAAGCAATCAAAGCCCCTCTTTAACTTTTGTATCCTTAGTTTCATATTGTTGTCCTTTCTTCCCACTTTGTGTATGTCACAGCCAAGATCATCTCATCCATAGGTCAACATTTCTTTTCCTCTTCCGCTCGTTTTTAATGGGAATAATTTGTTTTATATCCATGTAATATTATTATATAATGTAATGTATGTGAGAATGTACCCGCATACCACTGTACTTTAGAGATGTGAATGTTTTCGTTTGCTTAAATGGGATGATGTACATGAGGATAAGCAGATAGACTTTTCCTGCTACAGAAGTGCGTAAGAAAGTGTTATTATTATTATTATTTCATTTTCCACCAAGAATGTATGGATATAAGCGAGAATGTGTTTATGTAATTTTTGTATTGACGATTGATGACACATTCAAAAATACAGATTACTTGTAGACGTTTTGACCGCATAAGTGAGTGTCGGTATACAGAATTTATTTATTTTATTGTTTTGTTTATATTATTTTATTTTATTTTTTATTTATTTATTATTATTTTTCTTCAGTCACTATCTTGTTTATTTTTAAAAAAACCAAAAAAACCCCTCATTTTTAATTATGTTTGCATACTGTAAATGAATGCTGTTATGTTAACTTTATAATGTTGCATGCCTTTAAATTAATGCTTAAAGTAACATGTGGGAATAAAAGGATATAGTATGCAAGATTAAACATGAGTGAAAGGGCAGAATGTTAGACGGGTCTGCGCGCCCAATTCTTAACCCTTCGAAAATAAAGTTCGTTCGTTTGTTGTGTTATGTTTATAATTTGAGTAAAATAATCACACAGCTGTTTTCTACTAAGCAATGTTTGAATTAATTCAGATCTGACCTGTTCTTATGTTATATACACATTTGTAAGAATGAAAAAGGATGCTCGAATAGGTCTACTTAGTTCATTAGCTATATTTAACAGATCACTTGTGATTTCTTTAGGTCTTCTATGAAGAAGAACTGGATGTGCCTCTGGTGCTGTTTGATGAAGTCCTGGATCATGTACTGAGAATTGACAGAATTTTCCGCCAGCCGCAAGGTCACTTGCTGCTTATAGGTGTCAGTGGTTCAGGAAAGACAACTCTTTCCCGTTTTGTGGCTTGGATGAATGCCCTAAGTGTGGTTCAGATCAAGGTGCACAACAAGTACACAGCCAATGATTTTGATGAGGACCTGCGAACAGTGTTGCGGAGATCAGGATGCAAGGTAAAAGTCATTACTGTTGTAGAGGAAACAGAATCTGCATTTTTTAACATTTGCAAAATCAGAATTTAAGTCTGTCAGTACCATTCTCACTAAATGGATTTGTGTTACAGATGTAGAGGTGTTTAAGCTGGGATGTGTTAAAAGTAGTAAGGATTACAGGTCATTGGCAATTATGTTAATTATGTGCAGAAAATTTGCATCATATTAATTAAAATGTGAGGAAGAATCACGCTTGGATAAAAAGGTTATAAGTACTAAAAAAAAATATTTATTTTCAGAGTGAAAAGATCTGTTTCATTATGGATGAGTCTAATGTTCTGGACTCCAGCTTCCTGGAAAGAATGAATACCCTTTTGGCCAACGGAGAAGTCCCAGGTTTGTTCGAGGGTGATGAGTATACAACACTGATGACACAGTGCAAGGAAGGAGCTATCAGGGAAGGCCTGATGTTGGACTCTGCTGAGGAGCTGTACAAGTGGTTCACATCACAGGTAAGTGTTCATTTTATTCGTCTGAATCTCAATAAACAGAAAAGAGAGAGCAGGATGGGTTCAAGCAATGGGAATCAGTATAGGAAAACATATTTTTTGGTCACTTTTTTCAGTATGCTTATAATCTGTTAGGAAATGACAAATATGATGGACAAACAATATTTTATTAAGATGAGTGGCCATATGATTGAAGATACGTTCGGTCCTGCCTTTTTTTTTGGAAGTAGTGTTGACAGATTCATTCATTCATTCATAACTGTCACAGCATAATTGTTCACTAAATTTTATAGTGGTTACACTGTAGTGTGACAACCCTGGTATTCATATTTGGATACCTGTCCAGCCGGTTTTTGGCTAGAAGAAAACCGGAAGAAACGGTTTGGGCGGAAGGGTGAGCCTAGAGATGTCCGCTCGACTGAGAAGTCGTTGATGGCCGTTGTCAGCAGTTTTGCTGGGGAAAGTTATATAGATGCCACTATTGTTCATTATTTCTTGCCGTTATTTTCATGAGATCAGGGGTAGTGATTTGTTGCTAGTTTGATATCCTCCTGGATTGTATTTCATGATTGCAATGATGTATTGCGTTTTGTCAGTAGTGTGTCCCGCCTACGTGAGTGATTGTCATGGCGGTTGCTGAGTAGATTATCTCTGCGGGTATTATTTGGATCTTGTTGAGCTATAGTGTGTGGCAAGTATGTGGCAGTTATTTCAGTGCATTGTGCAATGCATGTTCATGTGTATCGTCAGCCGGGTGCGGCTCCTCTGTGTGTGATATTCATTAAAAGGGTCATTACCTGTTATAGGTGTTATCATGTTATTTATGTCAGCTATTGTGTGCTATGGTTGTACCTTTGAGACAGCGAGCTAAGAGTCTAGTGTGGGAGTGCCTTAAACCCATAGTACCAGTAGAGAGTTCGCTCTGACAGCACAAGTATTCTCATGTGTCTAGTTCTGACAATAACCCTCCACTCCCAAAGGAGCATAGGCCTTCAACAAACACATGCCAAGTCCTCCTGTCATGTGCCATCATCTAAAGTTCTTTCCACGTTCTCCCCATTTTCACCTGTGTTTCCAACTCTCTTCTCCATGTGCTTCTTGGTCTACCTCTGCTTCTAGTCAGTAACACAGACTCCTTTCGGCTTTCTCTGTGCTGCATCATATGCCTCCCCGCGAGAGGACCTTCCCCTGTCTTGAATGGCTGTGTTTTATTTTCCTTAATTGACTTGTCCATGTTTGTTGAAGTTTTTTGTGGTTTAAATTTTTTACAGGATGGGGTAACCAGCCCCATGCCCAACCCTCCTTAGTCACTTTCTACGACATGCATGGCATGGAACAGTGTTACTATTCGCGTGCTGACAATCTCCCTTTTAATATTACAAGGCTACACATACGAATTCAATAACAACAGCAAGAAACATCTGACTGGCTCGACACAGCTCGCTAACATCAGATTATACAAATTATCCTGCCTAAAACTAAATAATCACAAAGCGAGCGTCGGCAAATGAACTACAGCTCTTAAAGCCAGCTGACAGATATCTTTCTTCCCCCCCCCCCCCCCCCCCCCCCCGCCCCCCCCCCCCCCCCCTGCGCATCCCCCCCCACCCCCCACCCCCCCCCACACGCGCTAAAATCATAACATAATTACATCCTACTGCCCAGTACCCCCAAATACATATCACGGCGAGTATTATTCACCAGTTAGTTCTACAGCCCCTTCGCCGATATATCCCCCCCCCCCCCCCCCTCCCCCCCACAAGACCCCCCCCCCCCCCCCCCCCCTCCCCCCCCTCCCGTACTCCCTAACCAGCCCCAAATCTCTCCCCCCCCCCCCCCCCCCCCCCCCCGAGGCTTCCTGCGCTTCCTGTTCACTACGCCCACTGCATCCGTTTGCCCCGTTTCGTTTAAAGCTGATGAGCGCAACATAAGATATGTTGATTCATTCAAAGCCTAGGTGCGCAACATAAGATATAATGTGACATCTACCCCCTTCCCCAGAAAAGAAAACGAAGTTTTCTTCTCCCTGAGAACAGCAGATATCACAGCATACAACAAAATCAATTATAATTTTTTAAAAAAACAAAGAGACTGTCTGGGCGTATATGTCGTGCTTACGGACCCAGATGTAACTCATGTCTAAAAAAAAAATTACAATCTAGACAGCGCATCTGCCACGACATTGAGTCTACCCTCTAATGGGATAATTGTGAACTGGAACTGTTGTAGTAATAATGCCCAACGAGTCAACCTTGAGCTTGTCGACTTCGAAGATTTCAAAAACATTAGAGGTCGATGATCGGTTTGAAGTATAAATTGGGACCCTGTCAAGAATCTGAACAGTTTCGACACTGCCCATACTATAGCCAGGCATTCCCTTTCAATCGTTGAGTACCTCGTCTCAGCCGGTAACAGCTTCCAACTAACATACGTCACCGGATGTAGTGTACTCTCGTGGTCTTGCATAAGGCATGTGCCAATGCCCACAGATGATGCGTCGGTTAGCAGTATACAGGGTTTGCTTAAATCTGGCAAAAGCAGGATTGGCCGCCTGGAAAATACCCTCTTGATTTTTGATAATGCTTCCTCACATTCTTCAGACCATACTACCTTGTTAGGCATTCCTTTACTAGTAAGAGAGGTTAATGAATCAGAAATAGAAGAAAATTGAGTGATGAACTTGTGATAGAAATTCACAAGTCCCATCAAGCTTCTTCGTCTTAGGTGCTTGGAGTTCCAAAATTTTTTTAACCGTGCTATTCTCAGGTTTCAGTAGATTATTACCTACTCTAAATCCCAAAAAATTCAACTCCTAAAAACCTATACAAATCTTACTAGGGCATGCCATTAAACCATGCTTATGTAAACACTGTAAGAGGGAAAACAACCCATATGATGATATGTTGTTCCCATGTTTCATGGAAAAGGCAGATATCGTCGATGTATGTAATCACATCTGTACAATGACCATAATAACTTCCTCATCATTCTGATGAAAGTTGCGGACGCATTAACTAGGCCGAAACACATAAAATTAAACTGAAATAAAACTTTCGGGGTGCAAAATTCCGTCAAAGTTTAGCCGACTCTGCAGGAGGAACCTACCAGTATCCCCGAGATAAATCCAGTTTACTAAAAAAACATGGCATGGGAAAGTTGAGTAAGGGGGTCCTCTTGGTTTGGCATTGGCACTATTTAGTTTACAGAAGTCAATGCAAACATGCAAGGACCCATTTTTCTTACGTACCACGACCATAGGGGAGTAGTAAGCAGACTCCAATGTACCGTAACATGTCATCTAGTTTTTTCTCAATCGCCGACTTGAAATGTAATGGCTGAGGATACGGCTTCACCATGATTGGTTGGTCGTCCGTCAGGATGATATTGTGGCAGATCAAGTCGGTATGACCTGGCAAATCAGTGAGAACATCTTGAAACTCTCCAATGACCGCTCGTGTCTCAGATTTCTGTGTTATTGTTAGGCCGTCACAGATCTGCACATTCTCCCAAGACTTGGAAGGAGAGACAGCTGGAGATTAATATTATCTCCTGTGTCACCCATTTCAGTAATGACTACAGAACATGCTATCTTCGGAGTCTCCCTCGACAACCTAGTGTTCACCTCCTTCAGAGCCTCTAGCCTTTCCATATAAGGTTTTAACATATTAACGTGGAACACCTTCTCCTTGTTCCGAACCTGGATTAAATAATCAACATCCGTTACCTTCTTAATCACCTTAAGTGGTCCCTGCCATGTAATACTCAAACGGTCTTCCTTTGATGGCAGAAGACGCCATACCTCCTCACCGGGAACCAAGGACAGTAGTTTGGATCCGCAGTTTGCGTACTGCCGGTACCACGCCCCTGACACGGATAAATTTGCCACGGCACACGCTTTGACAATCCTGTCACACAGGTTTATGACATATTCGTAACTGGAAACGGAGGACCCATCAGAACACCCACCAACCAGTATATTTTTTAGAATGTGCATTGGGTCCCTTGGATTCGCCCTGTGCAATAGTTCAAATGGGGAGAACCCAGTGCTCTCCTGTGGTGCCTCTCTATAGGCAAATAATACTGCTGGAAGGAATTAATCCCATTCTTGAGGAAATTCTGCAGTGACCTTGGCCAACATATCTTTCAATGCGCCATTAAATTATTCACAAAAACCGCTTGACTGGGGGTGATAAGGGCTGGTCAAGGACTGGGAAACACCCAACAGTTTTGTGATCTCTGCCATTTCCTTGGAAATGAATTGACGGCCCCTGTCTGACAATATCACCTCAGGAAAACCAAACCTACTGAACAACATCTGCAATGCATCAGCCACAGCCTGAGAAGTTATCGTTCGCATCGGCACAGCCTCGGGCCATCTTGTGCACAGATCCACCATTGTCAGAATAAAACGAAACCCTCTCTATGCCACAGAAAGCGGAACAACAATATCGATGGCCACTTTTTGGAAGGGCCGGACCGACAAATCAACTACCTGTAATGGAGCCTTAGGTGATTTACCCTTATGTGTTACCAGCTGGCATACCCTGCAAGACCTGCAGTATACTTTAATGTCTATGTTGTATGCAGACCAATAGAATTGTGACAACTCTATGGCAAGTTCTTGCAATCCCCATATGTCCAGCAAATGGTAAATCATGCGCCACCTGCAACACCTTTGATCTAAAAGCAACGGGCACAACCACCTGGTAAGAACGTCATTTTTCAACTCACACCAGTATCGTGCTGACTTCATGCACTTCACATCACCCTTTTGGGACAAAGTGTAACATTTCTGTAATGTCCGATCAGCTCGCTGCTGCTGGACAAAATCTGATGCAGGTTCATCGGGACCCGTGGAGGCAATACAGGGGACCGCGTCCTACGTCGGCAGTTCCCGCTGTATCGCTAATAAATTGTTGTCTGTTCTGGTCTACGCTTTTGTGACCACCGCATTGGCCACCACTGACCGATCGATCTGCCATTTTGTGATGTCGGCCTGGGTACAGTCACACACACCAAGCACGTTCCCTATAATCAAGTCGACCACTGGTGCTTCGAGAACACACGCCTGCACCCTACCAGAAATAAAGGGTGTATCAACCTCTATAATGGCCAGGGGGTAATATTCAACATTTCCCCCCAAATGTCACACATCCGACGGTCTTACCAATAAGGCACAATTTGTCAATACATGATCGGCGCACTCCTGTCGTAATGCACCCTGGGTCCCTCAACACAGCCTGTTCTGAACCATGCCTTGGTGTACTTCTAAGCTTCCACTCCCATCGAGCTAAGAGAGGCAAGGCAGAGTATGACCACAAATCAGTAATGGTCTGCCATCAGGTTCAAACAAAGGCTTACAACCCTCACAATCCTCATTATTAAAGGATTTCAGAACGCATGCAGCATTAGCCTTTTCTGAATTGTTTGGACAGACTTTTGCCACATGTCCCCTTCCATCACCCGCACCACATCGAAGTTGACCACCAGAATCTTTTTACCATTTGGTAAATTGCGGAATTCTTCCTCCCTTTTGTCATCCCTTTCGCCCTGTTTACTCGGATCACTTCTTCGATACCAGCGATGATCGGGATCACGGGGAGCATCTATTCGGACCTGTCTCAGAGTAGACCTTTCATGTCTATCTCTTGTGTATGTAAACGGAGATCTATCTTAACGGTAGTATGCTTGCTTTTTCGGGGATCTGTACCCCCTGAAGCTATCATAGCTCCCAGAAAATCCATGCCCATTAGAGTACTGCCGATCAAACCTCCTCTTGGCAAACCTGTCCGCACTCTTGGACCGATGTTGCTGGAAAGATTTCTGTCACGAAATGGATTTAGGACTAGAGACTGTCTACATATAGTGACAAGACAATAGTAAGAAGAAAGACTGAAATGATAGATTCAGATAGAAATATAGTGCAAACTGTGAAAGTTGAGACCATTGGCTCCGAGGTTGAGAACCGAGGTTGATTCTTTCCTCGCCACTTCGGACGTTTAAATTGCTATGGCCTCGAACCACCTCTAACTACCCTATGGGGATAAGGTTCAATTAAGATTCACAAACACCAAGGTACAGACAACATATAGCTACTGTACTAAAGGAAATGACTGATGCCAGCTACGATTTATACAAGTTTATTATACACCTATAAACAACAAACATATGCATGTCCCATACATCAAGTGCGAGGATGCACTCCTGAAACAAAATCAAGCACAGTTAAAAAAATGCATCCACCCCAACCCTTCTCCCACAATTGCAACCTGTATGGAGAAAGAAGGTAAGGTTAACTGAAATGAACTACACTGCACTTGATGTCGCCTACACTCCAAACTAGCTGTTCTAAATTCTAACTCTAAGTCCACTGATAGCTGGAACGACGGCGAAGTGACTACACAATCTCTGCACAGACTTCGGTTCTACACAGCCTATCCTGGAATCTCCTGAACACAACTAACTGCACCTCTAAACTTCAGCAGCTGTCCTCTGCTATGATTCACCAAAACTAACAGTTCTGCCTATCTGTGCTGACTTCAGTAGAGAGAATGTTTACCCTATCTCTCTCCACTACTCTGGATTTGACTGAGGTTTAACAGAACCCCCCCTGGATTCTGGACTGGAACTGTAGCTGACTTCTACCACTCTGAAATTACCTGCCCGAGTATCTATAACTGGGCCGTCGGCTTTATTATGGCCGTGAAGAAACGAACACAAAATTACCACAACGCTGGCAGCCTGCCAAATCTGCGTGTGTAACGAGCGTCAGAGCTCAGGATTTATCCACAAAAATCCTATTCGCTGGAAAATGTCTTCCCCTGGCTGGGAAAACGTATTTTCTTCCTCTCCTTCCACTACTGGCAACTAACGTAAAACCCTTGCGGTTCTGCGAATGCCCCAACTTTGCCGTGGGAGAAATTTTGTGGTCTCAAAATTCCGCTCTCATTCCCACAAAGCCGGTACCTGCTGTTTTAGACAAAACAAACCAACAGCTAAACAAACCATAATAATACATTTCAAATAACAATTAACTTCCTTACTCTTCACCACGTAACTCCCCTCTCTACCTGAGCCTACAAAGTAAACATTGGCTAACCCAGATCGCTTGTTCTGCCTGACTAACTCCGAGCAACAACAATATTTTCAATGGCCCGTCTGGGCAGACGTACTGTGGCCTACTTCTTACGCTGACACTAATGCCGTAATGTTTAACACAACTAAAACTAGCCTTCTCTAGGAATTCCTAAAATTCCCGTCAATAATAGTAATCACATTCAAAATGTAATACAAAATAATTCCCTTTAAAATTACTTCTCCCATCTTCTGAATTCACAGAACAATAATGCACAATCAATAACATATAATCCTGTTTACGCTAGCATCTACCTGCCGTCAAAAGTTATACATAACCCCCGATTATCAAATTGAAAACCCCGTAGTTCAGCCACGTGGTGCCGCAGTTTTTCAACCACGCGCTCCTGCATACATTCATTACTGATAGCACACATGTGCTCCAATTAATACCTCTATCACTTCCGTCCACAGATATATGCGTAACTATATAAATAGCGAGCATCAATACTCTCACTAAAATCACAAATAAAAATACACATTACACACGCTCCCGACTATTCTGTAAATACATATGATTCGCAGATGCGAGTTTCTCTCCCGACCGACTTTGCAATAATACAAAGCGGTGATATCTCAACTTTTAAACCATGCCGCTATTCTTTCAACAAGGAATTAAATGGACCTAGTTTCTCATGTCTATCACTCAGATCGAATTGATGGCTCTGGAGTTAAGAATTAAATTAAACTAAAACTTCCCAAGAAACTTAAATGATCGGCTAGGACTAGAAAAATTAAATAAAGTCCTCACGCAAAAATTCATGCTTACCAAATCTCGAATGTCCAACTGAAGGGCAATCGACTTGACTCTGGCAACCCGGCTTTGGCAATTAATTTTTAGAGACCGAACTTATGAAGTTCGGGCGTATTTATTCTCAAGCCCCCCACGCGCCGACTTCATGACGTCACATGCGCGGCGTGGTTCTAAAGCCAATGGGCGCTCTGCATTTCAACTGCAGTTAGCTCTCCGCCAATCAGAACCTTAGATCTTTCTGATGCAACCAGTCCCCGCTAGACAAAGAACCGGGAATTGGTCCTAGCCCTATACTGCGGAAATGAAGCAAAAATGGCCGCAAATAATTTAACTCCCGAAAAATGCGTATATGGCCACGCAATATCTTTAAAAAAGGACACTGGTGCAAATCCTGATCCAGCCTCTATAATCTCAATCTAGAATAATACTTTCTAATTCCCTACACCCCCATTCTAAACACATAAAGAAGAACCATAAAGCAGATGAGATCAAACTCCCTCGTGATCTCATCTTGAAAAAACGTAAATAATAGAAGGAGAAGAAACATGGAGAAGGATTTCCTGTAATCCCTCCAAAAATATATTGAACAAATTGCAAGGAGAAAAAGACATGGGCCATTTGAAAGACAGAATCTCAGTACTCTCGTCACAGTTTCCCAATAACCTCGCCAACACATGTAGTGAAAGTCTCAGGGACAAAGGACTTGTGAATTGTCTTACCAGGGTGAGCAGTAACATACTGCCGCCATAACTCTGCCATGGCAGCAATGTCTCTGGGTTTGCGTTCTTGAAAAAATGCAACCATTTCAGAACAACATGAGGACAACACCTTGTCCTGTAACATGAGATCAAATAGTCCATCAAAATCCCTGTTTATTCCCATCAGCGCTATCCATCTATTAAGTAGACGTTTAATCTTGGTGACAAACGAGCCTAAATCTTGGTCAGCACTGGGCATCGCATCTAGGTAATCTTCGGCTGTCAACTTCAACTCTCTCAGCAATGTTGCCTTTACGGTATCATAATTAGCTCTGTCAGCCACAGGCAAACTATACACAGTGTTTATTTGCAGAGACGGAAAGCAATGCACGTAATAGCAAGGGGCACTCCTCCCTTTTTGCCTTCCAGGCAAGAGCCACTTACTCAAATCTTTCTAAAAAGAAGTCCATGCTATAGACTTCTTCCTGAAAATTGGGCAGTCGTAGCCTATAAGGGTGTGCTGGTTCCCTAGGAGTCAAACCAGAATTGCCAGAATCAAGCTCCATCGTTTTCATCGCAATTTCCTTGTCTGCTTCAATTTTAATTCTTTCTAAATCCATCTTTTTCTGTTCCTTATCAGCTTCAATCTGTTTAGCACCTTATCTGCTTCCATCTGTTTCAGTTCTCTATCTGCCGCGGTCTTCAATTTTTCTAATTCATGCTCCTCATAGAGTTCTCATCTGTCATCTTCTTGTTTTTTCTTTAACTCATATTCTTTGAGTTCGGCCTTTGCCCACTCAAGCAGAGAATCCCCCGACTTTCCTATCTTCTCTCTGATTTAATAAAATCCTTCAGGCTAGACATAGTTGTAATCTAAGTGCAATACAAATCCAGTGGCAAGTCACAAAATAAGTAAAATTATGAAGGTTATTAACCTTTAGCACGCTGCATTCTTTTCCCGAAATTTTGCCCTGCAGCTGCATTCTTTTTCAGAAAACCCCCTTTTTTATAGTGGATGACTTGTAAAATCTATATTTTTTTTTGTTTTTTGGCCAATTGCTGTAATTTTTGGACTGTATAGAGATAAATGGATGACGAATCTGATGACGTCATTTTGTTGATGTGATAGGAGAAGAAGACTGGGGAAAAAAAAAAAAAAAAAAAAAATCAACAAAAAAAGAGCCTTACCTCACTCCTGGTGCAGCTCTGGAGTACAATCTGCCTTAAAATTGAGCAGGGTGTGATAACGCTCAAAGCAGGGATATGGACAGAGAGGTACTACACACCTACGGCACACTAATGGGGACTGGTGGCGCTTCTTGCCCGTGTCCCTGCTGGAACACACAACGCAGTCTAGCCTGGAAGGTCTGCCGCTAGCCAGACGTTTAGGGTTTGGAGTCATGTAGTGTTCCCCCATAACCAATCTTGCTGGTGCAGTGTCAGATACCCTTCCTCTGCGGTGTGTGACCCTAGACTGGTACCCTTCAAGCAGCCCATGAGCAATCCGCAGACGGAATGTTTCCGCCTTGATACGAGACGGATGCTTGGCCCTCCACAGGACAAGCGAATTGACAAAGCAAACTTCCAATAGATAGAAGAAAATTTTCTTCCACCATTTGCTACTCCTGTGCAGAACCATATAGTATGTCAACTGTTTGTCCACACGATCAATACCTCCCATATGACAGGAATAGGCCTGGACAGCGCATGGTTTGTCCACAATCCGCACATTGCCAGCATGATGTTTGGATCTAACCTCCTTCCTGAAGGTCTGCGCATCGTGTGCAGTTGTCATTAGATTCACTGGCCTCTTGTCAAAACCATGACATATAGAGGATATTGCCTTCTCTAACAGTCATGGGAGGGTCACCAGCTTTGGGTTTCGCCAACTTCAGTTGTGGGGGGACCCCTCGGCGGTTGGTCCGCAGTTGCCGCAAGCCCCTGTCTGATTATCCCCAAGCTCCTTGAACAGGGCAGGCGAAGAGAAAAAGTTGTCCATGTACACAACATGGCCATGCCCATACAGGGGAGCAACAAGGGAGGTGACAACACGGTGAGCAACCCCTCTAGTAGGGTCCACATTGTCTTCCTTCCCAAGGTAGAGCTGCCAATTCCAGAGGTAGCCTGTCTTGGAGTCAGCTAGGCCCCAGGCTTTCATACCCCACTTAGAGGGTTTGTTGGGCATGTACTGCATAAGGCTGGTCCTACCTTTGAAAGCAATCATACTTTCATCAACACTAAGCTCTTTTGAGGGTATGTAATGGCTTTGCCATAGAGGGAAGAAGAGTGTCAACAAACGATTTGATTTTGAAGGCTTTGCTGTGGTCAGGGTGCCCTCGTGGTGCTGCAGTTGTATTGTCCACGAGGTGTAGAAAAGATAAGATAGACAGAAACCTGTCCCTACTCATCACTTTCTTGAACCCTGGCATGTCAAGGAAACAGTCATTTGACCAATACAAATCAAATGACGATCTTTTCGTTACACCCATCAACAGAAGCAAAGCAAGAAATGCCCTCATCTCGTCATCACTGACATTGGTCCACAACGCCACACGGGATGCGGCACGAACATCTTGCCCGTCCTTTTCACCAACCTGACTGGCGTAACGATTAGTTTCCGTAACTAATGTGTTCACAACATCATCTGTGATGAACAAACGGAATACATCTAACTCAGAGATGTCATCGTCAACGCCCACAGGTCCCACAACTTGGTCGAAGTTGCGGAGCCAGTCGTGGTTGTAGCCAGAAGGTGCTGCTCTAACAACATTGACTTCTTCAAAATCATCAACACTTGACACATCACTATCTTCCCCTTCATCATCACCCACATTCGAAGTATATACCGGCAGACCAGCACTAGTAAACCCAAGAAACTCCTCATCATCGGAATCAGAATCCATGAAAATTTCAGATAAAATGGCAGCTGGATCCATGCCGATTGATTTCGATTTGAAAATTGCACAGAAAATGTACGCTATCGCACCCGTTTCAAATGAAAGTCAGAAAAGGAAGTAAAACCTCTTTCACAGAAGATTCTATTTTTGCATCCGGGGCTAAGATCACGTGCACACACATTATAAATCAGTTTCCCGATGATATCCGCAAGGCGACACATGTCGCCTCCAGCTGGCAGAACATAGGTTACCTTCGGCGACATGTGTCGCCCGCAGCGTGCTAAAGGTTAATCACTCAAATTGAACCTATATACTTACAAAAAAATAAAATAATATATATATATATATATTTACAAATGCACAATATATATATTCTGCAGACGATGAGTATGATATACTTGCAGTTCCGAATACACCTGATTAAAAAAAGACAAGCAGGTGAAAATACAGTATGACAAGTCAGTTCCAAATAAGGTATTTGTTGAAACGAATCCTTGCTTGTCTATACCAAAGCAATGTCACGATACAATGACACTGAATTTCGAGCTCACAAAGTGGTAGCTTTTAACACGGACATCCTCGTAATTGCAAAAAATAATGTCCGTACACCCGTACTCTTATGTAACTAATGCAATAGTGGTATTACAAATACATATCATGTCACAAAGTAAAACAAAAATCTAAATACTATGGGAAATATTGATAATGATGAGACACGAATTCACTCAACGAACAAACACCAACAGTACGGTAGGAAAGTGAGGACAGTTTATGTAGGAAAAAACTAAATAAGTATATACAACCCGTAACTGTTAACAAACGAGATTGTCAATCTGACTTATGTACAAGATAGCAAGAAAAAAACAGGAGAATACAACAGCAAAACATGACGAAAGAGAATACTTACAAAAATCTGACACTATGCATACAAACAAGACAATCACAGCTAATACACTGAAAATGTGCATGCTCAGTTATGCAGGGCAGTCGATAGGGTCAACTCTCTGTGCCTGTACCTCACCGCAAAACTGACAGTGACACTGCCTAAAGAAATCAGTTTAACATAATCCTTTCCCTACCAGGAAAAAATGAAAACATTAAACTCACCACCCTTAAACAAATTTAATACAATAATAAGACAATACAGACCACACGAAAACCAATAGTAGACAGTGAAGCAACGAGGTCTGTAGCAAGGCAATATCAAAAGGCAGAAAGAAGTCGCACCAATAATTCAAATACTTAAAACAAATGAAATTGCAAATGAAATTATCAGGGACAATGAAAAGAACAGATAATAAAATAGTCACAAAAAAATATAATAGCAAATAACAGCATATGACCAGAGAAGGCCACTCTCCAAACCTCCGATGTCTTGCGGGCAGTGTTAGGATGTGCAAGAACATGGACAGGAAGACTCCACAACTTCCCCACTGAAGACACGCCCACGGCGACCGTTGCCTCAATTGGCTGTGTGTGGTGTACCCGGAAACGGGGCCTCCCAGTACTGAGGCACAGTTAAGTCCCCGATGTCACTTATCGGTGCAGAGTTGAGAAAGATGGCTGAGCATCACAATCCCCCCTGTGTTGCAGCATGATAAGAACCCAGCATTGCACACTGAGCTTGGGGGGATCACTTGGGCACCAGACTTAATACTGGCTCTTGACTGGATGGCCGCATGCAGGAGATTTCTACAATGGAGGGTTGGCAGGTGGTGGGTATCTGGAAGTGGCTCTGTGCAGGACGTGAGGATTCCTTGGGAGAGCCCAGAACCAGAGCACAGCATTGTGCAAGCTCTGCATAGTTGGAGAGCCCCCTGGATGACGGGGAATGCACAGTGTGCTACCCCACCTATCCCCAACTGCTAACTTAGAACCAGAAGTGGGGTCCTCTGTATGCGTGCCAGGCCAGGATAAAATGCCTGGGAAAGAGACTGGAGCTCAGAACTCCCTAACTCAAAGTTGCAGGATGGCAGAAAAGCCATGGGAAAGACAGGGCTATTTTGAAGATAACGCAACCATATTTTCACCATACGAGCTCGGACGCCGCCTCGGTAAACAAGGTCCGCGCAGAGCAGTGACACCCCCAGGCTGCTTGCGAATAGTCTACTACTGGGAACATAAACAGATTAGGGATGAGCCCACTCTCCCGTTGAACAGGTGCTAAAGTCATAGATACTGGGCCAGAAGGCGCACCGGAAACCACAGTATCACGCAACTCGCTTTTTTTTTTCTATGGAGAGTACACCGTCAAATAAATCTCGTAATGGTGCTCGCCCTGTGGAGCTCCACCAGGCAGGTGCAGTGCCGGGCTCTGAGCCTCGACAGAGCCCACCCTCAGCTACTGGAGGACCCTCTAGACCGTCTTGTGGAGTCAGCAGACGGCGGAGGAGAACTACTGACCAAAACAAAACAGGAAAAGAGAAACCCAGAGTGCCACTTGTCATGATGCACTGGAATGCAGAGGGAGTGAACAGCAAGCAGGCTGGATACAGCAAAAAGACAGAGCTGGAAAACATCTTGTATGAGAAGCAAGTCAGTGTTTGCTGTATCCAAGAGACTCACTTGAAAGCAGATCAAACCTTTAAAATAAGGGGATATCAATGCTTCAGATCCGACAGAAAAGATAGACGAAAAGGAGGAGTACTTACTCTTGTAAGGAATAACATTCCTGCACACGAAAGGAAAACCTTCATGGATGGAGCAGAATATCAGCTGTTGCAGATAAAGGTAGACAAGATGGAAATAGAACTCCTGAACTATTACTGTCCGAACAACAAACCCCTGAGTCTCAGCTCTATACAGGTACCAGCCACCAACTTTATAGCAGTTGGAGACTTTAATAGCCACTCCCAGAGCTGGGGCTATAACCATCTGGATCACAGAGGTGAAGAGGTTGAAACTTGGCAAGATGATCACTCCCTAATCCTAGTCAATAATGCCACAGATACTCCTACCTTCTACTCCAGAGGATGGCACACAACTTCAACACCAGATCTTGCCTTCTCCACACCAGATATAGCTGGATCTATTAGTAGAGAAGTAGGAGACCAACTAGAGGGAAGCGACCATCGCCCAATCTTTCTTACTGTCCAGAGTGCAACTCTCAGTACAGGCCCAGCCATTACAAGATGGAACTACAAAAAAGCCAACTGGGGTTTATTCAGGCATCAGGTGAACACGCTGCTGTCTACCCTCAAGGTACAGAACAGAGACATTAATGAAGTGGTAAAAGACTTCAACAGATGCATACTACAAGCTGCAAAAGAAACCATTCCCAAAGGATGCCGGCGTAACTACATACCATACTGGTCCAGCACACTCCAAGAACGTCAGGAAGCTATGGACAGGGCTAGAAAGGACGCAGAGTCTCAGCCTTCACTTGAAACTCACAACAAATGGAAAAAGGCTGTAGCAGAGTTTCAGAGAACAAAGCTAGAAGAAAAACGGAAAAGCTGGAGAACTAAAACGGCATCGCTGAACCTTGAGAAAGACGGCAGGAAACTTTGGAGATTAGTCAAGTCTCTAAATGAAGAGCGTTCCTCACCTAGGCAGACTATCACATTGGATGAAGGTGGCAAACTTTTCAGAGGAAAACAAGCTGCAGACTTGTTAGCTAGAAGATACAGTTCAGAAAGCAACTTACCCATTAACATAGATCATCAGAGAGAGATAAGAAAAGAAATACTGGCAACCATGGGACAGACAGATACTCCTGCCCCAATGAGGGAACCCATCACACTAGGAGAACTACAAAAGGCTATTTCCAAGCTTAAGTTTCAAAAGTCACCCGGCCCAGACAAAATCAGCAATGAAATGCTAGTAAATCTGAGCTCAGCAGCAAAGACAAAACTGCTTGAGATATTCAACCACAGCTGGTTGAAAGGAACGGTACCCCAAGTATGGAGAGAAGCCATCACAATACCCATACTAAAGAAAGGGAAATGTAAGACCGAGGCTGCAAGTTACCGGCCAATCAGTCTCACAAGCTGTGTTGGGAAGACTATGGAGCGAATAGTCAACCACAGATTGAAATGGTATTTAGAGTCTGAGCAGATCCTGGTGCCGGAACAAGCTGGATTTAGAGAATGCTACAGTATAGAAGACCAAGTTACTTACTTGTCTCAAGCAATAGAAGATGCCTTCCAGGAGAAGAAAAAGGTCCTAACGATCTGGGTCGACTTCAAGCAGGCCTTTGACAAGGTGTGGAAAGATGGCCTCATTGCAAAACTTAGGAGAAGTGGAATCCAAGGCAACATGATGAAATGGATCCAGTCATACTTGCATAACAGGAGAACTAGAGTCACTCTTGACGGTCTGCAGAGCAGAAAAGTGTTGCTCCATCAGGGGGTACCTCAAGGAGGAGTAATTTCCCCAACACTCTTCCTTGTTTACATCAATGACCTGGTGAAAGATCTCCCGGCAGGAGTTAAAGCTGCCTTATATGCAGATGACCTAGTACTCTGGTGCGCTGATGAAAATGTCACCACAGCAAATTATAGAATGCAGCGGGCAGCAGACATGCTAGTGTCATGGGCAGAGAAATGGCTTATCACAATAAACACAGACAAAACCTCCACAACACTTCTCCCTCGCCCCCAAGGACAAACCAGCTAACATACACCTAGGGACAACCGTGATCAAGGAAGAAAGCTACCCCACCTATCTTGGGGTGACATTTGACCAAAGGCTTACATGGAATAAGCATATTGAAAATGCAGAAGGAAAGGCCCGAAGACGACTAGGCATACTCAGAAAATTAGCAGGTACCAACTGGGGAGCAAATGAACGAAATCTAAAGAAGATTTATAATGGAGTAATAAGACCACACTTAGAGTTTAGCTCAGCAGCATGGTCATCAGCTGCTAACTCACATCTGCAGTCTTTGGACAAGGTGCAAAATCAAGCTCTCAGGCTCATTACAGGAGCCATGAAAAAAACTACACCAATATCAGAGATGCAGAAGGTTGCTGGATTACAGACATTGTCCCATAGAAGAGACACAAAAACCATGATCCAGATGGAAAAGTACAACAGTATGCCAACGCACCCAATGAAGGCAAGACTAGATGATCTGGCATTGGGACGTCTAAAGCGTAGCAGCTTTGTGCATCGGGGGAAAAGACTTATAAGACAGCATCAAGAAGACCTATCCATGAAGACAACACCACTAAAGCCCACCCTATACCCTGTACCATGGGAGCAGGCCAGCAGTGCCCTCCAAATTAATACATCAGTCAGTGGTCTCACAAGTGGATGTGAGTATAATGATCTGCAAAAACGAACTGCTACATTGAGTATGATCCAAGAAAGCTATCCCGATCAATCATGGATACATGCCTATACAGATGGATCAGCAACTAATGCTGTTAGGAACGGAGGTGCCGGTATCTTTATCTCATATCCTGACAACCACTATGAGACTAGGCACATTCCCACTGGTAAATTCTGTTCCAACTATACAGCTGAGGTTCAAGCTCTAGAGCAAGCTGCAAATATGATTTATAACACCAACTCTGACTGCCACCAGGTAGTCATCCTCACAGATGCACTGTCTGTCCTGCAAGCTCTCAAGGGTGGTAAACTCCCGCATCTGAGAAATGAACTAAACAAGGTAGCTGCCAAAAAGAGAACCATACTTCTTCACCACTGTGCGCATGTGGATTAAACGAACAAACTGCTGAGCATGTTCTACAGGACTGCCCTCTGTATGACCAGTTAAGAAAGATATACTGGCCCAATGACTCAACACTAAACTCAAAGCTATATGGAGTTAAAGAGGAACTTCAAACAACAGTCGAATTCATCATGAGAACTCGTCTGACGGTGTAATCATCAAAGATGCGATCGCAAGAAGAAGAAGAAGAAGCATATGACAAAACGAGTTAAAATCACGTCTAGTTGCTCAACACGAACAGTTTCTCATCACGACAGCAATATTCGGTAGCATTCACAAACGAGGAGTAAAATTTTCATGCAGGCGAAAAGTCATTGCAGTAGGGTTGTGCAATAAGCATGCACAGGCAGGTCAATGTATTCACGGAAGAGGCAAACTGAACGATGTGTACTGGCAGGTACACCCGTGTAGTATCCATATAATCTGTCGTACCACACATACCAATGAAGACGACATCTTCATACACTCAGCAGGTAGGCCACCAAAAGACAACCGAGGATAAAAAAATCAGCAGACCCCTGCAATGACCGACAAATTAAAACATCTTCGCCTACACCTGGCTGGAACTAAAACATCATATGTTCCACCACAATTATGATAGACCCACAAATAGCTCTCTGAATCAATTAAAATTGAAACTAGTCCAACAAATTGAATAAGACTGCGTTGTCGTCGCCCTAGCCAGACAGGAACTCGTAAAACCTTGGCTTCATAGTAGTCAAACTGCTCAGTTAGTCAATCTACAAACTTATAGCTTGTTTTCGCCAGTCAATAGCAACGTGTAGCGCTAAAATACACATGTAAAGAGGACCACAGCCCCCAAAAATATGTCACAGTATAATAACTACACTTTCATCATGATATTGTCCTCTTCTTATTAGCTCGTATCCAACTGCGAGAGGTCACACAATCAAAACACTTGTAGGCGCCATTCACAAAACGTAACACCAAGGCGTGCTGACAATCTCCCTTTTAATAGTACAAGGCTACACATACGATTTCAATAACAACAGCAAGAAACATCTGACTGGCTCGACACAGCCCGCTAACTTCAGATTATACAAACTATCCTGCCTAAAACCAAATAATCACAAAGTGAACTAGACAAATGTTGGCATGCACTATTGAAAAATGTATAAAAAATATTATAATCAACTCAAAAGTCATAAGACTTTCCAAGATATAATATTGTTGTACATTCTTTCTAAAAAAAGCAAATATAAAATGCTCTTAAAATGATGTTGGGGTTAAAAAGCTATTTGAAATGGACACACAATTCCAGGGTCTGTAATGGCAAAATGTAAATATTCATGCGGTTCCTTCATGATTTCATGCAAAAAGAATTTTTTTTAATACATACTTATCAATTTGCTTAGCTGGGTGTGATAGTCTAACATAAAATATGGTCACAGATGCAACTATTGTTGCTTTTTATCTGGCCTTGAGGTCCTATTTCCTTCCTGGCGGCAGCATTGTCCTCACTCTAAAAAAAAAATTGAAAAGCAGGGCACAACACAGAGTGGTTTTTCACATCCAATACAAAAGAATCTTTTCTGTACTCTCAGTCCAGCAGAATTACAAACAATGCATCTTGGTCACTGTCAATTGTCTTCATGCTACTGTCAGTAACATTGTTTGCGTGGACTGTGCTGAACTTATTCTATAATGCCACATACAAGCAACCATGTTTCCCGACCTAGCAAAAACAAATGAACGGCCACGCTTCATGTAATGTTTTGTTTTTTTCAAAATTACAGGAAACCCCCTTCTACTGACTGTAACAGTCTAACCCTAATCATAACGCTCAATTAGGGGTCATCAAAGCCATACAAGTACCACTGAAACTAATCAGCTGCTTCTTTGCCACACCCCCTCCTAGTAGCAGGTCTTTTTCTACGCCCCTGATTCTCACTATTGCCCTGAAAATCGCTGTCAACACCTCTGACAGCTTCACGAATGCTGGAACTAGGGCTGTAGCTGTCTGTTTCAGTAATTTCAGGCTGCCCTGCATCAAAACTAGACCAACTGTTGTCACTTTCAAAGGTCAGCTGAGAGCCAGAATTCAAATCATTGCAATATTCACTAGTTTCACTAATTTTTAAAGACATTTCCACCTAAAGATTAATCAAAACACGTGAAAAAAATTTCCGGCCACCATGGAGCATTTCTCCATAAAATTGAGCTACTTCCCTTGATATGCGTCATATTTAGACACTTGCCATGATGACATTTTATGCTGATGCTATACTTACGCCAAAAGGCGACATTGGAAAATAATGCTTGTCGCCAATAGGCGCCCGTGGTACTCAAAGTATTAAAATACAACGAGAAAAGACAAAAATAACGAGAATACATGAGGTAGATTATAGCTAGAACGGATTCAAGAAACATCTCTACCAGATGTGGACTCATATCCTGGCCTTAAAACAAAAGTTGAATAACAGGCAGTGTTGTCAAAATAGGAATACAAAAGGCAAGAACTTTCATTGCATTGGGAAATACATGGAATCTGAAAAAAATTAAGTCCACCATAAAAATCAGAATCTTAAGTGCAAATTCCAAAGCATTTCAATAGTATGGCTGTGAAACATGGAGAGCAACAAAAATGAGAGCCAAGAAGTTGCAGATTTTCATAAATGAGTGTTTATGCAGAATGGATGGGTTGAAATGGTATGTCATGAACGCCAATATGGAACTGATTACTAGAGTCGGACAGGTGCCAATTGAACAGGAGATGAAAATAAGTCAGCGGAGATGGATAAAACACACATGGAGGAAACCTGTTGATAGCATAATAGGCAACCCATGTTCTGCAGTCACCAGAGTAAGAGAAATAGAGGAGGAGGAGAGATGTAAAAGCACATGGAGAAGAGAATGGGAGATCAACATGAAAAGGATTAAGAAGACATGGAAAGACCTTGAAAGAAAGGCACAGGACAGGAAGGCTTGACATGAATTTATTGAAGGCCTATGCTCCACAAGGGGCTGAAGAATAATTAATAAATGAAATCAGGATGTCACTGCCAGGATTAACAAAGCCTAATTTGCCAAAATGTGTAGGACATAAGAAAATAGCCAGCCAATATAACCAGACATGCCCTCAATTGGAAGAGTGGGGAGGATAAAGAGGACATGGAAAACACTTGTAGAGTGGAACCCAGACTCAAGGGTAGAGTTGAAAAAGCAGCCCAGAATATAAATGACTGGGCAAAAACTATTGCAGTCTAGTGTTTCATGGGGAACAGAAAGAAACTGTGTTGATGGTATAGTGCATACTTCCTATTTCATATCTTGTTGAATGGGAACTTTACTTTTTATGGTAGACATTTAGAAACATCCTTATATTTTTCTCTTCTCCGTGTTGTCATAATTCATAAAACTCCACATGTGTTTACTGTGTTTCAAATTATGAGATCTCTTTGCATATGTTTACATTCTGTTGCAGGTGATCAGAAACCTTCATGTTGTTTTCACAATGAATCCGTCATCAGAAGGGTTGAAGGACAGAGCTGCCACCTCACCTGCCCTTTTCAACAGGTAAAAGGAGAATACAATTTTACAGGGGCATCATTTCTCTCTTTCCTTGTGTGAAGTGACCGTCTTCTAGCTTTCATGTAACAAGCTGACCAGTCATGTGTCTTCATTGCACAAACTAGCCAATTTTCTAACTGCCTAAAATGTTTAAACTCTGGCTAATCTTTGTCATACTGAAGACCTTAAAGTTAATGGGAATTGAGAACTGATAAGGCTTTTTGTCTTAGGTGTGTGCTGAACTGGTTTGGAGACTGGTCCAATGGTGCCCTGTACCAGGTTGGCAAAGAATTCACAAACAAAATGGATCTGGAAAAAGGATCTGTGAGTTTTTTTTCTGTTATTTATTTTTGCTGAAGCCATAAGATATAGTTTTGAAAGTTAGATTGTATAATTTTGTATAAAAAAATTTTTTTAAATGTTTTTTTTTCATTTTCCTTGAAACCTGGATATGTTAAATTAATTCTGTAAATGAGAACTAAAAATGTGCCACTGAAAACTAGTGTGTACTATAAATGAAGCAAGGTGTTGGTGAAATTACAATGATGATTTATAATGACAATAAGAAACATTTTAAAAAACATTTTGTACCTTCTGTGGGCCGTAACCACATTCAGAGCTGTTGAGTGTCACAATACTGTGAAGAACAAACTTAGGATATTTAACAGCAGTGTAAAGGCATTACAGCTATTGGATTAGAAACATTTGACAAGAGAGAAAGTACAAAACATCTTTCAGTAGGTGCCTTGGATATAACCTTAAAGTCTAATGATCAAATACAATAAGTAACAGAGACCTGTGACCTGAAGAAACCAACAACCACTTTCAGGTACAAATATTTAAAAATAATGTAGAAACAAGGTAGGCCATACTTTCTGGAAGAATTAAAAAAAAAATTTTCAGAAATGCCTTCTAGTGGAATCTGCAAGGAAAAAGGTAGGCATACAAGATGAAGAAAGAATATGTAGATAACCAAAGCATATGAGATGATAATAAAAAATATTTTAAACACAGGCTTTTAATGCACTAAAAACCCAAAAATAATTTTTCAAGGAGTTTATAGCTTGCAGTAAAAATGTAACATCAAATTGACAAAACGCCAGGGGAATGAAGTTTCAAGAGAGACAATCTTGTTGGAAAGAATACACCTAGATTATTTGCAGTTATCGCCCATTTTAGTGATGTTTTTTATACCCAAAAAAAATTAATATTAATTTCAATTTTATTAATTTTGTTATTTTTACGACTGATTATTGTATTGTCATGGGGAATACACAACTATGCCAATTTTCAGAGCTATTGCACATCTGGAAGTGATTGAAAAATCGATTGCAAGATTTGAAGGTGACAACAGGGTGACATACGTAACGAGTTAAAGAAAAGCCTGTAAAAAGAGTGAATATATCCAGGGATGAGATGAAGTCATCACAGAATGTTGTACACTTGAATGTAGCAGATGCATTTGCTGTGTCAGGAACCAACAGGATTAAGTGAAAGTAACATAAGTACGTGATGATAAAACCATTGTTTGTTCTGATAAATTTGTGATTTGTTTAAAAACATGGTCTTTATTGCTGTCTTGCTTCATCTGCAGTACACAGCGCCAGACTCATTCCCTGCTGCCTACGAGAACTTGCAGGCGAAACCATCTCACAGGGAGGCTGTCATTGACAGCTTTGTCTATGTCCACCAGTCCCTGCACCAGGCCAACACCAAAGTGGCTCGCAGAAGTGGCCGTGTTATGGCTATTACCCCTCGACACTACCTGGACTTTATCAACCATTTTGTAAGTTTTGCTGGAGAGTAATGTACATGGCTGGAATTTACTTCGCTGTTGGAATTGTTATATGCATAATCTTGCAATGCATGACTTTGTTTCATCTGTTGGTTATTGTGAGTTTTCCCTGCTGTTTCGGTTTTAAAGCAAAGTGGACACCTCCTAGTCAGTTGTATAAAATGCGGGCAGTATAATGTATCATTCCATCCATTTGCAATAAAATTTTTCAATTTCTAATTTTAAACTATTTGAGTAACTTTTTGTTTTAATTGAGTAACTTTGTCAGCAATGCTTATTTTTTAAATATTTAAATTCATTGTTATAGTAGTATGTTGCAGGTTCAGAATTTTTAATTAATTATCTCATCATCTTAAATTATCTCATTGTAAGCATCAGTAGTGCCTGTTTAAAAGAAATTAGCTAAATTATTTCAAAGAAATCAGTTTATTGCCCATGTTCATGAACTCATTAGTGTATCTTGCAGTTTGATTCATAAGTAATATTATTATGATTATTACTACTTTCACTAACATATTACTTTTAACACACTATTTAGGCCAAATTGTACAATGAAAAGCGGTCGGACCTGGAGGAGCAGCAGCTACATTTGAACGTTGGTCTGCAGAAGATCCATGAGACTGTAGAACAGGTGGAGGAGTTGCAAAAGTCCCTTTCCATCAAGAGGATAGAGCTGGAAGAGAAGAACAATGCAGCCAATGCTAAACTCAAGCAGATGGTATGACCAAGAAAGTGACCTTAATTTCATATAAAATTGTTTGTGTGTGTGTGTGTATCTATATTTTACTTCTTTGCGAAGCTGGAGTTACATTCTTCACTGATAGCCAGACTGCATTGTATCAGACAGACACCTGAAGAATTGAAAGGCATGTCAGAAATATGCTGTAATGTTATGGTGCTGACTCCTGATGCTTGTCTGGGGGGGGGGGGGGGGGGGGGGGGGGGGGGGGGGGGGGGGGGGTGCAATTATGACAAGCCTTTTGCATCAGTTATCACTATCAAAAAGGTCAAAGCGTCAATAATTCTGAGCTCGCCATTTTGGTGTGGGATCCCCATGCTTGAGGTGGGCTTTTTTGGGGGGGGGGAGTGCTCCGGGGGGCGGGGACCTAATGGGGGGGGGGAACTGGGTACCAGACCTTGGGGGATACCAAATCCTTTCTTCACTCGCTAGGGTGGGGGGGGGTTCAAGAACTATGGGGCTGCTAACACCCTTTATGCCTAATGGGGGGTAACGGGGGGGCTTTCTATAGGCTCTTAGAGAATGGGGGGGGGGGGATATTAAAAAAAGGCTCAAAGATTGTTTAAACACTACAGCCGTGGTTCTCTACTTCGCAAAGACCGGCAGGGTCCGCAGTGGTCATTCATTACCCTTTTACTATTCCGGGGGGGGCCCTTCTTACAAAATTTCTTATACGCACGTATGCCTGATAACGTGCCATCCTGGCGGAAATGTTTTTCCTTCATGGAACTTATGTTTAAAAAAAGAACAAATTTTAAAATGCCCTACCGGGCATTTGGTGCAATCATTGTACCCAGAGGTTATATCTGCAAAAATTTTCTTTCTCGGTTGGCTCTGATGGTGCATGCTGGGGGGTAAACAGGAGTGAAATGTCGAAATTGTCCTCTTTACACACACTTTGCTTAAGGAAAAATTGAAACTTTTTGGTGACCATCAACGCACTTCAGTGCCGGGGGGCGGGCCTTGCTTGTCGGGTTCTTCTAGCTGGCAGATAGGGGGGCTGGGTTGGCCACACACCTGACCCTGATGCCGTCGTTATTATTATATTATTTTTATACTTGGTGAAGGGGGTGCTTGAGGGGCCTATCCTTCATGAGGTGGCGGTCCAAAGGGCGGCAGTTTGTTGCTTGCCCCTACGGGGGGGCCTTTCGTGATTGCTTTGCGGACTAAGGGATCTCTGCACGGGGGGCACAGTTAGCTCCACGGGTGTTTTAATCTTGGGGTGCTGGGACCTTATAAAATCTTTTGCCTTGATGTTCATTTTCCACCTGGATTTGGGTTCACGTTGCATAGATCAGGTAATACAGTTGCTGGTGATTCTGATCGGGTCAGAGGTCAGTTCCACGTGGGGCTCCTTTATCGACCATTCTGGGAAGGAAAATCAAATTTAGAACTATGGAGGTTCTTTTTATTTTAATTGTGGTTTGGAGTACCGAATGGTTTTTGGCTTTTTAGGGGGTGCGCCGAAAGGGGCTTATGGACAACCGAATACAAGTTGCTTCTGTTAAAAATGATACGTGGGGTGTCTTTTATGTGGGGTAGGGGTGCTGAAAGTGAATCAGTTCGGGTGCCATCATGAGTTTCAGCCCACTTCTAGGAATAATGGCAGTATTTTTTTTTTTGGTTATCTTAATACACTTTCCTTGGCTTATTCCTACTTATCTATTTTCAATTTTCTGTAATAATTTTTTATTATATCATCTATATATATCTATCTATGCTATCATCTATTATTCTATATAGCTATTCCTCTATCTGGGGGTTAATCTGTTCTGTCTCTGTACTGAATCTGTATTCAACATTGTCAAATATAGTTGTATCATGCCTGCTGCCCTGTCAAGTGAGCGAGGCTTGTGAGTTGCTGTCACAATAGGATGCCCTTTTAGTAAATTTAAAGTTTGTGACCAGTAGGAAAAGAACTTGCTGCTTGTTGCTTAAATGTTAAATATGGTACCCTAACTGATGCAAAAAAGTTTAATGCTGTGAAGCTTACTGAAAATGCGGTGATCTTGGTGCACGGCCGTAGGACTTTTCACAGGGGCTTTGTCCACTGCCAACTCGGGCTATTTATGCCGCCTTGTGGTGTTGCTTTGCCTCTTCACGTCTGCACGGCTGTGCAAGCTGTTTTTTGCTTGTTTCCTTGTGTTGGCTTCGTTTTGTGCTTAACTGCATCCTGCTGGATGCTTTGGCCCCCTTTGTTCATGATACCATGGGGTCAGCATATAGATAGTGCCACATGTTACCAGGGGTCGGCATATGGTAGTTCATGTATCTGGGAATGTTGCCCAGCATAATGATCCATTCATGGATTTTTCTTGATCCTGGTAGCATAGTATCTGGCGTAGGTGACTGATGCATTGTTCAGTATCCCTCTTCTGTTGCGCTAAGCTGCAATGCCCCTCACAGCATCTCTTGTTAGTGAAATAATCTGTAGGTACGGAAGCATTTTTGCAACCCTCTTTGTTAGTCGTAAAAAAGCACTGTATCTCAATGCTGCTTGTTTTTGCTTGGGCTGATTAAAGGGCTTTATACTACTTAACCAATTTCTTACTCTTATGTTAACCAGAAATTTGGAAAAAAGTTATTTAAAATCCCTACCATTTTAGCTAAACGATTTTTAAGTACTATTTAAAATTCAAAAACACTTTAAAACTGGCCTTTTGGCTATGTCAGGTTATATCTTCTTTTTCTTTGGTCCTTGGCCACTGACTGATCAAGCACTTAGTGACCATCATGCCTGGTGATGTCTTCTAGGGCAGCTGGTGACGTCTTGGTGGGTGGCTATCCTTCATGAGGTGTCCCAACCCTAGTTCATTCTTTGCTTCTCTGCATCCACAGTTCTCCACGAAGTTGCTTTTGGCTGACCTATCTTTTGCCTTCATTCTGGGGTTCATAGCATAGCAGTTCTGGTGATGATGTCAGAGGTCAGAATATATGAAGGGAAGGAAATCAAAGATTTTTATATTTAACCGCTTTACTCTTATGGACGAATACAACTCATCAGGGATTGTCACTCTAATGTCATTATGGATGAGTCTGACTCATTCATAGTATCCGTGGTCTCTTAATACACTTTCCACCCCTTATCATCAAGTAATATAATCCATCTATAAATAGCTCATTAGAGCTATTCCTCTAGGTTAATGAATAAGTATACAACATTCAAATATAGTTGTATCATATAGGTCAAGTGAGAGTTGTGTAAGGATGCCCAGCCTAAAATTTAAATGTGACCAGTAGGAAAAGAATTAAAAGAAAATATGTAACTAAAAAAGTTAATAGAAGCTTACTGAAAATATCTTTTGTTTTAACCAGGGGTCAGCATAAGATAGTTCACGTACCAGGGGTCAGCATAAGATAGTTCATGTACCAGGGGTCAGCATAAGATAGTTCATGTACCAGGGGTCGGCATAAGGTAGTTCATTATGTTCCAGTAGATCACAGGAATGATTTGGTAGAACTGTAGGTGACGAAGCATTTTCAATGCCCTCTTCTGTTAGTAGTAAAAAAGCACTGTATCTTAAGGATTAAGGGTACTTTTTCCATGTTCCCAGGGGAAAAAAACTCTCTAGCTAGCTTACAAAAATTCACTTTAGTCATGAAATAAGAGTGCAGTCCTTCACTTCAGTAAAGTATCATTTAGTTTGAATTTTCCACAGCCTAAATGATGGGATTGCAGGAAGCAGATTGTCTGGCAGATAAGTGTTTTTTGCAATGTTAATGAAAGGTAAAAGACCAGCAAGAGGCTGAAAGGAAGAAGGTGACATCACAAGAGATCCAGCAAGCTCTGAAAGATCAGACCAAGGTGATAACAGAGAAACAGAGCAGTGTCAGAGCTGATCTGGCTCAGGTTGAACCTGCTGTCATAGAGGCACAAAATGGTAAGCTGATTTATTTGACTAGCCATTGTTTTGTTTTTTCTCAGTCACAGAGAAGATTTAAGTTCTGGATAAAAACTTGTTTCAATTTTCAGCTTCATTGAGAAGATAAATGTCTAGAATAAATTTTTTATAAACTTCACTTGCATCTATTTTCTAGATTCTCAAAGTTTGAAAATGGCCCACTAGAATATTAATTATGTGACAGTATGATACATAGATTTAATTTTCATTATTTGAATGTATTGATGAGAAATGCTGTTGGGTCCTTTTTTATCCTTGTTAAAAAAAAATCCTTATTTGTTCAATCCTCCCCCTTTTTAAAAAAAATAACCTTTTGCTTATCTCAAATATTAAACAAGATTATGTATGTTCAGACCCTATCTTTTGTTGAAGCATGTTTTATGGGTGACAGTAGCACACAGTTATTTAAATTCAGATATGCACATTTTGAACTGCCTGTGTGTGTACATACATATATACATACACTCATTCATATATAGTAAAGTATGCTTCTTCACCATTAGCATGCACCACATTCATCAGTTCAGTGTAAATGATGTATGAAGCACTTAAGGAATATGAACCAGGATGAAGTATTCTCTGCAGGTTTTGCTTAGAACATGTATTGGCTAAAATGTGTATTCCTCACATGACGTCTTCCATGCAGCTTGCTTCTTCCATGGTCAAAACTCTGCTAAATATATACTTACTAGGAAAATGAACACATATGAAGGTTTAAATGAACTGAGAAATTGAGAGTTAATGTATTATGCATGGTCTGTTTCATATTTATCTGTTGATGGTAATTTATTGTTTCATTGCATGTCTTTATTTGTCATTTGTGGAGATAATGTTCAGACTGTGGAGCTTGAGTGTTCAGCTGGGATTCAAATCTTTAGAAATTAAAATGGGATTGGAATATTTGGAGAAAGAAAAAAAAAGCATGTTAGGCGGAAAAAATACTTATTTTTTATCTTGTATATTTAGAAACAGCCTTTTGCTTTGTTCAGCGAAAATTGGTGAATGGTTTAGAATCATATGACCATTTTTCATTACTTAATTTAAATTTGATGAACAGTTTAAATAGCTATTAATTTAAAACTAGTATCCCAATTTTGCCAAGAAAGTTTCCTTCCCAGTGCATTTTTATTTTGCTACACCCCATGTGCTTTTTGTTATTTTGCTCATGCCAGCTGTCAAGTCTATCAAGAAGCAGCACTTAGTAGAGGTTCGAACCTTGAACAACCCACCAGCTGCTGTAAAACTAGCGGTGGAGTCCATCTGTGTCTTGCTTGGGGAGTCAGACCTTGATTGGAAAGCCCTTAGAGGCATCATCATGAGGGAGAACTTTATCTCCACCATTGTCAACTTCAAGACTGATGACATCACGTAAGTGAAAACTCATCACGAGGTTACTTCATTGACTGAAAGATGCAGAGATCACATAGAAGACGTTTGCACCAAGAGTAAACTGCCCGCTGCGGTGGTGTACCTTAGGGAACAGATTGATGTTTTTGTAATTTTGAAGTACTCACATAAAAGTAAGTGAAGTTTGACAGTAACAGATGTCAAGAACAACCTGCTGAACTGCTACTTAGAAAAGTAAGTTCTCACATATCAATAGTGAAGGTGATTGATATGCACACATTGTTCATATCTTTCCCTACCGCTGTCATATTTTCCCTTGCCTTTACACAAATCTGCTACAAGATATACATGTGGACACAAATTTGACCACCTCTGCTTGCTTGTTAGCAGCAGTTTTGGTTGAGGGTAAGAGTTTGTGCTTGTGTTTGGTTTATTTTTTGCTTCTGTTTTGTTTTAGTTTTTTTTTTGGTCATAATGTTGCTTGAGCATGCATTGGCCAGCGGAGATCACAGGTTTGAGCTTGGATTTGTAGTGTGTGAGCTACCTATGAAAACTCCACCTTCCAGTTTTAGGAAATATTGCACCTTTAGCTCTGGGCTGTTACTTGATGTACTGGATGTCCTCACGAAATTCTGCATTTAAAATTTAATTTACTGGATGTCTTCACGAAATTCTGCATTTAAAATGTAATTTACAGTATGTGCATAGACATATAAGTTTTCCTTTTATAGTTGAAAGAAATCTCTTGACCCTCCACACAATTTTATATTGGTTCCTTCTCTAGTTCTAGCTTTATTAGCTCATTACTTTTTTCCTTTTTTTTTTTTTTTGGAAGGCTTTTAAAAATGTTGTCTCCTGTGGTTTGGGTAAAAAAAAATTATGGTTTGTTTTTGTTTTTTTATATTTAAAAAACAATATAAATTGGGGTTAGATTTCGTACATAGAGTATCATTCAGAAAGAGAAAGCGACTACATTAATTTCGCTTATTTATATCCTGAGCACCATTTATCCCCCCCCCCCCTGAATGTTGTGGCATTTGCTTTCTGCACCGACCTACCATAAGACTCCTTTGTTGAAATTACACTGTACTTTTTATCATAGTTATAATTCTTTCATCTCAGTTTTTGACAACCATTTGGAATGGTCTGTAGTCTTAAAAAAAACCTAATGCTGTCTTATTCAATCACCATCAATGCTGCTGGTGTTTCTACTACTGCTGGACACAGCTGTCAAGGGCATCAAGAAGAAAGACCTGGTCGAAATCAGGTCCATGGGTAATCCACCTCCAGTAGTCAAGCTGGCCCTAGAGGCCATTTGCTTGCTCCTGGGTGAGAGTGCCACAGATTGGAAGATCATTCGTCAGATCATTATAAAGGACAGCTTCATCAGTTCTATTGTTAACATGAAGACTGATGATATCACGTAAGTAATACCACTTTTGCAATTTCTGAAACCGCTTGCTGTTTTATGCAGCACTATAAGGCCAGACATTTATTGTATTGGTTTTTTTAAAAGTGGTCTTTATTGCATACAGGAACTTTTCACGTATTGCATAAATCTCGTGCCGGCATTGCATGTTGTTTAACCATACGTATATGAAATCACTGAAGTTTCTGTGTGCGACAGACTCCATAAATTGTCATGAGAAACAAGTGAGTATGGTAGTGTTTACAGAGCTGTTTGCAGTTTGAAACTATTTTGTTGGTTTGTGTGCTACAGGTTTAGCATCTGATGTAATGTGAGTGTGCTGAAGTTCAGGTAAGCATTTTTAAAACTACAACCAAAAAATTTGGTAATGTGTCTGCATTTTGAGATAGTGAAATACTGTTATCACAAAATAAAGTCTTTCAGCGACCTTTGATATAATGAAAAAGATTATTACAATTTTTCAAAATGTGTGAAATTGAGCATATTTTAAAGACAGTACTTTTAAATGAGGGGAGGTTGTTTTGGTGTGTGTAAGCATGCGTACATGTGCTAATAGTTGATGTATTGTTAGGCATTTGCGTGTGTGTATACATGTTTCAGCTGGAAGGTTAGTTAGGTGGTACACAAATATCATCTGAAAGGTGAGGCAGTGGGTTTTGTTAACATATCTGTTAGAAGGCTGAGCAGTAGTTTTCACAGAAGACCAGTTTACTTTGGTAAGTATTTACTCAACCTCTATTGGTTTTCCCATGCCAGCGGCAGTCTTTTTTTTTTTTTTTTTTCATTTGCAATTTTAAGTGAATGAAATGTCCTAGGAAGGTTAAGAAATGTTTTATATACAAGCATATAATTTTCATTATATAAAAGTTCTGGTATAGCTCAGTAAGTTTTATCTAATAAATGAAGGGTGAAACCTGGACAGTAAATTTTTAAAACAAAATCTAATGCAGCTGCAAGAAAAGGACTAGAAGCCTTAGAATCTCATGAAAATAAAAGCAAATAAATGTAAAGAACACAATTGAGAGTGCTTGAGATCAAAAAGAACCTGCTTGAGGAAATGAAAGTAGCAGTGGCATTTCTGACATCTGATCAGACAAGGAATATAAATTACTGGAGGAGTAGTGTAGGCATAGCGATAATAGTGTAGAGATCGTGTTTTGTTTTGAGGATTTATACGCGTCTTTTAGTATTTAATGCCTAGTCCACCTAGATTGGATGGAGTACAAGGTTTGTCTCTGTGGAGATTTTGTTGTCATACTGTATGAGATCAGTTACTTCAGATAACATAAGTTTAAAGTTAATGATGAGGCAGAGCGCCTTCACCTAGATAAGATGACTAGTCTGGCATAGTAATGTGTACTCTGTTGTTGTTCAAGGTTTCTTCGTTATACAGGATCCAAGGATGTAAGGACTAACAAAATCCACAGGATGACAAAATCGATTTGATTACCTCTTAAGGAGAATTCTCATAAGAATTGAGACTAGTTATTACAGTCAAATATATCCTTAGGATGGTTAAATCAACAGCAATGACATCCGTTAGATGCCACGGAGTGTTCTCGTTTTAGTTTGATTCAGTGAAGAAGATGAACCTATACAACACGTATAGTCAACCAGAAATGTATAGTACCTTATAGTCTTCACAAATAACAGAAAACACATACACACAACAAAATCTCCCCACACACCCCCCCCCCCCCCCCCCAAAGTCAGTGATAGTGGATTTTCCAGCTCAATCCAATTCTATTCATTAGTCTTAGATGGCAAACAGGGTTGTTGTTGTCTTAATCTAGGACTGCTGGGGGAGTTTCTCTCACTCTTTTGCACGCCAAATACCAAGTGGAATAAAGACTCAACTCATTGGTATTATCCTACACTGATTTAGAATCTAGAGGCTTTCCCTTCTTTTATTGTTGGCTTTTTCTGCCAATTCCGTAAGTTATTAGATGACACGTCCATGAGCTCTCCCCACTACACTCCAATATCTCTACCAGGCCTGTTGGATCCCTGCACATTATAAATGGATCATCACTCATCTCCCCCACGGTAACACCACGCTAGGATATAAGAAAACAGGTGGCTTTACGCTTCCATTGCGCTATCCAAGGGGCCTCACTCAGGTCTCTCCAACTATTGCAGGATAACATTGGTTTTCTGGCTTCTCCAACATGGACTTGTCCCAACGTTTCTTACACAACGCCACATTCACTCTGCTTTACCCCCATGCCTATAATTGGGCTATCCATAGTGATCGTTCAATCACAAGCATCCCCCTCCAGTCACAGCTTGGGGTTAAGTATGTGAAAAGCCTAGTGTTCTATGTACCCAGGGCACTCTCCATCACAAGTGGCTACTCCAAGCTTTGTGTCTGCCCAGTTGAGTGGGTTTCTCAACATGTCCTTCGGCAACGCAGGGGGACAATCGGGCTTGATGTAGCGGCAGGCGATAGCGGGTCTTGATTGCGTTCAAGAGTCGAGTGATCGGAGCTTATCTATGTGTTATGCAGTAGTATATCCGACGGGGGACAGCTGCGATTCTCATCTTTACAAATTATCTGTAAATTTCAGCATCGTAACATTAGTCTGTGTCGGGCTAAGCGGATGCTACGGGGTTCATTCGTCAAGGACGGGTAAATGTACTCCCATGATCATACTGCCATCCATGCCAATATACAAGGCCAGACGGTGGTTCCTCAACCCTTTGGGAGGGGGTATTTTGTTCATTGAGGTAATGTCCTGTATGGCTCTGACCATAAATAGCTTATTCAAGAATGCTTTTTCTCGGACCCGCAAATCTCGTGTGGGGGCTCGGGGGGAAATACCCTGTTGCAAAGTATTAGCCTGTGAAGTCTGAATGTGTAACTGCTTTGAAACTCTACGATCAAGGAATATTAACTTGGTTGATGCGATTCGAAAGAATATTAACTCTATTGAGAAATCGGTGACAAGAAAGGATAAATATCCTGAGCCCTTTTGGGATCTTAAATTGGGCAAGACCCTAGAAAATTGACTGTGTATGATAATGTTTGCACTGTAATTGATCGTGTTTTATGAAATTTATAGTAAATGGAGAAAAATCTTGTAACCTGAAATAACATACTCACTAGAGCTTTGGCCATTATTTTGTCTTTTTTTTCCTTCAGGAAAACAGGACTGCCTGAACTCCTTGTCAAATATGTTATATGCGTTGAGACCCTCTTGCGTGGTCGGTGAAGAACTGTGGTTTATCGGGCCTAATTGTCTCTGTGTTACAATCTCACTAAATCGTTCATCTATGTCAGTGAAAGCCAATTCGAATGTTAAAATCTCGCGCTGACTGAACTTAATTTGGGTGTCCTAAGCTTTATCGAAACGAAAAAAGACATACAGTAAACGAAAGTAACTTGTGCTTGGCACACATAAAGTGTTTATCCTGCGCAGTTTTTTGGTCGCCTAAATCTTACTAATGAACTGTCTCGATAGACCGGTAACCAGTTTGTTTTGATACATGACTTTCTGCCATCTAGACGTTGGTATCTAAATTACAAAATACTACGTATTTTATGAACAGAGTTCATAATATAAGACGATTAAGTGAAACTTATTACTGGGCAATTTTACCTGTTTAAAACTGTCTATTAGGGTTCGCCACATGCCCCTTTCAGAATATATCTTCAGTATATGAATTCAGATAAATTTTAAACCCTTATTATTGGCCTCACCAAAGAAAAATCAAGGTCCAGTGATTATTGATATATAGCAGTTTTGGGACGTCATAATAATAGCAACTCGTGAACATCTTCATGCATCGTGGCCCATGACATTTTCAGAACCAAAACGATGGAAAAAAACCCCAAGTATATGAACCAACCAGAATACAAAACTACATGAATCATTAGCGTTAAACTGCCGGCCTATTTTTTCGGCATGTATCTCCGTATAAGACTGCCTCGGGACCACACCCATGGCATCGGTTTCAATGGTGACACGTCTATATGCTCAGGGGATTACAGTACTTTTAACTCAACCTCAAGTCTATAGCTCTCCCTCAATCTCAGATTTCGGGTCATGAGTAATTTTAGTGACAAGTTGCTTATGGCCAAGTTTTTCAAGAGATCATGTCTGCTAGCCAGAGGACAGACAGTCTAATCTAGGACTAGTGATCGCTAACATATTTTATTGCTACGTTTTTGGAGATATAAAGTGCAAGTAATAGTCAATAGTAGTAATGGGCTTGTTTCTCAACTATTTCATGTGTTTTACAAAAACAAAAATGGACTTTATGTTCCTCCTTAAAGCTCTCAGGGCACAAATATTATTTTTATCCTATTTAAATAACAGGTAAATCTAATCGTGGTATATCAACAATCTCACACACACTCAACCACAACACACCATGCATACACATACTGATTCGGGCGCATATTGTTGTTCATCCGTTCTTTAAGAAATGATTGTACTTTATCGTTACATTTCAACATTAAAGAATTTGGTAAGGAATGTGCATAATCGTAACAAGTGCGTTTAAAGTGGGCCCCAAGTTCTACGTTCTGGGATTCTTTAGTTATTAGATAAATATACAAAATATAAGCCAGTTTATTATATTAGCCATACTTTAAAAAGAGATGGTGAGTTTTGACCTGAGGAAATAGCGTGAAAAACTTTTACTATGAGGGGGTCTGGTTGATAGAGTATCTGTGGCATTGTATCTTGCAGACTGAATGCTTCAGAATGGCTCAGCACATAACAAAGAACACACCGTTGTGAAAAATTGATGTCGTCCCTTGGGGACAACTTTTACAGGTGTAAGAAATAGCAAATACACATTAATGGGGGAACTATGTCATCTAAGCGTTTTTTATTATGATAGCATACAAGACCCTTTTATAAGAAATAATAAAGGCAAGATTCGCATTGACCATATTTAACAGCTCTGTCAGATTACACAAATATGGTTTACGTTTTTTATTTGGGTACGCTACATTTGATCCTAAACTCCTTCTTCGTTTCACCGCAGATAGTCAATGAATTTGGCTGGCTAAGTTGGGCTACTTGATAAGCAGACCCCTGTACACCAGAGTGTTATAACCACGTGGGATCCAAGCCTGCTGGCTCTTATTTCCGCTTTGGCTAATTGCGCTTCATAGCCATTTTCATCCTACAATCTAGGATTAGGAAAAAATATCCGCCATCGAAAGTGGAGATTATGTCACATGTGGCGTATCGAGTGTTTGTCTAAAATGTCTAGTCCTACCATATCGTTTGGGCACATTTGATAGCCTTTCAGGACTGTTCCGGCCAGTTAATTTCTTATCAAAACACATATTCTGTTTGGATAATCTGACCACTCCCCTTACACGTTGGCTACACATACAGGGGTACGGGGCCCCCAGGGTTTAGCCCCACTGGCCCCACCTACGCTGGCCAGAAACAGCTATAGTTTCCAAAAATCTTTAATTTGATAATGACCATAGATGGTATCTCATAGTGGGCTGTACTATGACCTAACTGTTCCGGGACAGTCCCCTACTTGAACTTGAGATACCCATGCGAGGCTTCGTTCACTATATCGGGGCCCCTGAAGGAGCTGAGTCCTCACATCCCATCGTTCAGTGTGGAACAGGTGCATTAGTGCGTTTGTGTTAGTGCACTCCCTATTCTTTTAGCCTCACCCACTTGGTACTCATAGTTCGATTCTCCAGTTTGACACGTGCTTTGTATCCGAGCTTTGGGTGTCATGTTGTGGCTATACCTATTTTTACTAGTGCCATGATAACCGGTTTCCTGGGTTACGACATATAATAAAATAAAAACATGCGTTCCAGAGCTAACCTCAAATGGGGGTGGTTAAGTGACGGCTACGGCGTGATGTGACCACATCCCACCCCAGTGTTACTGATTTTAAAACCAATTAAGTCAAGATACAAATATGGGCCTTTAATATTTTCCATTCCTGGGTGGCCTAAAACACCTCTATCAACCCATCGGGCGGGATACCATACACGTTACTCACTCGATTGTCAGTGATGGGTACGACGGATCCCCTTTACTGTACTGGGGGGGGATGTTGACGCTGTCAACTACGCCCCGGCTTAATATTGGATTCATTACTAATTTTGTTGCCATTACCCACTGTACGATGGCCTCTATTGATGTATCATTCCCACTAGTGTGCACCCCACCTCTGTGCCTGGCCTTTGTACAGCTGGTTAACCTGTTGTTGCGCGCATGGCTTTTGGTTCCGATAACACTCTCGGGGCGATACTCATATGGGTCTAAATGTGTGTCGTCCAAGTTTGAGGGAGCTTTCTTCCACCTTCCTTTGCCATATCTGTCCAGCTCTTCATTTAAACGGGTATGTCCTGCAGTGAGAAGGGATTCACAACCCTGACATCATCACAACTATACTCTTTTGTATTGACTGACAACTAAGTCTGTGTGAAAGTTGTTTTACTCCTCTTAGGTCAATCCAGATCCGAATGACTTTGACTTTTCAGCCGTATCACCTAGTTGTATAACTCACTGACCAGCGCAATATGAGAACAGATCTAGCTACTCGGTCTCTCTCTGAGCTCCTTTCTCTTGTCTCGTCATTAGAATTTTCTGAGTGTTTTTTTTAAGGACACTATAATGTCCTGAAGTTAACTTGATACATCTTCCCTGTTGCGTACACACTGACTTACATTACTTTTTGTGTGCCATTGCTTCAAGCTCGGAATGAGCTCCCCTCCACCAATTCTTATGTCTGATTAGTTGTCTGTTCACACCATACTCTGTGTACGCATGCGTTAATGGATTCCAAAGAGGGTTGCTTAAGGTGAGCCTTACGGTAATGTTTCCTCTATTCATATTTTGTCCGGTTAGGACTCTTTTTATGTTTCATTTTGGCCCATGTTCTTTATTTCTCAATACAGGAACGGTTTAATAATTTCCGGGAAGCACTGTTGTTTCCAAAATTGGTAGCTTTGTGTGCCAATACATACATATTGAGCGTACGTGTTGATATTTGCGTCTCTATGGGGTTGCTCTATATTTGGTTATATGACTGTCACACTCTACAAAGTTGCGTCGCTTCAGTCTTCAAATTCCTTGTACCATTTATTCTTGGATGCATTGGGTAGGTATATCAGCCTCTGATATTTCTCGGCTTTGTTTGCTGGGCTCCTGCTTCTCTTTTATCCCTCCATTAAGGATGGTGGTGGCCTACCCAACGCGTGTACGTTGATCTTTTTCCTACTCTTCAATGCGTGGTTGACTTCATGCCACACCCTCTGTTTTCTGTTCCCATTTGATTATAACTGCATTGGTTTTCGGCGTTTCTGTTTCTAATACATTTGAATAACACATTCTTTTCCTTTGTCCACGGCCAGCATTTTCCCACCTGCCTCACCATGCCTTGTGCGTCATCTCAAAACGTACTTACATGAAAATAACAAAAATCATGGCCCCCTTAGTCATTTTTTAAGCTTCTCACAACACCTTCCCAGCAGATCTCAAGTATGCTCGATTTGTTGTAAGAGAATTGATAACCACCTTACGTAATGAGTTGACAGTGCTGGAGTGGAGAACCTAGCAGAAGATTCGTGACAAATCAGGACTTAGGACAGGAGCGAGCCTCTCTGTGAAAACAAGACCCAAGAGGAGAAAGTCGCTAAAGCAACTGAGGAGGTCAGAGGAGACAGTGTTGTGAAAAAGAGTGATCAAGGTTGTATTGCAGCTGAAGCATGATGAGCGCTCCTGCATTCCCATGCACAGAGTACAAAGGATAAAGGAGTTTGCGGTTTATTATTTTGGATTAACTTTTCATGTTCACCCCCCCCCCCTGGACAAGACCATCAGAGGCAGGGAGACACTGGACGCGTTCGAGTGCTAAGGTAACATGATCTGTTTGCTGTGTTTACTTTTATCTGTAACACCTCCAACGAAAGTTAAAGTTAGTACTTGGATAATTGATTCAGCTTTTTGTGTATAACTTGTTCATGTATATGTCATACTTTTAGAACTAGAAAACCATACACTTTAAAAGTTGCGTCCTTTTCGACGTTCTCTTCCTCTTTCATGTAATGTTTTTTTATGTCTTTTAGGATAAAAACGGGACCACAGTGCAGGCATAATGGTTCAAGGTCACAGTCACATCAGCAGATAACTGCCTATAGGGGGAGGGATTTTGGTAATAGAGACTTCAGTGTTATTTGGTCAGAGGGACTTTTTTAAAAAATTGAGGTAGTGCACACGCTGACCGTGACCACACAGCTGCCTTTGCCTACCTAATTTCAGGAGCACAGTCTAATTGCACACACATTTACAACTTAGGTAAAACGGAGGCATGATCTTGCAAGCAGCCGGTCTTCCTTTGTCAAACCCCACAGCAGAGCCCAGTGAAGTAACTTTGACAGAGCAGTGGCAGAGCACCAATTTTTTAGCCAGTTTCTGTCTGATGATTGCTAATGACACGGAATTAATCGGAATTGCTTGGCTTTTATATAATAAAAAAAATTGATTCTTGACAGTTAATTCCAAAAGATAAACATCTAGGATTAACCACTTTGTTATACCATTTGTTCTTAAATATGCCCATCATGTCTGTATAGTATTTAGTCAAGATCGTGGGGCCCAATCCACTTCACATCCTCACGATAGAGCCCCTTGTTTTTTCTTACGGATTCTTCGCTTAAGAGCGGCGCCAGTGTCTGCTACTGTTGCTTTTGAAACAGCTTAGCCAAGTGAGAAACAAAGCTATCGTGGGGAAACTGGCTGTGAGACTTTTTTAAGAAACAAGTTGAGGGACTAAACAATTATTCGTGATCCTCTTTTACTTCTCTCTGCATTAACATCTCGGCTCCTATGTACGGGGTGGGTGGTTAAGTTTGTGATTCGTGCTTAGTTCACGTCAGGTATTAAATTCATCATTCTATATCAGAATGTCTATCAGTCGTAGCACTAAAAGTCCCAAGTAATACAGCTTTTGTTTTGGAAATATTTTGCCAAAGTACAAACCAGCAGTATGGGTTCTTCTTTTTATTAACTTATATTGTTGCCCCATGCTCCACCCCTGTGTATTCCACTTCATGACTTTTTACCAATAATTGTATTATTTTTACTTATTAAAAAAGATGCAGTGCGCTGAGGTTTACACTTTCCTTTTTGTGAATCTATTGGCCAGCCGACGATCGGAGACGCAGAAGAACTGATGGAGTTATCTGTCGTGCAATTGGGAAGACTCGTAATGACAACATCATAATACCTAAACAATCTTCTTCTTGTGAGTGTTTTCTGTGGTCGGTTGTGTGTGTTGTTGTCATTAATCATCTTTATAGGGATGTTGCTGTGAAGTGTTTAGTATTTGTTTCGTTGTTTTCTTTTTGGGCCAGACCTTACACTCTTTTGGACCTGTGCCATTCAAAAAGTTGTACTGCACAGGAAATGCCTACTACTACAATTTATGGGCCCGAGCTCCTCACTGGATCACCATATTAAAAATATGTTATCTCAGTAACAAATCTGTAACGACTTAAATTAAATTATATGATTGAATTTACTATGTTCTGTACGGTTCTTTTGTAGTATCCTGGCATTGTGCTGCATGAGGAACGGTATACAGAACATATGTTATTCACTGTCCGAAGTGGATTTAGGGTCTTTAGAGGCTTCTTAGCTCTCTTGCCACTTAACCAATAAACATTTTTAGTGACAGAAGGACTATAGTGGAGACAAACTGTCTCATCGTAAAGGAAAAAGTCTAATGGAGATACGTATTTTTAGAAGGGAAAATTGACAGTGGCTGTGGAAGATTGACGGCTCAATTTCAATTGGCGTAAAGGGCTCGCCGAGAACTTGATTGATCCTCTACCTTGCCAACTCTGCGGACGTATCTATTGTGTTGCTATAACCACTCAAAAACCTACCACTTGACTACCAAGATCCTGGCGATAGGTTTAAAACTAAAATACCAATAGGCACCACCTATTCAGGGATAAACATTATAGTTAATAGATAACGTATTAGTTTGACTTTAAAACAAAAAAGTGACCTTGATCCTAGTCTACTAAGTTTAATTAGTTTTATCTTTCACAAAACAAAATTCGACTAACATACAAAATCAAATAAAGTGCGAGATGTTAGCAGACCTGGAAAGTACACTAAATACAATTACACGTGCATTAACATAAGGTTATCAGCCACACACAAGCTACCATGGAAAAGAACCCGGAAAGAACATAATTCAATTACATGTGATTACTTTAAGGAAACCACCACAATGTCGACCCTTCCCACCCTCCCCCTTCTTTTCACCCCTACACCCTGTAGGAAGAAAAGAAAGGTAAGAAGAAATACAAAAAAACCATTGTTACAGTGGGATCCTCATAACCATAAGATCCACACACCTAAACTCTATCTCTATAATCACACTGATATTATTGGCAATATCCACAATCTACAAATCCTACTGGTTCGTCTTTCTGCAAGACGTCAAACATAAACTTCGATGGGACAACACCCCCTACCAACAGCTTCCTCCCCCGCTCTTAGGCATAATTACCTCTTTGTAAAAAAATACTTACAGGCTCCACAGAAACCTCAGTGTGATACATCGAATATGTCTATTTCAATAACATGTAAATTGATGCTACTGCGGGTTGGCATGGTGGGCCCCACCATAACCCCACCATAACTGAAGTCAACCAAATAAAATAGATGGAACTCGTGTCCTGTTATACACCTTTCTCCTACACAAAACCTAAACCTCCCAACCCACCCACCACCACCCCCCGAACAAAATTGTGAATTATATCTATGTTCAGTGTCGTAAGTCAACCTCCTTGGTTATCTACTAAGATTCTCCTCCATAACTTCTCCCTTTCTCTATCTACTTCTAGTTGCAGTTTATGAGGCTATTTTGACCCTTTTTTCTTTTCCCTTCAAACTGCAACCTGGTTGTTATCTGATGTATTTGGGTTGGTTAGACTGGATACGTGACTCTGGAACCATATTTCTCGCTTCACAAAAATGACGAATCTGTATTTACGTCCCAGGGCCCTCCACCACGGGGACGTGCGCGTTACCACTCTCTTTGGGTTCTCTTAGGGCTGTACGGTTTTATTTATGGTCCCAACAATTTCACTGACCACCTATAGGCCCACCTGTGCACTTAGTTCAGTGTCAGAGTGAAAGTATTATCGAGCGTGGTTATTTCGCGAGTTTTGCTCAGGATTTTGTTTATACAGGGTTCCTCGTACCGCGTCACTCCCCATCTACCCGCGACCTGGAAAAAAGAAAAAATAAAAAAAAAAACCTTGTGGAAATGGGGTGAAAACCCTGGAACGAAAAACGGAAAAGAAATCAAAAAAAAAAAAAAAAATATTCCCTGGGCCCTTATGAAAAGCCATCGGTTTAAAAGGACAAAAAGAAAGAATATAAAAAATCAATACAAAAAATGGTTTTTTGTTTTTTTGTTTTTTTAGTTTTTTATATTTATTTTTTATTTTATTTTAAATTTAATTTAAAGCCTTGTTTTTTCAGAATTTCGTCGACCTTGAAATATAACTACGAAAATCGAAAAGTTCGTTACTTTGTGTCCCCTATTTTTTGAGTTTATATTGTTATTGATGGTATATCTTTTCGGCAACTACAGAACGCGCGGACAAAGGTCATAAAAAATATATCTGCGTTTTACCGCCAACTTAACGCAACAGCGACGGGAAAACCGAAACCGCGAAAAAAACTCTGGATTATGGTAAGTGCGCAAAAGGGAACTAAAAATTGTAAAGTCTCGTACTAATTTTTTTACATTCACCTTTGTGCATTGTTTAACGTTTACCCAATTTATTACTTCTCCCCGCACTTGCGACAATTTAATACATTTCACACATAAGGTTTTCGGCAGCTTTCAATTATTCTGCGTTTAGACGGTAAACGCCAGTTTCTCTTTTTTTCAGCACAAATTCCGTGTGAATACATACATTTATTCTACATTTATATTTATTACACTCCTATTTTAATTACGTCTGTTACTCTCATTGTGAGTAGGAACTCACCTCGTTTCTACCCCTGATTCATGTATTTTACAGGTAAGGCTTATTTTACAGGTTTTAATTTTTACCTTTGGCCACCATATTAGCCTATATATAGCAAATAGAGTGGGTTTCCTAATATTAGCAAGACCGTCCACCATGCTTTGCTTATAGTTCTAAATTGCGCATCTGCATCACATTCTACAATTTCGTTGGTACATATTTGGTACTCTGTTTCAGCATTTCATTCTGCCTTTACAGACATTCCACCAGCCATTCCTATTGGACATGTACATTTCGGCCCATCAAATCCCTTGGACATCCACTTTAAACCTATCGTCATAGTTTTGACATCTGCAATTTAAGCTGGACACATACAGATGGTTCGTGCCTTTCAACTTTAACTATAATCTATTATACATGTCCTTGGTACATCTGCCTCATTATTTGATGTCTCGCGCTCCTTTCACATAGCCCCAGATACAAACAAGGCACAATCATAATACTCTTAACCTCCTGAACCTTGCATTTCTACTGCCCACTTGTCAAGCCTTCTCACTGGCGATGCCCTGTTATGGCAGTAGGAACAATTTTAAATGAAACCAGTTTAAGAAGGAATTCCATGTGAGAGGTAGTAATTTATACCTTAAAAGGAAAATATAGAAATTAAAAGAAGACTCATTGCCAATTGCTTCACATTAAGGCTAATTAACAGTTGAAAAAACTATGGGCAACAGGAACAAGCAAAGAAGAAACTAAAGTTCAGTTACAACTGATCAGAGCATGTATGTATATTACCCCACGTGCAATTGTAGTAGCTGTCAGTAGCAAACATACTGGCACTTCTCTGCGGAGGGAGAACTTGGTACATCAATAAAACCAGTTGCAAAATAAGGTATTACTATCATTCTCGAAATGAAATTTTGCTACAGAAGGATGTTGAGAACTAACTCTGGACTGAAAAAAAAAAAAAAAAAAAGGGACAACAGAGACTGTAAGAACAGAGGGAAGTGACTGCACTCCACTTATAGTACAGGGAACATTGGTCTCCTAAATACCATCGCCGCAATAGAGGAAGCTTGAAATTTTCTTTCGGTCATATATATTATAAAGACAATAAACTTTAGATCTCGAAAAAAAAAAAAAACCCCTGTTGGATGGAAAGGCACAACTATGACGTCCCTGGAAAAAAAGGGTACAAACCGAAAGGGCGTCGGAAATAGACAAACCGGTTCGGACCCCCAGGAAACACATTTCTACAGAGAGAGCTCCTCGAAACATTGTTCTTTGGCCTGTTGAAGGCCCTTCGACACCCTCTTGCCTCAAATCAGCAATCGTGATGCCGTTTCAGAGCGCTGTAACTATAATGGAGGACAACCAGTTCTTGGAAATGAATATGTCACATAGTTGATGATGACATCAATGCATAATGGGGAATTTATTTGTATTTTGTAACCCCCAAAAATGAAGAATTTCATTGAAATATCAAATTTTAGATACATTATTGCTACTGCGAAAAGTTCATTCATATTGCCCAACCATTTTCACTGTCATGTTTTTTTCCATCTCTAAACCACCGTTCTGTGAGACTGATTTTTATAAATTTTTAAAGATATTTGTCAGGGTAAGTGTATTTTACGTTTTACCCCTCTAATTACTTATCACCGCTATGTTTATACTATAACAAGTCCTGGTATATTTGAGATGCTATATTGCTTCTAATGCATGTCATGGATCTTTAATTTATCCCCATCGGTTACCGTCATTCATTTCCCTGAAGCATACAGATATTTTCATCGTTTTTTCACTCAAACTTTTTTTTTCAAAACATTGTTTCATGTGCGTGATAATATACTTTGACTGGCTGATTTTTTTTTTTACTAGAATTTTTTATTAACCTATATAGGGGCAGCTCACTTTGTTGGGTCATCATCCGAAAATATAATAAAGGCGCCTGGATAGGTACCAGAGAGGTTTCATTCTATAGTCTAGTCGTATCGGTTAGGCCCTGTATGTAGGCGCGTGAGGGGGTACCATACTTATAACGGCAAAATAAATAAAGCTGCAGGTCTAGATACGGAACATCATAAGGATTCCTGACATGGTTTCCTCCTCTAGTGCAGAGCTTACGTAAAATAATTGGTATATAAAATTTGTTAAAAGTTTGAGTCCTCCCGTTATATCTTTCCCATTGATATCCAATCCGATTATGGGTATGGAAAAAAATGTCCCCCAACCTACCTCCCGCCCCCCCACCCACAACAACCCCCCAACTGCGGACGACCGGATTTATGACGGAATATTTTTTGAAAAAAAAATCCTAAAAAGAAGAATTATATTTTCCCGTTCACATTCTGTTTGTCAATCCCCTGAACCTACAGTGTGCGTGCTCTGGTATGAACTCCCATATGTCAGTTAATATCACCGTGTCATCTTCTAGGGATACGTATCCTACAAATCATTGATTTTATTGAGAACGCCAACAGCCGTCTCTACATGTAACTGATAGTTCTGTGAGGGTAGAGGCATTCGCTTTCCCCCCACCCCCCCCCACTACCCACACCCCACCCCCCCCCCCCCCCACCCCCCCCGCGACATCTCAGTACCATGTTACACCAGAGGAACAGGATTTCTGTTATTTTTTCGGAAAACTGCACGAAAAAGGCACCCGCCCGTTTTAACAGTCTGACTGAAATGAAGAATTTAATGAAAAGGTTATGCTCCCCAAAGTATGACCACAGAACATGGATTCAATTAAAGGACATTATACCAGAGATGATCTCACCTAAATACCAGCAGGGGCGATAACCGCGAGTGTGCTAGTAAATTTTGGTGTATCTCAGAAGTGTTAATTACCTGCTTTTTTCCTTAATTTTTCTTCTATACCTCATGTTTACACAATAAATGTCCTCCTAGCCTGTGGCTCGTCTGACCATGATTTTTCAAAAAACTATTTAGTGTTACAGTAGCAAGTTAAATAGTAAATAGTAAGTTAAATTTTTATAGGCCACATGCTGTCAACATATGTCATAACGTGCTCAATTAAAATCGAAACTAAAATAAAGGATATCTTGTTAACCAAACATAACACTATAAAACTGTTAAGATATAGCACTAAGATAACACCCACCTTATAAAATTTCAAACCATAGTTTTTCAATTAGTTCTGTAAAATCCAAAAAAAAATCTGATATATCTAAAACAACTCTAATAAAATTATTTGAGGTCTATAAACATCATGTGTTCATATATTAACAATGAATACAGGCTAAAAATTTCATAAACTCAAGTTGTAATTCACATTTGTGATTATCTTGGGACAACATAATAATCAAATTTACCCCAAAAATAGCTTAAAAAATATGCATTTTTTATACTGTTTTTCCGCCAATAGATTGCACTGTTTTTTGTATCTATTCCTACATTATGTTTTGTATTATTTTTTTTCATCTTCAATCTTTAATCTGTTAAAATGACACAGATATATGATATTAACTTATTATTCTGTGTTTTCCATTTTTGGGGGTCTTAAACCTACCCTCACTTAAGATGGTCGAGGATAATTAGAAATTGGATGGCGATTCATATCCTATATTGCTCCTACCCTTGTTGAATCAGATACCACAGTACCACATTTGTTCATTTTCTCAAACACTAGGTTTTTAAGAAACTAAATATATTTTGAATGCTTTTTTAATTATATTAATTGATGAAAAGACTTATACCGTTCTTCCTACTCTTAAGGGGAGGTGTAAAACCCCAAAATAAATGAAGACTTTGAATTTCATTGAAATTGAAAATATCAATTTTCGACGTCTACATTATATGCACTGGACTTAGTACTTTCATCTTGCTCACATTTCATTGTTTGTTTATTTTCACTAAAAAACACTTTTTTGGTTGATTTTCTATATAAAATTTTTTTAGTATGTCAGGGAGTTTAGTGCTTTTTTTTTATATTCTAATAATTCTATATATGTATTATAATATTATAATGTTCTAGAATCATTCCTACGTCGGCGGACTGCAGTGCTTCTTAACGCATGGTAATCTACTTCCAACGGTTACTGAGTTATCTGCATAGAGTTGATACTTATGTTATGTTCTCCCGGGACAAATTAGAAATCACCACTTGCATGAGCGACTCCCATGAATAATTTCCTACCTCACCTAACGTCGGGACAGTCTCGGAGGTCCAGGATGTGGGGGCAAAACGGGGGTAATCTGACACTAAAGACATACTTACATGACTTATATAGAGTAATTCCATGTGACTTGCTGCGACAACTGTCTGGTGGTCGGTAATCACAAGTATCATAAATGGCCGGCTTGACTGGGTGTGAATGTTAATGAACTGGAGAGAAATAAACTTATGTCGTATTATGCATATCGGTAAACATCAAAATACATTATACCCTGACGTTTATACGCTTCTACTTTATGGTTTTACACGACAAAACCTGACGTAGTCATAGGATTCAGTGTTGTTATACAATTATGTGCCGAGACCTACTTTCTATTATGTAAATTTTTTAGGTCCCGCCGTTATTACTAGACTTTCAATTGTCCATTTCGATGTGCTAGAATTGTTATAACATTTGATCATTTTGCGTGTAGTACGATTAACCATCTGTTGTGAATAAAAATCGCAATTCCTTAAAAATCAATTCCTTTACCACACATACAAGTGTCCCTAGAACCTATTTGTATAATAGTAGAACCTCACAATCTGTTTGTGTGTGCAATTTGGTACTAAGGGTAAACCATGAACTAGTACTGTAAAAAGCTTAATTGGTTGTGATCTTTATTGATAGCAAAACTATTATAAACCTTTTGTAAGTAATCGTGTCGGTCACCCCTGGACCAATTAGTATGTTTTGTATCATAGATCGCCCCTTAGTCTCTCCCACGTTCGTGCATATTTGTCCACAAAAATTGTGGTCATTTTGTAGTGTCATGCATAACTTGTTGATTTCGTACTTAGGAGAGAAGTGGTGTCTGATTTAAACTATCGTCGTCAGATAGGCTGGAATAGGATAAATATATTCCCTATCCAGAGACAGTGCCTTATCTCTTACCACGATCACCTCGTGTATAAAACTATTCTTACCCCTTTACTTTTCCCATTGTCATCACTATCACCTCTGCTCAGACAGGACTATGACAATCTATTACCTATCTGATAAAATCTACGACAACCTTCCCCAAAGGTAAAAACCAGTGATATTCTCCTGTTCTATGTGTAAGGGGGTGATACTTTGATAGCCTTTGTTAGGGATACATTCCACCGTGGTGTAGGTAAATGTTTGTGTAAAACTGTGTCGTATAAATCATCCCCTTAGGCTTTCCTTAATTTTCATCTTAGCCGCTTCTGATGATAGAATTTCAACAGGAAGAGTATCCGTCTTGTGGGCTACGTTGCCCACGATTTTCTCACAAAGTAAAACCTATGGGCTTGATGCACTGCTTGTCCTATCTGCATTGTGTCACAACACTGTTCGATCCCCAGTTTGAGGTGCTCATATTTATAAGACCGTAAAATAACGGATATATGGGGTCGATCCCCATACAAAACTCATGACTGATTGGGTACCCATTAGATAAGACTCAGGGAACCCTTTAAAACAGGCGGCCGGCGTGATGCTCGATTGGAATGGGATCTTTACCTTAAATTCCCAAAAGAAAACTCCAGATTAATGCATAATTCCACATGCTCTAAAAACTTTATTTTAGTATACAAATAAGGATCATATAGTCAAGGTAACAAATGTAGAGAACTGTCAAAGTGTTTTTATAAGTCAAGTCCCTACTCACCATGGAGATAATATTCCCCAGTCAACAGGTAAACACATACCCAAAAAAAATTATGCTCTCCATATTATCAATGTCAAATTCTATCACAAGGATACCCCATAATACAAGTTTGTGAGACAGTAAATGTTAGTAAAAAAAATTTGCCATTAATTCTGCACTATTCTGTCCCCACGGTTATAGATTGCAAGTTTTTTAGTAATTATGGATGTAATATAGGATATATACCTAACCGTTTTGCTATGGCCTGAAGGAAATATGTCCTAGTGAGTAACCATGAACGGTGAAAATAGGATCTTTAAAAAAGATATAAAGAAAGACTGAAGAACAGTTTTCATTCTATTTTTGTAACATCATTATCCATCATCATTATTCAATCAATCAATACCCTTTAGGGGTCTCCCCTAGGATGCAATAGGCCATCAACAAACACATGCCAAGCGTACTAGGCTCCTGTCCAGTAAGGACCTATCCGCATCTAGTTCAAATTTCCATGATTAACTATGAATCCTCAAAGCATTTTTGACCGATACTTGCAAATCCAGTTTTCATTTCATCTGTCAAATGGGCTGTCATGAGTTGAGTTATATTCTAAATTTGCAAAGGTTGATAGGCCATACATTTAGTTGAAGTATACAAATTACGTACATGCACTACTATTAAATTTGGACCCCGTATACTGGATCGATAGACGCAGCAACATGTGATAAATCGCGAGTCCAGGCGACCCATAGCATGACTAAATTGCCCTCAGGGATCGAAGTTAAAATTTGCCGTTTGTTTTTGTTGGGGTGGTGGGTGTGGTTGGGTGGGGGGGTGGGGGGGTCAAAGGGCGGATACTATGAGATCGCAGTGGATGGGGGATTCGGGGGGGGAAATAGCGCGCACTCATGGGTGCGGGGGGGGGGTAGGTAAATTATACCTCGGTAATAATGTAAGGACTAATCTGAAGGGCTTTGGGCTAAGATATACGCAAATGATTGTGGGGTGCATAGTAATACAATAAGGGGTGGGGTTTATGTAGGGTTGGTTAGCTCCATACATATGTCCTGCGATTGCTGGTTTCTGAACATGCGGTCTAGGGGGCGGGGGGGGGGGTAACGGAGGGGGGGTGATGTAAAGATGGAGGTCGGTAAGTAAAGTACGCGGGGGTGTGACTCATATAACATATTCAGTATAGATATATTGTACGGGCTTGTTAGGGTGGGGTAAAGTTGGTAATGTTTGTTGGGTTTAAAGGTCTCGCTACATCAAGCTTAACTCTGCGAGGGTGAGGTACACACTTAGGATAAGTAGCAAATCAGTAATCGGCACAGAAAGCACTCCTTGTAAATGGTAAGTTTTAAATCACCATAAGATGCGGTGGTAGGATTCCGCATACGTCAGTTATAAAGGTACGTGAGGTGTAACGGAGTTTCTGGTGGTGGCTTAGATGCGCGTTTTGGTAATGGTATTTAGGTGGCGGGGGGGGTTTATATTTATATTAAACGCCACAACACGCCCATTTACATACTCACTTTATAACTATCGGGGGGGGGGTAGGACGCCTCTCACTCTGACTTAATAATAATTAGGCTGTGGTAAGGTCGTAAGTTGAGATGTATAGAGATGACTACATTGGGTTTCAAAACGCCCGGGCCTGGTTTACTCCAGGTGTTTTAACATATCCGCGTCATTCGTGTCAGCGTTCATTTACCTCATGGGATATGTTCCGGGTTTTATCCCCCCCCCCCCCCCCCCCCCCCCCCCCCCCCCCCCCCCCCCCCCCTAAATTGACCTTTGGCTCGAAAGACTGGTATGGGGGTGGGTGTTTGAGCAGACAAACTCCCTGATAGGAGTAGGTTACAACCATTAAGTTGGGAATGGTACCCAGGTCTACGAGTTAGACATGCCCCCTCCCCCCCAACCATCTAGAAGTACAAAGCCTTTGGGATACGGCATGTTCAGCGATGACAAGGTTAAAGAAGATGATCATTCAGCAACCATTAGTGTATAATTACCCAGGCTTATTCACAGTGAATACACAGGGTTACCAAATAGATCGTGGGTACTACTTTGCTACCTAAGGGGGAGATACTGGGTGTAATTGGTAACGAGGTTTCAGAACTCTGAAGTTTAAAAGTTAACCAAAGGTTCGTACTTATCTCCATCTACTTTAACCGTTTTGCCAAAGTAACTCATGGTAACGAAAATATGACAATTTTTTGTATGTCATAAGGTGTAACAATAACCGGGCAGGTTTGTGGGTAGTTAAACTGCTGTAATTGGTTTAGCTTATGCCTTTTATGATAACCAGATACGAGATTCTACCAACAAGAAAATTCCATTTAATCCCACATTTTCCTCCAAATCATAACACATTAACCTCTCATGATTCCCTCACATCTTATGATTAGCATGTCTTCCCCACATGATTTAATGAACCCCCCCCCGCCCCCACCCCCCCTTTTGATCGTCTAACTGTACCCACTGTACCTGCGCCGAATCCACATACGAAATTCCATGATTTCACCCCATACCCAAGAATTCACAGTAGAAGAGGAAAGAGACCGTATTCACACACTTAAACATGAAATATAAGGTCGAAAGTTTGAAGATTGGTTCCGCCAGATCCACTCGAGACAAACCTTGAGTCTCCCCCACCACCTCCACCTTGTTTGTTTAAATTTACGACCGCACTCCCTAAACACCGATTAGTACGTCAGACCATTACATCCGTTTTATATGTGACATCATTTGTGTCGAACGGAAATACACTCGGGGAAAATCTTGACACCCTAGCGGTATAGTGAACATTAGCGGACCACGTGTATTAATGCCATTTTGTTTTCAGTGGTAGAATTCAAAACACCAACCATACCCCCCCCCACCCCCCTTGTACCGCCCCACAACGGAGCGCCCGCACGATCACTGCACCCCTACGCCTCCCCCCTCCACGCATAGTCTTGTTTGTCAAATTGTATCTGACAGCTCGTCGCGCTTCAAGGCATTCAACCACCCGCTAAGAAGACTCGGTGATAGTTAACAATTGGTGGCACTTGGAACATCTTAATGTACGCGGACCTAATGATTGGTATGAAGCCATTGTACGACTACAAATCACACCTCATCCGAGCTCATTAGGCACACGCGCCCCTCCACAACAGGACGAAAATCATCGCATGCTACACGAGAAACCAAAGAAATGGCGATATAAATGACACATTGCATTGTACGCAACCTGCATACAGTCATACGTTGAAATAGAGCATACCCACTGACTCAACTCTAAAAAGGGATTTTAATCCCTTATACTCCCCTTTCTAGTTACAAAACGTAAATACACAAATGAAAGAAATCCATAATCCATCCCCCCACCCCCCCCCCAGTTAGGAGCCGCCCCCCCCTAAATCTCATTGCGAGGGCGCACCCGGCACAATCCTATACGCCTAATGACGAAGCCAACTTCGGTGCAGTGAATCAATACAGAACTCCCTTAGTATAAGTACATGTACACAGCGCCACGCTCACTCGACGCTCCTCTTCTCACTATTTACTAGCGAAGTGTGGTGTGAGGACCCTTCAAGCCTAGCCTACATGTCTTAGGAGAAGCTCCCCGCCAATCCCGCACCATCATTGTCATACTTTCTATTTTTTATTGTCCCCCCCCCCCAATTGAGTTGATCAACCGCGCTACAGGACAATGGGCACTTAATAATATAAGAAGGGCAAGCTGCCTTTGGTAACAGCTATTGAGCCCCCATTACAGATTGATATTACGTAACCCCGATCAGCATTTTAATATGTCAGTTGTGTGTAATAATTTAATGAATGCTAGATGCTTATATGATTCGACACGGCATATGTGACACCTTCAAAACCACAGGTCACAACAACAACACAACTTTACTGTGAGCACCAACTTCATTGATAAATTATGAAAGGGCAAGGTACAAACCAGGACTGTAAAGTTGTGTAAGGCCTGCAGGGAACAGAAGAGCCAGACTTGCATGTTTACTGCCCAGATTGCATCGATGTACCTCTTTCTCTCTCTGGTGCAAAACAGAATTTGTCCCGGTGACCACCGCATCACCACTCCTCTTTCTCTTCTGGCTCTGCCTCGACTCTTCTTCTCCTGAGAAGGCCGACGACTTCTGGCAAGCGGTAGGACAAAACTGCCGCCCCTAGCTGCCAGCCGTGAAAATATTTGCTATGGAACAAACAATAACAACAGATATACCACACATCAAATTTACATATCTTTAACACTTAACTCCCATAATTGAACACCTCTTCCCCTTCTCTATCATCGCACAGCGATACGTAAATATGGCTACCCCTACTTGCCCTCAAATACTGTCCTATCAGAAAACCCCTATCTGCAGACTCAGCTGACATAATTTATTACATGCCGGCTGCCCAGTCAGCCGTCATAACATTTCAACCACTGAACGAAACCTATCGCCGGTAAAATTCCTGGCCCTACTTATTTAACAGTGATCGAGATTGAGTCCTCGCTAAACCAAAATAAACTAGACTCTCTAGAGAGAATAACCTCCCTTCTCCATGAATTTCACCACTATAAATATATATCTCTATTAAAGGACTAATTAAATCCCATCTAGACCCGTAACTGCTGACTTCAAAATGTATGATTTACCCACACGTAGTAAATACACAATTCTCTATGCTCTATCAGAACTGTTAAATACACTTTCTCTTTTTCAACAGCATTACCCAAAATAGCCAGCAGGTAATCTACACACACTTAAAGAACACTAAATAACTCTCACAAATACCTAGCGTGTTTACTCTACTAACGTCATAAATCAAATATTGGGAAATCTTCATCCCCATGCCGGTAATATTATTTACACCCGATTCATATAAAGTTATATATATATATCTCTTAAGGAACTGAAATCCTATCTCACAAAATACAAACCCCTATCTCCCTTGTTCCTGCCACCACGTGATCAAGGTAGCCCCACTAGAAAAATACACAACTAGCACTCACGTACACCCGCTCCCAATCCTTAAAAATCACAGTGAAGTTACATGCATCATACCTCACGATTGTGACACTTTAAATATCTCAAATCTTTACACACTCCTAAAGATTTCTCTTTCTATCATAGAAAGAATTAATGCCCCCTTACAATATTATTATTTCGATAAGATGGCACTTCTGTTACGAAAATATAATTAAAACTTCCTGAAGAAACCTATACTACAATTTTCTGAAATCTTACAGACTATCTTAGCTTAATTAACTTTATATTGTTACACTAGAAATTCCTACATGAACGCGATTTCTTCGTGGGAAAGAAGACTGGTGCGAGTCTAGAATCTAAAACCTACCGTCCCTCTTGAAAACGTAAAAATTTTCTACAGAAAAAGACCAAACACCATTATTATTCACAGAGAAGGAAAAAAAACCGGATAAGATACAAATCCCACCGCAATCCCCTCCTTCTGAAAAAAACGGAACATACTACAAGGAGAAGAAACCTGGGGTGGATTACATGTAATCCCTCCTAGAAAAAACGTAAATAATGCAAGGAGAAGAGACATGGGGCCTGTTGCAAATCAAATCACAGTAACTCCTCACATTCACCTGGGTTGGGATTTATTCTGTTAATAAGGAAACATGAATCAAGACACAAATACAAACAATCTTTATGCACATATATTTTTCAATTTTTACACCAAAGAACAATAGCACGATCATTTTTGTTGTAGGCAGTAATGTAAGATACACAATTTGTTATTTTGGTTTAAATTCCAGGCTACTTTGACCAGCTTATGAGGCACAGCCTATTCTCCAACTGGTGTGAACATCTTCAGCAGGCAAATATTCAGTTCCGTACAGACTTGGCTAAAACTGAGGTGTGTATGTGTGCGTATGTATAAATATATATATATATATATATATATATATATATATATATATATATATATATATATATATATATATATATATATATATATATATATATATATATATATATATTCATTCTGTGTTGAAAATAAGCTGACTTAATGTTGAAAATGATGTGGTAGGCATTACAATGTAACAAAAATTATTATAAATATTTTTGCAGGAAAATTTCATAATTTTAGTTACAATAAGTAGTGGTAATAGCTGGTTTTCTGGGATTGGATGGATGAGTTTATTGCTACTGTAAAATGTCCTCTTGTTTTTTTATTTTTTTAACGTTTGTGTTGCTTGTATCATGCGTGTGCTACTGGCACCCAGAAGAAGATAAAAGAATACATACATGTATTCCCTACCAATCATGTCAAGGAAAATAGTTAAGATGAGTTGGGCCTGCAGTCCCATTCTGTAAAAACTTAAGCCACAGAAACTTCAGTGAGAAACATGAATAAGTCATTCAAAACAAGTAATTGCTCTGCGGGTTGGATGGAGACCCACCATAACTGAAGTGCATGGAACAGTACACAAAAAGCTGAAAATCATTCCTGCCTACTCACCTCCTTTCACTCAGGGAACCTCCACATTGAGCACCTGAAATGTTGGAACATTAACACACTAGGAAGTACTGCAAAGGTGGCAGCAGAAATTAAAACACTATAAAATCGTCATCTTGATGCTGTGTGAAACAGATAAATAATGCTGTTCTCGGGCTACGATGAAGAGGCACATCATAGTGAAGGTGTGGCTATAAAGCTGTTAAAGGAAGCGCAGTAGGCACTTACAGAATGAAAAGGAATTATGACTAGACTAACATCTACAATATTCAAAACAAACATAAAAATCATCATCATCCAGTGTTACACACCAAATAATGATGAAGAGAAATTGGTGGAACTTTATACCACAGTTCAAAATATCATGGATAAAAATAAAAACAATGCAATCTTGCAATCTCTCAGCGAGTGACCTAAATGCAAAGATAGGAGCAGACAACAGTAGCTTTGAAGAGATTATGTGAAAACATTGACTTTGGACAATGAACAAAAATGGAAAAATATTCATAAAATTCTGTGCTTCAAATCAATTTGCGATAAGAGAAAGCATAATTTTATACTAAAAAATTCATGAACAACATGAATATTGCCTAAGCAGACGATTATATCCAAGAGGAATGGGATGGACTACATTTTCTACATTGGAGGATCTGACGAAGGATGGCCACCGACCGAGCAAAGTGGAATCAATTTGTTGTTGCCCTACAAGACGCCACTAGGCGTGATGGCCACTGACTGCTTTGACGGTCGATGGATAAGGATCAAAGAAGAAGAAAGACGATTATATATATATCAAATTCAGATTAATCGTATATGCATATACAGGAAGTTCAGACCATTATTACATGACCTAAAGGTATATACAGGTGCATATGTGGCATGAGGTTAGCTAAAATAAAGCTAAATTCAGAGGATACACATAGCTACAGATAACACTTATATATGGGATACCTTAGAAATCAAGAAACAAAAGACACATTTAAGGTTATAATATCCAATAAGTACCATGTGCGTCAATAACTAGAAGATGAAGCAAATTTAGATCACTAGCAACAAATTTAAACAAAAAAGTATGTGGACTTGGACGAAAAAAAAAAGTATGAAAAATGTCAGCAGTAGCATAGATAATAGAAATCATCAATTAGACGATTGTAGAGAAATCTTTGGAGAAAAAAAACGTAGATGTTCTTGTATTCAGCGACTCATAGCTTGACTGCCTGCGTCAGGACCAGCGAATCAGATCTGGTCAAGACCGCACTCCACCTCCACGTGGTGGTCCTGGAAACAGTCTGCAGCAGTGCAGTCTGGCTGAGCGAGTGTGGATCGCAATGGGAAGGCAAACCCGGTCCTAAAAAATGCCGTGCAGAAGTCAGATGTGTCGACCGAAAGGTGCATATATCACAGCTTAGGCGTAAACAGACACAACGCAACCACCGTCCTTTTCAGGACGAACGAGGAAGAAGAAGTATTCAGCTAGTGAGTTTGTATGACCATGTAAACATGGTCACACAGTACCTACATATTTCCTTTATGGTTTTATGAACTTAATAAATACATGAGATTTTACAGTGATTTAATGGAACACATTTTCTACATTTTTATGCATAGATCAGTTTGAATGGATAAGAAACATGATTTTGCTCTGTAGGTGTAGAGTTTTATTAGTCAAAACATTTCAGAGAGTGGAACAAGACATCCAGTTTAAACTTAATTGCACTGCTTTATTTTGTTTTGACTATTGCAACATCCACGTTCACAGTACCTGTCCAATGCTGATGAGAGACTGAAATGGCAAGCCAATGCACTGCCTACAGATGAGCTGTGCACAGAGAATGCTATCATGCTGAAGAGATTCAACAGATACCCTCTGATCATTGACCCATCAGGTCAAGCTACAGAGTTCATCATGAACGAGTTCAGAGAGAGGAAGATAACGAAGACAAGGTGGGAATTTTAACATTTCATTTACTATAGTTTTGACTCGAGCAAAAAATGTAATACTCAGCATTTGTGCTTAATTTTTTTTTTTTTTTTTTTTTTTTTTGGGGGGGGGGGGGGGGGGGGGGGGGGGGGGGGGAGGGGGGGGGGGGGGGGGGGGGGGGGGGGGGGGGGGGGGGGGGGGGGGGGGGGGGGGGGGGGGGGGGGGGGGGGGGGGGGGGGGGGGGGGGGGGGGTATATGATTCATTAGAATATATCAATTAATTATAATTCTGTCTTCATTTTCTAACATCTTCACACCTTAGTTTGAATTTGCTTGAAGAAAGCAGTTATGGCAGCTACATGTGCTTTCTTAGTTTAGGGCACTCCTGCAGCATTTAGTAAGCTGTTATTTTATTGGTGTCACAGGCACACTTTTCAGTTAGCATTTATTGTGTACAAACTGGTGAAACGCATGTCTGAAAAATTTCTAGGATGTTAAATCATTTGAAAATGTGTTACATTAAAAAAATAATTTAGGTAATAGTTATTGTAATAATAAATGTGAGTTGTAAGTATAGTATTGGAATAGGGAATCGTTAGTTAAGTTAGACTTTTTCATGATAATGACACTGGCTGCAAATGAAGCATAAAACCTTTTGAAACCAGAGACAGCTGTAGATCTTAAATTTTATAAGCTTCTTGCTAGATACTGAATTAAAATAACTTGTGGTGATAAAGATGTGACCTTTTCTCTTCTGTTCCAACAGCTTTTTGGATGATGCATTCCGCAAGAACTTGGAAAGTGCACTCAGATTTGGTAACCCGCTGCTTGTCCAGGTATGCTATCTTTTCTTAATTTCATTCACCTAGTGCTTTGATACTGGCACAATACTGATATGACTGGGTGCATGCCTATGGCACTAACACCTTCTGTGACTTATTAAGGGGATTTGAGTTGTTTTATTTGGGTGGGGGGGAACAGCTGAAAATTGTAAGAACCATTTAAGATGCAAGCTGTTGGTTTCCAGCTGCCATATTGGTCTATCAACCATTATGCTTGAAAGTAGAGGAGGGGAAACAAATATTAATATGGTAAAATGGTGTAGATGTGTTAGCATGTTGCAGCTTTTTTGTTTCATGTGCTTCATTTGTGTAATAAACATTCACAGGATGTTGAAAACTATGATCCCATCTTGAACCCTGTGCTGAATAGAGAGTTGCGTAGAACCGGAGGTCGTGTCTTGATCTCGCTGGGAGACCAGGACATTGACTTGTCACCTTCTTTCACCATTTTCCTCACAACTCGAGACCCTAATGTAAGTTAATTATATTAGTAAATTGAGTGCACATATGATATTTAGTAAGCTGTGGTGAGACAAACGGATCCATATTAGATAAAAATGCTAATGGAAAAACTGAAGTACTCAGATAATGCTGAGTTATCTGATGGTAAGAAAAGTCGTTTATTTTTTTTCTGTTCACTGCCAGAATAATATTTCATAGAATATAATAATTTTGTGTTGTGTCCAGTATTCCTTTCAGTTGGAGTACAATAGATTTTTCCTGGGCTGTAATTTCATAATGACAGTGTGGTTGTCAGTTCAGAAGCTGTTGGGAATATTAATTGGTGAAATGCTACTACATTGTGAACAGTCACTTTTTGCAGACTCATGTATCACACAGGACATACTTCATTTTGACAAGACATGAGTATTTAAACAAAAAACATAAGGCCATAAAAAGTCTTTCTGGCCCAATAATGAGTTTTAGGTTTTTCAAGACAATCTGCCCCAGAAAGCAATTTGTTTAATAACCCAATATGTGAAATTGGAAGTGTCTGTATGTTGGTAGCTTAAGACTGTTGGTTTAATATGATTAGTAATTTAACTAACTTTTGCAAGACTAGGCTCTTGGATTTATCAGGCATTTAAATAATATCAGAAGATATAAAATTGGTACTGTTTGAGAGGAATCCTATTTTATGCATGTGCGATTACATCTTCTTTTGTAACAGGTGGAGTTCCCCCCAGATCTGTGTTCCCGAGTCACCTTTGTCAACTTCACCGTAACACCCAGCAGTTTGCAGAGTCAGTGCTTGAACCAGGTACTAATGTTAATTTTTGTCTACCTCACTTGGGGGCGGAAACTGTCCTCTTACCAGGTGTGTCAACCGGGTTGCGGATAGTTGAATGACCTCTAGGTATAGGGGTTAGCTGTGAATACTGAATAAACAGCAATGAACAAAAACATATATTTCGGGTAGATAGGGCTCGTGATCCTTGTTTGGTAGCCTATCTAGGAGAAGGTAAAACTGATTTCCAACCACTGCTGCCTTACTGGAATATTCTTTTACAAGAAAGGCTTCGTCAGTAAACCCTGAGGGTAAATCCAAAGTCCCTAAGGCAGTCTAATGTTGATTATACATTATTTTGGCAACTCCTGCAACATGGCTGGTACCAAACTGTATCGGCTACTGCCGTTCCTTTGGGCCTACCGGCTACTTGAAGAGGGGGAACATGCTGCATGGGCAACAGCTTTACCTCCATATAACTATGCCCAAGCTCGCACCCTGGTGAGGACACTCCAGCTTCACCTCACTGGTGGCATAATTTGTCTGGCTTTTCCTAGTAGTATACTTTTTTTTTATAGATGAAAAAAATTGGAAATGAGTGGATTCTGAAGATGCCAGTATATAATGAGAATTCCTTTTGATTATCTGAGGTAGCTGATGGTTCAGCACATCTGTGTGTTTCAATTACAGTACCAGCTTTGTCCAAAATCACTTTTAAGTAGTTTTAATGACTATAGTCAGTTTCAGCTTTAAATAAAGTGAACTGTGGAGATATCCTGTTGGTTTGATGCAGTCAACAGAGCTCCAACAACATTAGTGCTGTTATTAACTTCACTTTCTAATCCAAAGATACTTTAAGTGATGTATTTGTTGATTCACTTTTAGATTGCTTCAGGTGACACATTTGCTGATAATTTAATTGGTTAACTATAGTGTAAAGAGTGGAGGAAAACCTACCATATAGCGTAATGTTATTTGACTTTAAGAAAAACAATAATGTATAAGACTGTAACTATGAAATGTGCATGGTGAATTGCTAACATCTATTACATTCTTTAACCTTCAGTATGTTATACTGCTTTTTTAGGTACTAAAAGCTGAAAGACCAGACGTGGATGAGAAACGGTCTGATCTGTTGAAATTGCAAGGTAATTTTATTTTTTGTTTGTTTCACCAAGGTTGAGGCAATAGTAGACAATGGGTACTTTATTAAATATTCTTATCCATTGTCTGTGTTTAAAGAAAATAATTAAAGTGGTACCTAGTATCTTTTGACAGCTTGTTACTTACTTATGTTACCAACAAGGGCATAAAGACATCTTTCATATTAACCAAAATATATATATATATATATATATTTAAAAAAAATTATCCCAACACAATTATCTTGTCATAATTATTTCTTCTGTATTTAACAATAAGTAAGCTTCATTATAGTGAACGCATTAATATTAAACAGGTGAATTCCAGCTGCGTCTGAGACAACTTGAGAAATCTCTGCTACAAGCTTTGAATGATGTGAAGGGCAGAATCCTGGATGACGACAGGTAGGTTATTATCTTGTGATGTTAAATGGGTCATCACTTTGTATACAAATAATTGATCACAGTCATCATCAGTACTCATCAGTTCCCCAGAGAGCATAGGCCTTCAACAAATGTATGCCCATTTCTCCTTTCCCATGCCATCAGATCAAGGTATGTCCATGTCTTCTTCATTCCTTTCATTTCTCTTTTCAATTCTTATCTCTTTGTGTTTTTCAGTTCTTATCTCTGTGTTTTTCAGTTCTTATCTCTTTGTGTTTTTCAGTTCTTATCTCTTTGTGTTTTCAGTTCTTATCTCTTTGTGTTTTCCAGTTCTTATCTCTTTGTGTTTTTCAGTTCTTATCTCTTTGTGTTTTCCAGTTCTTATCTCTGTGTTTTTCAGTTCTTATCTCTGTGTTTTTCAGTTCTTATCTCTTTGTGTTTTTCAGTTCTTATCTCTTTGTGTTTTTCAGTTCTTATCTCTTTGTGTTTTTCAGTTCTTATCTCTTTGTGTTTTTCAGTTCTTATCTCTTTGTGTTTTTCAGTTCTTATCTCTTTGTGTTTTTCAGTTCTTATCTCTTTGTGTTTTTCAGTTCTTATCTCTCTGTGTTTTTCAGTTCTTATCTCTCTGTGTTTTTCAGTTCTTATCTTTGTGTTTTTCAGTTCTTATCTCTGTGTTTTTCAGTTCTTATTTCTTTGTGTTTTTCAGTTCTTATCTCTTTGTGTTTTTCAGTTCTTATCTCTTTGTGTTTTCCAGTTCTTATCTCTTTGTGTTTTTCAGTTCTTATCTCTTTGTGTTTTCCAGTTCTTATCTCTTTGTGTTTTCCAGTTCTTATCTCTTTGTGTTTTTCAGTTCTTATCTCTTTGTGTTTTCCAGTTCTTATCTCTGTGTTTTTCAGTTCTTATCTCTTTGTGTTTTTCAGTTCTTATCTCTTTGTGTTTTTCAGTTCTTATCTCTTTGTGTTTTCCAGTTCTTATCTCTTTGTGTTTTTCAGTTCTTATCTCTTTGTGTTTTTCAGTCTCCCTGCACCTGTTACCCTGGGGATTCCAGAACAGGGGCAGCCTTGTAGTACTATCAACAGGTTTCCTCAGTGTATGTCCTGTCCATTGCCAGGATCTACTTATCTCTTGTTCCACTGGCACTTGTTGAAGTTTTTGTGGCTTCAAGTTTCTACAGGATTGTGGAGCGAGCCCCATGCCCAACAGTCCTTAGTGGCCTCAGTAATCCAGACATCATAAGACTGACATTTTTGTTGATTTCAGACATGATTTAGAGGCAGAAAATATTATCTTGATGACAAGATTTGTGGAGCCATTTACTAGACTGTTAGATTGTGTGCTGATAGAAACAACACTGTGCAGTTGTATGGTTTTCATAACCAACATTGATCAACAGCACATAGGAATTTCTTGTCCCCCTCTTGTCATCATCATCATCATCAGTTGCCATCTCCACAACGAAGGTTGGCTGTAATGGATCTCCAACGTCTTCTGTCTCTTGTCTTGATGGTGCACTCTGATAGACTCTTTCCTGTCCATCTCTTGATGTTGTCTTCCCACTTATAGCGCTGTCTTCCCCTTGCACGTTTGCCTTCAACTCTCCCTTCTGTTATGGTCTTCTGCAAGGTGTTATGCCTTTTTATGTGGCCAAAGTATTTTAGCTGTCGAACTTTGACCTCCCTCATTAGTTCTCTTTTCATACCTAGATTTTCTAGGACCTCCTTATTTGTTTTCATCTCTTTCCATGAGATACGCCCCATTCTTCTATATATCCACATTTCAAGAGCCTCTTGTAAAACTAACTAAAGTTGATGATTCAGTGAACCAAACATATCCAAGTTTGAAGTTCGGTTTAGTTTAGTTTTTAAAGACCACCTTCAGTATTTGCCAATGTGTAAAACTTACGTTGTTTTTTTCCTTCTAGTATCTTAAGCCACCTTGAAACTTTGAAGACCGAGGCTGCTGAGGTAGCAAAGAAAGTAGAAGAGACTGATGTTGTGATGGCTGAAGTGGAGACAGTATCCCAGCAGTATGTACCTCTGGCTGCTAGTTGCTCCAGCATATACTTTACTCTGGAAGCTTTGCAGCAGGTGAGTGACTAAAGCCTATTCTCTTTGCTCACCAACTATCCCTACACCTTAATTTTTTTTTTTTTAAGATATCACAAGATTTAGGTTTATTATTATAAATTAGTACATAGTAGCCTGTATGACCGAAACATGTCACTAAACTTATTTCTTGCCATTAGTATATCTCACGTCATGAGGACATATTTACATTTCTTGTGGCCTAGGTGCACTTCCTGTACCAGTATTCACTACAGTTCTTCCTGGAGATCTTCCATGCTACCACAAGCAACAACCCTCATCTGGCCAACATGAAGGATTACTCTGCCAGACTTTCCAGGATTACTATTGACCTGTTCATGGTAAGTGCCACTCTGTTTTTCCCCATCACTAATTAGTTTTTCTCTTTATACAACTTTTCAGTTTAAAATTAGTAAACGACTCATTATCAGACAGCCATTTTTTCTTTTCACTCATTCCTCAATAGTTGAGCTTTAGCCGATGTCATTTTTAGTGGTGTAGAGTGCTTAGTGCCCCATGTAGTTCTCGGGAGGGGATGAGGTTGCACATGGGGGCTGGCAATCTCATCATATAAAATGAATTGCTACAGAAACTACAGCTACAAGAGCTTGTGAATACTTGGTGCAGGCTTCCTGCAAGAAGACCAGCTGCAGTTGTGACTCCATGCTCCATAAGGCGCGACAAGGAAAATTATAATGAATTGATACTGCTTTGAATTTACTTAGACTATTCTGACTGTAGCAGATCAAAACGTTAAATATCCATTTCTGAAAAAAGTGTCTTGAGGCTGAACTATTTCATGATGATGCACTGCTCTTATGCTGCCTTGTCTGATTAAGGCAGCATTATATGATTCAAATACAGAACAATATCACCATTTTCCTTTTCACTCCCTACGGAGCCACCACTGCAGGAGGTATCCTTGCAGAAAGTCTGCTCAAAACATTCACATGCTCTTGCAGTGGTGGTTTTTGTAACAGTTTGTTTTACATGATGAGGTTGCCACCCCCATGAAAACCTCGTATTAGTAGCCTAGTACGATGTACCTGAGGGAGCAGTGGTCGTATTCTTTCTTTGTTACAAGACCCCTGGGAACTTTACAGCAGGGGTTCCCAACCTGAGGTGCCCGCACCTTCAGGGGGTGCGACAAAGAAGCCTAAGGTCAAGAGTCTCACGCTTAACCAACTGAGCTATCAACGTGATATTACTTTTGTAGGGGGTGCGAACATTAATCAAACATTTCCTAGGGGTGCGGGGCATAGAAAAGGTTGGGGAACCCCTGCTTTACAGGGTCTGAACAATACAGTGTTTGTATACTGTTCATATGGTGAGCAGCTTGATCAAGAGAAATCGGGTCCAACACAGAAATAAGAATCTTCAACTCAAATGTCAAGTCAGTCCTATTGTATGGCTCTGAAACATGGAGAACAACAAAAACAATAGTCAAAAAGCTACAGACTTTCATAAATGGGTGTTTGCTTAGAATAGAAGGATTAAAATGGTATGACGTTACCAATGTGGAACTGATGACAAGAACCAGACAAGTGCCAGTGGAACAAGAGATGAGAAGAAGACTATGGCAATGGATAGGACATACGCTGAGGAAACCTGTTGATGGCATTACAAGGCAGTCCTTGGAACCCCCAGGGCAAGAGAGGCAGAGGTAGACCAAGAAGCTGGAAACGGAGGTGAAAATGATGAGGAGTATGTGGAAAGAACTTGAGATGATGGCACATGACAGGAGAACTTGGCATGTGTTTGTTGAAGGCCTGTGCTCCTTGGGAGTAGAGAGTAATGAATGAATACTGTTCATATGATGAGCAGTTTAATTTTTGTCATATCTAAATTGCTTTTATGTTAAACTGTAACCTAATCTGCTGGATATGTTGTGCTCTTTGTAAATATTTTTTAAATGTTAATCAGGAAACCTACAGTCGTGTAGGCCGAGGCATGCTACATCAGGATAGGATCACATTTGCCATCCAGCTTTGCAGAATTCACCTGCAGGGCCAACCAAAGTAAGGAACTGGAATGTTTAATCCAAACTGTTTCAGTCTCAGCTCACTTTTAATGAAATCTAATTGCTCGATTACTTAATTACTGAAAAATCACCTCACTTGTTCAGTTATAATTTTCAAAGCATTACTAGGGTGGTGCTTCTCAGTATTTGAATAAATTATATTTTTAGGGCTTCCTTATGTCATGAAATTCAGAAAAAAAATATTATTAAAGTTTCAAATTTGTATTGAGATGTAAAAGAATTCTAAGAATATGTGTCTCCGGTATTGTACAAAGAAAAAAAAATTAAGAAACCTACAAAATCATACATGAAACCATTATATTTTTCTTTTGCCAGTAGAAGTGTGAAAAAACATTGAAAGTTATTGAGAATGTGTTTTGTATGTGTTCTTATGCTTAATTTTATTTTTATCATTATTAGTTTGATCATATTTTTTTTATTCATACAAAATAACATCCATCTTATCATCTTTATGGATTGAATCATTATGTTACATAACTGGTATAACACGTGATGATGATGATGTTCTGTAAGATTAATTTGCTTGCGACTTTTTTTTTTTAAATTTCTTTCCTCATCTCTGCAATTTATGCTATAATTTTTTGGATATACTCTATATTGTTCAACGTGCCTTCATTTTGTAAGTGAGAGTTAATTATATTAGGACATTTTAAGGAAAACAAAATGTGTTGAACAGCAACTCAGTATGAACAAGTACCACTACTTTATATACAGGGTGAGGCAAAAGTAACTTGACAGTTAGATGTATTTATTAATGCTAGATGAAATAAAATAACAATCTGAAATACAGGCAAATGCCATAAATTTAATTTTTTGTTGTTGTAATAATGAAAGAGTTAAACTAGTAGCAAAATCAATTAATACATATGTATATATATCCCAACCTTTTCAATGGATGTTCAGCATCGGTCAATGTCAAGTGACTTTTTTTTCACCTTGTATATCCCCCACTGTCATGAAACGCAGAAGTGTAACATCAGCATTTTGATTTTGTGGAAGCACATAATAAACAAATATATCTAAATAGCAGGCACTCGTCAAACCGAAAGGTGGACACAAGACAACAGAAAATTAACAGGTTATAGGCTCACTGGGAAATCGAACCAGGAACCATCTGACCAGTTCGATTCCCCGTCTAGCCTATCTGTTCTATTACTTTTATATTGTTTAGTGTCATTCTTCATTCTGTCTTGTGAGTGTCCACTATTTACCTGTATTAGTTTATTTTTTGCTACTCACAAGTGTCGGGTTTCCTTCATTCTGTCTTGTGAGTGTCCGCTATTTACCTGTATTAGTTTATTTTTTGCTACTCACAAGTGTCGGGTTTCCTTCATTCTTTATTTCAAGATAAGAGGATTTTAAAAACATTTTTAGCCTGAATATACACAAGAAGCATTAGTAACATTGCTTGGGCTATCTAGTATTTGTAATGTTGATTGGACCGTTTGTGAAACTGTTTCAGCGAGTCCACATATGAGACAGAGTTTGAGCACTTCATGCGCAGCCAGGAGGGTCTTCTTGCTGAAAAATCTGCACCAACCATTCCAGGCCTGACGAGCCAACAGGTAAAATCATTTTAACAAACAATGGTTTAATGCTCACAGTATACTTGTTCATGTTATTTTAGTAAAATAATTGTAGTATTTGGGGTGAGGGGGGAGGAGATGTATTGGGAAAATGTGTACATACAAAGGAAAGAAGTGGTTAGGAATGTAGTGATTTCTTTGCCTGATGAACTTTGCTTTATCTGCTTCTTACCACAACCTGAATGTGGTTTTTATTTTTTTTTAAAGCTTTTGCGTTAAAACAGGGTTTCTTTTGTAATATTTCAACAGCATGGTGCTCTAGTGAGACTGAGCAAACTTCCACCTTTCAGAAACATTATAAGTGAAGTCACAAGCAATCCTGTAAGTCGCTATACTTTACTTGTTCCATAATTTAGTTACAGTGGAATCCAAAGGCAAAGAAATTTTGTTTAGATTTTTATTGTTACTGAGATTTCACTGGTACAATTGACCTAGCCTATTACATGGAATGGGGCAGTCGGGAAAGATGATGTTCTGACAGTTGATCAGTCAGAATTTAGTTTTGGGAATAACCCTAAAAAAGTGATGTCATTAAAATACACAAATAGGACATGAAACAAAATACAAACTTCATAAAAGAAAGATCGTGAAAAAGCGATGGATAAAATAAAATGGATGGGTGTGAAAAAAAATCTAAAAAAGGTAATTCGTCTTACGAGGAAAAAAGACAAAGAAAATAGCCAACGTTACGACCACAAGGCCTTCATCAGGGAAAGGAAAGAAAGTGAAGGCTAGATAGGACACATAAGAACCTAAATAAATATATAAAAATTAAACCTAGGTACTTCCCTGAAGGAAACTTCCCGCAAACCGATTGGCATGCCCGGAAAAGGAAAATGGATGAAATAAAGATGTCTGAAATAGAGGAAGGTCAATGAATAACAGAGTTAAGCAAAATGATGTTTGACATTTAGACCATGAGGAGAAAGGCAATCCTGTAAGTAGCTATACTTTACTTGTTCCATAATTTAGTTACAGTGGAATCCAAAGGCAAAGAAATTTTGTTTAGATTTTTATTGTTACTGAGATTTCACTGGTACAATTGACCTAGCCTATTACATGGAATGGGCAGTCGGGAAAGATGATGTTCTGACAGTTGATCAGTCAGAATTTAGTTTTGGGAATAACCCTAAAAAAGTGATGTCATTAAAATACACAAATAGGACATGAAACAAAATACAAACTTCATAAAAGAAAGATTGTGAAAAAGCGATGGATGAAATAAAGAAGTCTGAAATTGAGGAAGGTCAATGAATAACAGAGTTAAACAAAATGATGTTTGACATTTAGACCATGAGGAGATAGGCAACCCATTTCAAAAATGAGATGATTCTCTAGAGAAAAGCGAGATTAGTTTGCAACTTTTACTTTTAATATTAAAATATATTCTTTCTAATGTCCACTGTTTAAAAAAAAAAAAGTACAGTTGGTTTTGAAGGATATCAGTTTCTCAAGTAAAGACATGTCAAGAAGACAAAGAATTAATCACCATTTTGTGTGTTCCAGGAGTTCACTGCTTGGCTTGAGAGCTCTATTCCAGACCAGGATGTACCGCAGCTGTGGGTGGAGGACAAACCTTTGAGTATGTATTAGTGTTCATGAGTAAACTGAAGAATCAAAGGATAATCATAACAGAGATACTGAAATATGGGATTTTTTTTCCCCTACAGTGATACGTGTTATGTCATTAGCTTTTGAGTGATTGAAAGTGGATGGTCTGTAGAAACGTTGAGAAACCGTAACCAAACCAACAGGGCATGTTTTGTAATATTGCATTTTACATGCCTGTATATTTATTTAAATAAAATGTGTTTTACATCTGTTATTGAATTTGATATTAGGTTTAAAAATAAGTGTTTTGAAATTTGTCAAGTACAAATATTGTTATTTATATTATCTTATATCATTTGACAAGGTTTGGAAAGAAGGGCTTCTTGAGAAACTGTAGAGTGAATGGTAGGATGTACAAATGGGTGAAAGCATACTTGCATAACAGAAGAGCCTGAGTACAACTAGATGGCCTCAAGAGTAAGAAAATTCTACTGCGTCATGGCGTCCCTCAGGGAGGGGTTCTGTCCCCCACACTTTTCCTAGTCTACATCAATGACCTTGTTGCTGAACTACCACATGGAATGAAAGTGGCAATGTACGCTGATGACCTGGTAATGTGGTGCACAGATGAGCATGCAACAGTGGCCACCAAACTGCTACAAAGAGCTATAGATGCCTTAACCTCGTGGGCAAATAGATGGTGTGTCAGCATCAACACAGACAAGTGCAGCACTACGCTCTTCACCCTCTCTCCCAAACAAAAAGCTGGTGTCATCAAGATAAATGAAGAGCTCCTGAGAGAAGATAACCCACCTATCTCGGAGTTACATTCGATGATAGGCTGACATGGAAGCAGCACATCAACAAGGCAGCAACAAAGGCCAGGAGGAAGTTAGCCATCCTGAGAAAACTAAGTGGAACCACATGGGGAGCCAGCGGGAAAATACTTAGTAAAGTTTACCAGCAGGGCATACGACCACACATGGAATATGGGTCAGCTGCATGGTGTCCAGCATCAAACATCACATTACAACAGCTAGATAAGGTGCAAAACCAGGCGCTTAGGGTCATCACGGGGGCAATGAAATCAATGCCTATAGTGGAGATGGAGAAAATGGGGAGGATACAAGCACTGCGAAAACGCAGAGACACGAAAGTGCTAACACAGGCAGAAAAGTTCCTCTGTATGCCAAGGCATCCAATGAAGGACAGATTCCAAAACCTAGCAATGGGGCGATTGAAAAGAAGCAGCTTCATCCACCAGGACAAACGATTTTGTAGACAAACCTCAGACCTGCCTGAAGTTGACAGCCCCCTAAAGTCTGTGCCAGAACAAACCCCTTGGAGAGAAGAGCCTGAACTACCAATACACATCCAGACAAAAGTGAAAGGAATTATTCGACAGGGATGAACAGAACAGCGTGCAACTTAGGACAGTCACTCTCAGTTTCCTGGAAGATGAATACCCACAGGACCTCTGGGTCCGAGTATACACGGATGGGTCAGCACAGAATGCAGTCAAGAATGGAGGAGCAGGAGTGTACATAGAATACCCAAACAACACTAGGGATACGGTCAGAGTACCAACGGGGAAATTCTGTAACAACTATGATGCAGAAATCCAGGCAATCAAGGTGGCAACTGAGAAACTGTTGAACACCAATCTCGGTCCACAGCCTGTGGTATTCCTGACAGATGCAAGATCAGCACTCCAAGCACTTCAGTCCAGAAAATTTCCAGGTATACAAGCCCTACTTTCTGAACTGTGCAACCAGTGCAGGGTCGCCATGCAATGGATACCGTCTCGTTGTGGAATACCAGGAAACGAGAGAGCAGACCGACTGGCTAAAGAAGGTGCTGCAGACGAGCAACCGGATGTACCAGGTACGTACCATCAGAAGAAAAAGATGATCAAATCAATCAGAAAGCCACCAACACCAAAGCAGGATGACTACCAAGCTATGAACAGATCAGAACAAATTGTCATTCTGCGCCTCAGAACAGGACACAACTGACTCCGCAGCCACATGTATACAAAATTCAAGATTGGCAATTTAGCCATGTGTACATGTGGACAGGCACCCCAGACTGCGGAGCACGTACTTCAAGATTGCCCCGAATATGATATATTGAGGCAAACCCACTGGCCCAGAGAAACAACACTGGAAGCAAAACTATACGGACCTCTGTATGAACTACAAAAGACTGTGAAATTTATACAAGAAACAACATTGCAGATATAGACAATATATTTCAAGCGAACGAAAGAAGAAGAATCTTCTTATATTAGTTTTCATTGAAGCACTTTGAAATCCTAAAAATAAACATATTGTGCACTATTTTGTAACTGAATTTGTCACTTAAGTCATCTTGAACGACAAAGTTCTGAATACTAAGTGCAGTTCATCTTTGACTATGTTATTCCAACACTTCATAGTAGTAGTCATTTAAGAATTGTTTCCAGATGGTGTAGCAGGATCACATACAGTAAATTTTGGCCTAGATGAGCTGAATGAATGTATGAGAGCTTAGTGAAAATGTACAGAGTGAGATGTGACACATGAGAAACTTGCTTAGGAACTGTAAAGGTGTTTTAAAACGTTTTTTTGAGCCCTGATCCAACATATCCTTGTATTTTTTAACTTTAAAAAAAAAAAAAAATTTATGTTGTTTCTTGAACTGCAAAACAGGTAGCATAGGCAAGGCTGTTAATGGGCTTTTGGTGATCCATGCACTTAGACCTGACAGATTGACAGCCATGGCAAGGATCTTTGTAGAGAAGGTATTGGGAAGTGATTTTGTGCATGTCACTGCTAGGGAGCTGAACCTGGCTGCCATCTGTGAAAATGAGGTATGTCACGTCACTTTACAAATCCAATTGGTTATCTCCATCGTTATCATCCTTGTAAAGTTTGTTGTTTGATGGTTAATTTTCTTTGCCCCTTGTCCTGGTAAGATGTATTACTTTATTTTAATCAATTTATTGTGTTTAACCCACTGGTTTCCAAATAAAGATTTTTACTCTGTAATGGCTTTGGATGTTCTAAAAGGGACCAAGGTGCAAAGTAAACTTTTTTCACTAGTTAAAAAGGCGCAATCCACTTTTTTGGGCATGTTATGAGAAGAGGAAAGCTGGAATATATCGTAACAACAGGTAAGATTGAAGGAAACAGAAATAGGGGAAGACAAAGAGAGCAAATACTGGACAGTGTGACATTGTGGCATGGAAAGAGGTCAGCAACAGAATTAATAAATAGTACTGGAGACACGAAGTTGTGGAGAGGCATTATCTCCTACGCCACTAGGCATGGTACTTGAAGAAGAAGAAGAATGGCTTTGGATAATTTTGTTAGCATTTTTTTTTCCATGTTTGTTTATATCTGCTTATTTGTTTTGTTTGCATGATCATGCCTGTGTTTGTATGTTTCCTTTTTTGCCTCCTAGTGTCATACAGACGATATGGTATAATGAAATATTGATACACCTAAATATTTTCGTTTCATTCTGTAAATGGAGGTGATACTTGACCATAGTTTGGTGATTTACTTCAGACCATAGTTTGGTGATTTACTTCAGACCATAGTTTGGTGATTTACTTCAGACCATAGATTGGTGATTTACTTCAGACCATAGTTTGGTGATTTACTTCAGACCATAGTTTGGTATTTATGGACCATAGTTTGGTGATTTACTTCAGACCATAGTTTGGTGATTTACTTCAGACCATAGATTGGTGATTTACTTCAGACCATAGTTTGGTGATTTACTTCAGACCATAGTTTGGTGATTTACTTCAGACCATAGTTTGGTTATTTACTTCAGACCATAGTTTGGTGATTTACTTTCATAGTTTGGTGATTTACCATAGTTTGGTGATTTACTTCAGACCATAGTTTGGTGATTTACTTCAGACCATAGTTTGGTGATTTACTTCAGACCATAGTTTGGTGATTTACTTCAGACCATAGTTTGGTGATTTACTTCAGACCATAGTTTGGTTATTTACTTCAGACCATAGTTTGGTGATTTACTTCAGACCATAGTTTGGTGATTTACTTCAGACCATAGTTTGGTGATTTACTTCAGACCATAGTTTGGTGATTTACTTCAGACCATAGTTTGGTGATTTACTTCAGACCATAGTTTGGTGATTTACTTCAGACCATAGTTTGGTGATTTTTCAGACATAGTTTGGTGATTTACCTCAGACCATCGTTTGGTGATTTACTTCAGACCATAGTTTGGTGATTTACTTCAGACCATAGTTTGGTGATTTACTTCAGACCATAGTTTGGTGATTTACTTCAGACCATAGTTTGGTGATTTACTTGACCATAGTTTGGTGATTTACTTCAGACCATAGTTTGGTGATTTACTTCAGACCATAGTTTGGTGATTTACTTCAGACCATAGTTTGGTGATTTACTTCAGACCATAGTTTGGTGATTTACTTCAGACCATAGTTTGGTGATTTACTTCAGACCATAGTTTGTGTCAGACCATAGTTGGTGATTTACTTCAGACCATAGTTTGGTGATTTACTTCAGACCATAGTTTGGTGATTTACTTCAGACCATAGTTTGGTGATTTACTTCAGACCATAGTTTGGTGATTTACTTCAGACCATAGTTTGGTGATTTACTTCAGACCATAGTTTGGTGATTTACTTCAGACCATAGTTTGGTGATTTACTTCCGACCATAGTTTGGTGATTTACTTCCGACCATAGTTTGGTGATTTACTTCAGACCATAGTTTGGTGATTTACTTCAGACCATAGTTTGGTGATTTACTTCAGACCATAGTTTGGTGATTTACTTCAGACCATAGTTTGGTGATTTACTTCAGACCATAGTTTGGTGATTTACTTCAGACCATAGTTTGGTGATTTACTTCAGACCATAGTTTGGTGATTTACTTCAGACCATAGTTTGGTGATTTACTTCAGACCATAGTTTGGTGATTTACTTCAGACCATAGTTTGGTGATTTACTTCAGACCATAGTTTGGTGATTTACTTCAGACCATAGTTTGGTGATTTACTTCAGACCATAGTTTGGTGATTTACTTCAGACCAGTTGGTGATTTACTTCCACCATAGTTTGGTGATTTACTTCAGACCATAGTTTGGTGATTTTTAGTTTCAGACCATAGTTTGGTGATTTACTTCTGACCATAGTTTGGTGATTTACTTCAGACCATAGTTTGGTGATTTACTTCAGACCATAGTTTGGTGATTTACTTCAGACCATAGTTTGGTGATTTACTTCATGAAAATTATGACCTTAGTTAATCATCATTATTCTCCTTTGTGCTGACAAAGCATGGAGCCACCACAGCAACTGGTGCCTTTGCAGGATGCCTGCATGAAGCAGTCACATGCTCTCACAGTGGTGGTTTCTGTGGCAGTTGGTTTAACATGATGAGGTTGCTAACTCCATACACAACCTCAGATTAGTTGCCTTGTTTGACATGCCGGAGGGTGCAGTAGTCTTTTCTTTATCTCTGTAGAGACCCCTAGGAACTACATGGGGCAACCTTAGTTAATAATAAATCATAATTAATAATCAAAATGTATTTGATGCCTGCATGAAGCAGTCACATGCTCTCACAGTGGTGGTTTCTGTGGCAGTTGGTTTAACATGAGGTTGCTAACTCCATACACAACCTCAGATTAGTTGCCTTGTTTGACATGCCGGAGGGTACAGTAGTCTTTTCTTTATCTCTGTAGAGACCCCTAGGAACTACATGGGGCAACCTTAGTTAATAATAAATCATAATTAATAATCAAAATGTATTTGATGTCAGCTTTTAGGACTTTGCAGCCTGCAAGAGTATTTTTTACTTATTCTCAGATCAAAGGAGCCACACCAGTGCTCATGTGCTCTGTCCCAGGTTATGATGCCAGCTCCAGAGTTGATGACCTTGCTGCAGAACTGAACAAGCCAATTACATCCATTGCCATTGGTTAGCTTTTATTTTTAAAAACAAAATTACATACTGTTATGATTACTCTGTTCTGAAAGTAAAGGGGAGGGGCTACTTTATCGATGAATGGCATGAAATGAATTCCAAACATCACAAGAAATCCAGTGTAAGTCAGTCAGTGTTGATTTACATTTATGAATTCATCTTAGTGAGTTGTCAGTAATTACATTTATAATGAAGTTTGTTTGATCTCAATAGAAATTCACATAAAAAATTGGGGGGGGGGGGGGGGGTGTCTTTTTCATGCGCGTAAGCAGTCTTTCCAATGCTTTAGTGTGTGGCCAGGGTTATAACATCCATACAAAGCATATCCTGTGCAAACAAAATGATCAGAATATGGCATGGCATTGTCTCTTCAGTGTACTTAAAGACTGTTTCTTCAATAAATTATTAAATACGCACCTAAAATATTAAAAGTGTCTGTGGACTAAATTATCAGAATGTAATGTAACATTTTTTGTGCGTATTAATTATCATCTGAATATAACAGTGTCCTCTATGAACAAAATATTCTGGATATAGTGTATCAGCATTTTGTCATCAAATTTATAGATAATTGTAATGCTTGTACTGAATCATTGCTGTATTTTAAAAAAAAAGTTATAGTGTGGATTAAATTATCAGAATATAACTGAACAATGTTTCCTTCTTCTATAGGTTCTGCTGAGGGCTTCACTCAAGCAGACAAAGTGATCAACTCCTCCAGCAAGTCAGGACGTTGGGTCATGTTAAAGAATGTTCATTTGGCACCTCAATGGTTGATCCAGTTGGAAAAGAAACTGCATAGTCTGCAGGTCCACCCTAACTTCAGACTGTTCCTTACAATGGAGATTAATCCAAAGGTTACTTGAATGTCAGACTTTTACGTGATTGATTAGAGTTTGAAGGACAGGCAGCTCACATTTTTAAATGTTTTTGAGGCAATAAGGTGCTCATAAAATCTGGAACCAAAGACAGCTTATGAAAAAAGATATTTAATATCATTATGTACAGAATATGCACCAGCAGCATTAGTGTATTATTTAATGTGCACTTATGAGCCTGTTTCAGAGAGCACTGAGAGCAAAAAGAGCACATACCTCATGTGTTACTGTAGATGCTTAATCCATTATTTTCAATCCAAACATTCCTGCATACAATATTACATAAGGTGAATATTTGTTGATCTCTTAGATTTCCTCTATGTTTACAGACTTTGTTAACCATTACACATAGAAAAGATCACAAGTTTCTATTGTAGAGTGATTGGACACGCACTGAAAAAGACAATAGATTGTACACATGCAGAAAGACTGTTATAGATCACATTAGCTATGGCAGGAACTGAAGAATATATAAAGTGAGAGAGTCTGATACATTTAGAGAATGGTCTCTCAGTTTAAAAATAAACACACACATTACATATGCCTGTTATATTTTGTGATGTTGAGAACAGAATATTATAGTATGCACTAGCTGCAGTAATTGATTTATGTCTGAGTCTGAACTGATTAGCTGTTCATATAGTGATATTGTTGCAGTATTTATAGCGCTTAGCATTTGCCATTCACAGCTGCCGACCAATTTGCTACGTGCTGGACGAATCTTTGTGTTTGAGCCACCACCTGGTGTGCCAGCCAACTTGATGAGGACTTTCAGTACTGTGCCTGCTGCTCGCATGTGCAAGGTGAATAAAAAATATTATTTTTGTGATCTTCAAGAGTTCTGTTAACTTTTTATATAACATTGGCTGTCTGTCTCAGCCTTCTGTCATTGCCGTACAGTTTTTCTGTCAGCATGGTTGGTGACCGCGCATGTAGTCAATCTCCTTAGATTTTATTTTCACTGCAATTATTTATAATTTTTGTGTAATAACATCCTTGTCTGCATTGTGATAAGTGCTCATGGAGTACACTTGGTAAATATAATTTAATCATCATTATTATAATCATATTTCTTTGTCAAAACTATAATTAACTGTATAAAGTGCTTTTATATTGTTTTCATAGGCACCAAATGAGAGAGCTCGTCTGTACTTCCTCCTTGCTTGGCTACATGCTATCCTTCAAGAGCGCATGCGTTACACTCCTCTGGGCTGGTCCAAGAAGTATGAGTTCACAGAATCAGACCTGCGTGTGGCCTGTGACATGCTGGATGTGTGGATAGAATCTGTGGCAATGGTGAGCTTACTGTCAGATTATCTGTTATAAGTGTAGCCATGTGACTCACGTAATGGTATGACAAGATCGCTAATGTCTAATTGATGACATGAGCCAGATAAGTGCCATTTGAACAAGAGCTGAGAAGACTGGTGATGGATAGGACACAAGCTGAGGAAACCTGTTGATGGTATTACAAGTCCAGTCCTTGTACTGGAGTCCCCAGCGTAAGAGTGGTTTAGGGAGACCAAGGACCTAATGGGCAAGGAAAATGAAGACAGACAAAACAGGAATGAGGAAGATATGGAAAGACCTTGAGCTGATGGCATGGGACAAGAAGACTTGGCATAAGTTTGTTAAAGGTCTATGCTCCATAGGAAGCTGGAGGGTTATGATGATGGTGATATGTGGTTGATTCATGAATATTGTTCTGGCATTTTTGTGTAAACATGAGATATTTTAAATGTTACTTCGAGCAAGAGAAGAATGAGGCTTTGATTTCTTGCTAAAAAGTTTGTTAGCAATTTTGGAGTGTAACTTCTTGCCACATAAAAATTACCTTATTTAAATTTTCACTGAAAAAAATTAAACATTAGACTTTTGGTTCATAATGTATTGGGGGAAATAGGGCTCATGAGATATCTAAAGAGAAATATTTAGCTTAATAGGAAACTGAAAGTTATTAAGTGTATTTGTCCTTTATTTTATGCAGGGGCGTACAAACCTTCCACCAGAAAAAGTTCCATGGGATGCAATCAGAACACTTCTGTCAGACTGTATCTACGGTGGTAAAATTGACAATAACTTTGACCAGGTATGATTTTTTTTTAAAAACATAATGTTATTCCCAGTAGTAAAACTTTTATATTATGATGGAGGAAAGGGTTAACTTTTGGATGCTTTCTGCATCTATAATTGAATTTGCTTCTTCTGGCGTTGTGTCGACTTAACGTTGGCAATAGAAGCCTGTTCCTAACCTTTTAGTCCGTAATTCTGTATGTTCTTTTACTTTCTTTTGGGCCTTGTTAAATTGCTCAACATATTCTCTCTTTGTTGCTCTCTGTACATTTTTCATCAGTTTTTCCAGTTGTCACAATGTATTCTAACTTTCATTTCTCATAATTTGTCCACAAAATGTCGACTGCATTAAAAAAAAATATGTGCAGCAAGCTTCCTTTGCAAATTGGTCTCTTTTTCAGGACTCCTCATTAATCTGTATCTGTGTATAGGATTTTTAAAAACAAATTTTTTTAAAACAATTCCATTTAAAAGGCATTTAAGAAACAGATCCCTATCTCTCTGAATTTTGATGCATTGTTGATATATTTGTCTTTAACAAATACAAAAAATATATGGATTGTTCAGGTTTAAGTTCCGTGGCAGCCATTTTGCTTGGAAAAAGCATCCTTTGTGATAGCAACTGTTTTGTGAGTTCTTAGCAGGCTGTTTGTCTTAAAATGGTTTATTTCTGGCAGCTGTGCTTGTATCAAATCTCTGGAGTGCCTATCCTTCACTTTCTTTTTTTTTTAGTTGGCTAGTGTTCTCCTTTTTTCCTTACAAGTACCAACAATTTACCTACATTTGTTATTATATTTATGTATTAATGAAGCACCCATGATACATTATTGTTACCATTTGTCACGAAGTGGTTTTAATTTTATAGAGTGTGCCTGAATGAAAGCAAGACCCTAGTATGAGAAAGTCTGAGAAGATAGAATTTAGATGGAAAATGACATGCCTGTGGACAGATGAGACTATTGGCTCAAGAGATAGACCCAGGATTTGAATCTCCCCCTGCCGCTTCGTGACTAAAAAAAATGGCTATAGTCTCCCCACCTCTGACTGCCTTGAAACACAAGGAGATAAGGTGTATAATTACGACCACAAACACCACTATACAGACAACATAGAGTAAGTATAGTAAAGAATAGAAGCTGATCCAGTAAATAATATATGTATATATTTATTTACATACAAGGAAAACATAAAATGGCATATTACGTCATCAAGTCAGTCGATAGCGTGCACTGTTGCACGGCCTGGAAAACAAATAACAATTAAATTGAGAGACCTGAGAGACAAAAAAAAAAAACCCCAAATCACATTCGCTCTTTCTGTCACCCTGCTGAGGAACAATAAAAATGGTTAGTGATTTAAACCAAATCTAATTTGGTGGGGCTGTCAACTTTTAGCCTCCACTCTCTAACACTAATAAATTTCTACTGTCTTAGTCCTGGTGACTCTTCCTCAACGAAACGCTACACAGCTTTCTACTTGTTAGGCGATATGCGCTGATAACTACACCACAAGAAATGCTAAAAATAATAGACTTGGTTTTACGAACGCAGACTCAGTGTCTATCCGTCCAATGGATACTGAACAGACCCTACTGGTCCTGTCTATTTTCTCCCTCCTTCTCTATCTTTCTCTCTTGATCTCATTGTCTCTCCAACACTCGAGGGCTGATGATGCGTCGTCTCCGTTACTCTCTTCTCGATTTCTATCAGGACCTAGGTATGGTAACCCTGTCACCTGTTCCTGATTTTGGTGATGACGATGCTGTTCAGGTATCAAGCCTGAGGTGCTTGATAAACTGTCGACAAAACTTCTCTGCTGCTGAATAGCTTCCCTCTTGTAACCCGCTCCAGAGTTAGAGAAAAAAAACATAGCCTTGATTTCAGGCTGTACAAAAATGAAACCAGTCTCCCGGCCACCTGCCGTTGCTAGAGACTATAATAGCGATGCTCTCGGCTGTATGATAAATACCTCGGTCCAACTGAAGCATAGGGACTTCACTGCTGGAGACCATAGGGTAATTTTCTTTTGCTCCTGACGATACTCGAGTACACTGACCCTGAGATATGTCTTTTGCCGTGGATAATTTTATTTGACAAAATTATGCTCCCCACTGTTTCGCCGAGACTCGCTGAAATTAAAAGAAACAGCGACTCATGTACACCCACTCTAAAATCGCTTATCTCTAACATATACGATACATAAAATAATTCTATACACGTGTCTCTTCATTCTCACTTCTTCACACAATACATAAAATACCACTATCCCACGTGGCCTCTTCATCCCCCCTCCTACTAAAATCCGCCAGGTAAAATAAACAATATCCCAGACACCGTCTGACACGTTACATGGCCGTTACGCATGGCCGATCACGTGTTCAAACTTGACAAAAATAGGGAAATCCTTTTACCCATTAACACAGGAGTTTCCCCGGCTTACTCCTATTTAAATTAAATCTCGCTATAGGAATAGTTTCCTCCCCTAAGCAGTATAATTCATTCACAACGTAAATCTGAACCCTCCGACAATATTTCTCACATTTTTAAGGCTCAGAAAAATTAACGAACACACCAGGGATTTCCCCATAAATTTACATTAGAAAATATACAGGAATAAATGGTGGTTTTACATAACATCCTGGGGTCTATGTAGGGTTCGGGCTTTGACGTCCCACCTACATCAATGGATGTTGATGCGAACACACAGCCTCTCATATCCAGGTGCAGTGAGCGCCGCGGAAGCTATTGTCTTGTAGTAAGCTCCTAGCATTTGGCCTCTCCTGTACAAATGTGTCCATAGCAGCACCTTCACGTGGTGACCCCGTTTTCACAGAGTTTGCTATGGGGGCGACCGAGTGCCTGGCGGTATAACTGGGTCGGGAGTTGTTTGGGACTCCTCCTAAGGTGTAGGCGCAATACACCGGCGAGTGGACCATGCTCTGGTCAACACCAACCCAAACCCCACTCATGGGTTAAATGCTACCTTCTCTCTTCTCTACTTGCCTACCAATCTTTCTTTGTCCAATCCACGATACACCTCACCAAGGATCCTGAAGCGGTGATGGTAAAAGATAGGTCTTTACCTAGAAGGGATCCGGGCCCTGCCCAACGTCCCAGCTGCAGCGAGAGTGCCATGCGACCTGACATTGCACCCATCGTCAGATTTTGTCCAACTCCTGAAACACGGGAAGCAAAGCCACTAAAACTCAATGGAAATTTAGAACCGCTGTGCTGGGGGAAAATCGTGAAGGCATAGGATGCAGGACGTGACACAGTCACAGCAAAAGCTCAGCCACAGAACGAAGAAATGAGGCCTGCATCGTGAGCGCTTGTGACTAGCGGGGAATGCATCTCTGTGAACCCCACCTGAACCCCCAGAGCGAAGTGATCTTTAGAGCCAAAAAGGTGAGTGGCCAAGCAAATCAACCCAATACTCATGGAGGAAGACACACACATTGCATTCTTTGGGAGGGAGATGTCTGCAGCAAACACCCAATACCTCCAATGCCAGTCAAACAACATATTCCATACGAGCTCGGGCGTCGCCTCGGTTACCAAGGCCCGCGCAAGAGAGATAAATCCCTGCTCCTTGTGAAAAGTCAGCGAAGGGGAACCTTAACATTTTACAGCTAAATATAGCTGGACTACAGAACAAGACAATTGAGCTTACAAAAATACTACACGAACATCAAGTACAAGTAGCCCTTCTGCAGGAAACAATACTCCCACGGAGACAAATTAACATCACAGGTTATACACAGTACAAATGTGAATGCCTGAAGTGCCAAGGCATCATGACCTTAATCAGAAATGATACCCAAGCCATAGTAACCAACAACCCTGCGGGGGATATCGACCACCAAGTAATAAAGCTATGGGGCAAAGATAGCACCAAGTACACACTACACAACATTTACTGTCCCCCCGACCTCATCAAAAGGTCTGCCTGAGTTCGAGCCCATACTAAAGAAAACTGTCGTAGCTGGTGATTTTAATGCTCACATTCCTGCTCTAGGATACAGGCGGTTTAACAGTAGGGGACTAGAGGTTGAGGAGCTGTGCAGCAGTACCAACTTAATGCTGCTGCAGAACTTGGAAACTCCACCAACACTCCTACACAGGGCACACGGCTCGACCAGCCGGCCAGATCTGACATTTGTTTCAGCTGACATAGCAGAAAATAGTATCATCAAAGTTTTAGAAGATGTGGGAAGTGACCACCGCCCTGTTTTAACAACTATTTTAACACCACAGAAGACGCAGAAGTCCCTGTGTAAACCATCCTGGAACTTCAGGAAAGCAGACTGGGACCGCTACGGCCGAGAAACTGACGCTGGGTTCAGTCAAATCATTAGAACTGATAACATTAATACTACATACAACAACATGTGTACCACAATCCTAACAGCTGCCAAAAAGTGCATCCCAAGGGGGAAGCACAAGAAGTATAAACCTTACTGGACATCTGAACTAGCTGAAGCAGTCAAAGAAAGGAGAGAAGCTAGAAAGAAGGCTGAAAAATACCCTACCACCCTAAATAAAACAGAGTACAACAGGTGGACAGCAAAAGTAAGGTATGTCACCAAGAAGAATAAACGGGAGACTTGGAAAGAAAATTGCAACAAATTAGATTTAAAAAGAGAAGGGAACAAAGTTTGGAGACTCCTCAGTAATCTCGAGGGAAGCAAGAAAAAGACAAACCCAACACCCATGGTAGATGGAAGTGGTGATGAAGTAACATCAAGCAGCAAGAAAGCCGATGTCTTCAACAATTTTTATGCCAGTGTAAATAAAACACAACAGAGAAAGAAACTAGACCAAATGCTCCTAAAGAACACATCCATGCGTAACATAGATCGGACAAATATTGCTGTGTTCGATGATCCGTTCCGTCCGCAAGAACTGAGAATGGCACTACGGAAACTGGCCAAAAATAAAGCTCCAGGACCAGATAAAATTAAAAATGAGATGATTTGTCAACTAGGGCCAAAGGCAAAAGAGACACTTCTAGGGTTCATCAATAGAACGTGGAACGAGGGACAGCTACCATCAGCATGGCTGACAGCAACCATCTTGCCGATAGTAAAGAAAGGGAAACCACCAGGAACACCAAAAAGCTATAGGCACATATCCCTCACTTCATGCTTGGGCAAGCTGGTCGAGAGAATGGTAAACAACAGACTAATACTGGTGGTTGGAAAGCTGGAACCTTCTGGACAACAACCAGGCAGGCTTCAGACGCAAGTGTCGCACAGATGACAGAGTGCCGCTACAGACCCCCTCTTTCAGGTTTACACAGAATGTGATGGATGGCTTTCAAGAGGGAAAAAAGCACAATAGCTGTGTTCATCGACCTTGAGCAAGCCTACGACAGAGTTTGGAGAAAGGGACTTTTGCTAAAGATGAGAAGAATGGGAATAGGAGGGAAAATGATTAGATGGATACAGGCCTTCCTAACAAATAGAACCATAGCTACCAACTATGCCGGTGCAATTTCACGGAAAAGAACGCTGGAAGAAGGACTGCCTCAAGGCTCTCCTTTAAGTTGCACCCTTTTCCTCATCTTCATTAATGACCTTGCCAAACATCTGAATGTGTCGAAGGCGCTGTTTGCTGATGACCTTGCCATCTGGACTACTGACAAATATCCCATCCTGGCAAAAGCCAAGATCAACAGAGCTCTCCTTAACAATGTCAGTATATTGTGAGCTGTGGGAAACTTAAAATCAATACGCAGAAAAACTGTATACACCACTTTCTCCCGCAGCCACAAAATAGCAAAAAGACACATCAACATCAAACTGAGTGTGGGAAACACTAACAAAAAGAAGAGCACCCAGTCTATCTAGGAGTAAAACTGGACAGACAATTGAAAACTAGATGGACACATCCACAACCTCAGGGAAAAAGCATGTAAGCGCCTAAACCTCATCAAACGGCTAGCTAGTACTAAAATTGGGGAGCGGATAAACAAACCCTTCGTCAACTATATCTTGGCTATGTGAGATATCAGCGATAGACTATAACCTCCCCCTCCAGACCATTTTGTGAGTACTAATACCATCTCAGCTCTGGACCGTGTGCAGAACCAAGCTCTCAGGTTAATTTGCGGAGGGATGAGATCAACACCCACAGCCGTATGTGAGATAGATGCCAATATAGAGCCGCTGGATATCAGGCGTAAAAGAGCATTGACTGAAGCTGTAGAAAGATACAGGAGACAAGAGAAAGACCACCCAAACAAAGTACTTATTGACACTTGGAAACCAGCACGAAGACTGAAACAACTATCTCTCCTGGACATAGCCAAAGAGGAAAATGATAAACACCATCTCCCGCAAGAGAGAGAATTGGAAAACAAATACTTTGGACCGCCCCCTTGGGAAAACTTCCATCAACCAATTGTCAAAACACAACTGATAGACGAAACGGCCAACAAGGAAACACTACCGACAATCTTGAAGACGTGTGCCTTGGAGACCATAAACAGCTACCCAACGTCAGCAATACAGGCCTACACAGATGGTTCAGCTTTCAAGACCACCTCTTTTGCAGGATACGGCGTCTGCATATGGTACCTGGATGGATCCTCTTATGAGTTCTGCGACTCCTGTGGTGAGAATTGTTCAAATTATGAAGCGGAGGCTGAGGCCATCAAGACAGCCATTGAATTATTACACCAACAGTTTGACCTTATGGAACGAAAGCCATCAGATATAGTGATCTTCAGTGACTCCATGTCTGTTCTGGAAGCACTTAAACAGACTCCATATGAAAACAAAGACATTTTTCTTATAGGAAGAGCGGTTCACAACTTGATCACAGCCTACTCCATCAGTGTAACCCTACAGTGGATCCCTGGACACAGTGATCTAACTGGAAATGAGACAGCTGATAGACTTGCAAAAGCAGGAGCCTCTAAACAACAAAAGGACAGACCCTGCAGCATGAGAACAGTCAAAACAGATTCTCCGAAACCACACAAAGGAAATCTGGCTGAACAGATGGGCGAACGGGCCGACTGGCCGAAATGTCTTTAATGAAATGACCTGCCCAAAAGACAACGACAACATAAACAGACTCAGCAGGAGAAATCAAAGTCTTATCTTTCAGTTCCGAACAGGACACGCCAGAGTCAATAGCCATCTAAACCGTATCAACCCTCAGCACCTACCCATGTGTAGACACTGCTCTCATCCCTATGAAACAACCAGACACCTCCTCATGGAGTGTCCATCACTCACAAACGCCAGGAAAAAACTTTTACAGACACCTCTGACAGTCACCAACTCACTATATGGAACGTTAAAACAACTGCAGAAAACCTGCACTTTTTTAAGAATGGCATTGGGCTGCCAAGAGTAGATATGCTCAGCAGCATGGGATATCGACAACAACAACAACAACATAACATCCTACAAATATGGCACACGTGTTTCTCACAACTTCACACACTCCTATCTACTGCCAAAATCATAGAAAGAATAAGCACACTGTTGCATTACGTCGTTCTTCAAAAATTGATAATGGATGGCACTATCGTTTAAAACTTTAAGTTTTAATGTCCCCGAAGAATTAACTACGGGCGAATTTATGAAAAACCCACTAATAAGTAAAACGATGAATAAAATAGTTACATACCGATTATCGTTTGTTTTTCCCACGGTGGAGAACGATAATTACGACGTCCTACGGCCAGGCAATTATTTTTCATAGAGACCGAATCCCCGTTTTCTGTCCCATTATATACAAGAGAAACACCCACCGAATTCGAGATTTCCCGTTCCTACGCAAATCCGGACCAATGGGAGCGCTAGAAAAATCAATACTATCAACCCCACGCAAAATGCTGCCCCGCGTGCTTCCGGCTCGTCATATCGCGTGCCGGAAATGGCGATTATTTCCGTAAACAACGAACTTTACGGGAATCGCGAAAAATCAGAAGAAAGTAAAACTGATGCTAGAATAAAATAAACCTACCATCATAAACGAACCCATTTAATTTATCTACTCAAAAAAAATACCAAACACGATATATATTCAAATGAGAAGAAATAAAATGGTGGAAAAGCGGGCCCGAAAATAGCGATTTCCGTAAACAACGGAAAATCGCGTGATCAGAAGAAAATAAAACTGGTGAAAATTCAAAATAAAAGAACAGGATCGGGCCGGTTGAAAGTCAGATAAAATAAACCTACCATCATAAACGAACCCATTTAATTTATCTACTCAAAAAAAAATACCAACCACGATATATATTCAAATGAGAAGAAATAAAATGGTGGAAAAGCGGGCCCGAAAATAGCGATTTCCGTAAACAACGGAAAATCGCGTGATCAGAAGAAAATAAAACTGGTGAAAATTCAAAATAAAAGAACAGGATCGGGCCGGTTGAAAGTCAGAATTACAGTGCCACATCACATAAGTTCCCCCCCCCCTTTCAAGTGCGGTGAAACGGAATCCGTGCTAAATCAATGAAATCTCTGGGTTTCATACTGGCCCTGTATCTAGATCTAACATCCGATCTCTAATCACTGTCATAATTAGGATTATCATACAGGCCCATTTCCATATCCTTGAAAATCGGTGCCAGCACTGGATTGTGATGGTCACGCCTGGTGATTTCCTCCTGGCGACTGCAACATGACTGGTCGCCCTTCCTCCTGCCTCTCATGTGTTTCCTTCGCCCACGAATTTTCCTGGCGGCGTGTGGTAAATACTGATTACCAGATGGTGCGACCTCCCAGTGTTTTGAAACAGTCTGACTGGCTTGGCCAGACATCGCCGTAACAGGACTTAACTGTTTGCGGTTTACTGTAGAACCGTGCACATGTTCCTTCTTGTCAGTATTTCCCTCCCTTGAGAGATGTAATACCATCGGGGGCCTAATTCCCGACGACAAATAAGGTCCTCCTTCCGAAATCAGAGACGTCGCCGCTGTAAAACCTTTAGGCTTACCAGGGATGACAGGCGAATACGCCTCTGTAGATAACATTCCACTGTCTTTAGAGGCGTCTCTCCTCCTCATCGCAAGACAGGGATGTTTGAGCTCCCGTGGGGCTCCGTGAATGTGGGGCTTTCCCCTTTCACTTTTCTGGCCTGCAGTAGGCCCCCTTGCATTAGCAAGGATCGGTGTGGTTGGGTTTCCCAAAACTAAGTATGGGCTTCCCAGGATGAAATCATGTGCTGGCTGTGCCATTACAGCTGCCTTAATGGTGCCAGACACAAATTTGCATTTCACCTCAATATTGGCTACGGGCAGACGCTGTGAGATACCTCTTCTCAAAACGCCACCAATCTCAACTATTTCTCCGGTCCACTGCCCTGGTTTCACCAAATGACGAGCGATGATACTGGGGTAAGTAAGCCCGCTGTCAAACAAACACGTAGTGGCCGTCCCATTCACTACGGCTGGTCCACTGTTAGAGAACAACTTCTCTGCCTGGACTGGTTCCCATTTATTCCCTTTAGTCCATCTCACCGGCCTTAAACAAGCTGCATGGTGAGCTGGGGGTTTGTTCATGCACCGTGATGTCCAGTGGGAGGTGGTTCTACAATTCTGGCAATACCTCTCATTATCTCCTCTGTTCCTAGCGGGTTCCTGAGAGGTTGTTGTCGAAGCTCTATTATGCTGCTGGGGGGGCGCAAGTTATAACCTGAATGAGGCTCCTGGCGAGAAGGCCCTGGTTGCTGATGAGCTGGTGAAGTAGCCAGCTGCGATGATGAAGCTCCTTTGTCTGGGGCTGGCAGGTCTGGGTTTTTCCGTTTCTGTCCCAGTACTTCGGCCTGTGCTGTCTGGTACCTTTCTGCAAACAGAATAATCTGATCGAGTTGTTGGGCACCCTGCTCTGCCAGATACCGTCTCAAGTCGGGGGACATGTTTGCCTTAACTTGTTCACAGCGAACTAACTCCTCCAACCCTTCAAAAGTTTTCGCCAGTCCTGACAGTTCCCTCCACTGGGTAAGGTAATTTCTCACCCGCTCGGCAAACTGAGCAAAACTCTCTCCCTTCTCCGGCCTGCTCTCCCTGAACATGGTTTGGCATTTACGGGGTGTCCACTGAAATCTTTGCAATAAAGCGTTTCGCAGTGCCTCAAAGTTGTTCTGGTCATCTATGAGCATCTTGTTGTAAACTTCATACGCATGACCTTTGAGTGATTGCGATAATTTCAGACACCAAAGACTCTCGTCCAACCCGTATGCCTTTGCCATTCTTTGAAATTTCTCCAAGAACACGTCAATCTTTTCATTCCCGTTCGGGAACGAGTCAAATGGGAAGCTCATGGCTGCCATCCGGGGCCCTCCGTTTCCTGAGGTGTCTGTCGCTCCTGCTCCGGGTGAATCTCTATTAGCCGAACTGCTCTCTGAGGATCGGTACTGTAGTTCCAGAGAACGCAGGGCAAGTTCGTGCTGTCTTTCCCCTGCCTTTTCCTCTTTCGCTGCTTCGGCGGCGGCTATCCTTTGCCTTTCCTCTTTTTCGGCTTCCAATTTCCGAAATTCCATCTCTGCTGCCTTCTCTTCTTTCGCTGCTTCTGCGGCGGCTATCCTTTCCTCTTTTGCTGCTTCCAATTTCCGAAGTTCCATCTCTGCTGCAGCTGCCCTCTCTTCTTTCTCTTTCTCCTGCTGATGATGCCTATCAGTCTCCCTTATCATGTAGGCCTTAGTTTCCTCCTTATCCATTCCCATGTCTTGGGCTGCTTCTCGCCATGCAGCTCGTAACTTCGCCATATCCGCCATCTTACCTGTAAACTGCTGTAAGTTCACAACTGACAGAAAATGACAGAAAGGAGAACAAAAGGAAGGAACTACCTGTTACGTAATATAAAATGCTCCCTCTATAACCGCTGTTCCAAAAACCCCAACCTCACACTAGCACCAATTGTGCATAATAACCAGAGAAAAAAATTTAGTTCAGAAGCTCCCAAAAACCCGAACGTACCTTCCTGCCAAAGAACCATATGTCGGTATGCCATCAATTACCTCTTAGTCATATAAGTCAAAAATACCACAAAAATCTACTAGACTGCAACCTGTGGAAAAAACCTATAACTGGATCAGTTCTAGTAGCTCAACGTCTAGGGGATATTTAAAGAAACTCTATTTTTCAGAACTCTTTTTATAGAGACAATCTATGAATCTAGATCACAGAATTGATCTCACCAGAATGATCCACCGGACGATTGCCGCCCACTTGTCACGAAGTGGTTTTAATTTTATAGAGTGTGCCTGAATGAAAGCAAGACCCTAGTATGAGAAAGTCTGAGAAGATAGAATTTAGATGGAAAATGACATGCCTGTGGACAGGTGAGACTATTGGCTCAAGAGATAGACCCAGGATTTGAATCTCCCCCTGCCGCTTCGTGACTAAAAAAAATGGCTATAGTCTCCCCACCTCTGACTGCCTTGAAACACAAGGAGATAAGGTGTATAATTACGACCACAAACACCACTATACAGACAACATAGAGTAAGTATAGTAAAGAATAGAAGCTGATCCAGTAAATAATATATGTATATATTTATTTACATACAAGGAAAACATAAAATGGCATATTACGTCATCAAGTCAGTCGATAGCGTGCACTGTTGCACGGCCTGGAAAACAAGTAACAATTAAATTGAGAGACCTGAGAGACAAAAAAAAAAAAACCCCAAATCACATTCGCTCTTTCTGTCACCCTGCTGAGGAACAATAAAAATGGTTAGTGATTTAAACCAAATCTAATTTGGTGGGGCTGTCAACTTTTAGCCTCCACTCTCTAACACTAATAAATTTCTACTGTCTTAGTCCTGGTGACTCTTCCTCAACGAAACGGCTACACAGCTTTTCTACTTGTTAGGCGATATGCGCCTATAACTACACCACAAGAAATGCTAAAAATAATAGACTTGGTTTTCGAACGCAGACTCAGTGTCTATCCGTCCAATGGATACTGAACAGACCCTACTGGTCCTGTCTATTTTCTCCCTCCTTCTCTATCTTTCTCTCTTGATCTCAGTGTCTCTCCAACACTCGAGGGCTGATGATGCGGCGTCTCCGTTACTCTCTTCTCGATTTCTATCAGGACCTAGGTATGGTAACCCTGTCACCTGTTCCTGATTTTGGTGATGACGATGCTGTTCAGGTATCAAGCCTGAGGTGCTTGATAAACTGTCGACAAAACTTCTCTGCTGCTGAATAGCTTCCCTCTTGTAACCCGCTCCGGAGTTAGAGGAAAAAAACACAGCCTTGATTTCAGGCTGTACAAAATGAAACCAGTCTCCCGGCCACCTGCCGTTGTTAGAGACTATAATAGCGATGCTCTCGGCTGTATGATAAATACCTCGGTCCAGCTGAAGCATAGGGACTTCACTGCCAGAGACCATAGGGTAATTTTCTTTTGCTCCTGACGATACTCGAGTACACTGACCCTGAGATATGTCTTTTGCCGTGGATAATTTTATTTGACAAAATTATGCTCCCCACTGTTTCGCCGAGACTCGCTGAAATTAAAAGAAACAGCGACTCATGTACACCCACTCTAAAATCGCTTATCTCTAACATATACGATACATAAAATAATTCTATACACGTGTCTCTTCATTCTCACTTCTTCACACAATACATAAAATACCACTATCCCACGTGGCCTCTTCATCCCCCCTCCTACTAAAATCTGCCAGGTAAAATAAACAATATCCCAGACACCGTCTGACACGTTACATGGCCGTTACGCATGGCCGATCACGTGTTCAAACTTGACAAAAATAGGGAAATCCTTTTACCCATTAACACAGGAGTTTCCCCGGCTTACTCCTATTTAAATTAAATCTCGCTATAGGAATAGTTTCCTCCCCTAAGCAGTATAATTCATTCACAACGTAAATCTGAACCCTCCGACAATATTTTTCACATTTTTAAGGCTCAGAAAAATTAACGAACACACCAGGGATTTCCCCATAAATTTACATTAGAAAATATACAGGAATAAATGGTGGTTTTACATAACATCCTACAAATATGGCACACGTGTTTCTCACAACTTCACACACTCCTATCTACTGCCAAAATCAAAGAAAGAATAAGCACACTGTTGCATTACGTCGTTCTTCAAAAATTGATAATGGATGGCACTATCGTTTATTTTAAAACTTTAAGTTTAATCTGTCCCCGAAGAATTAACGGGCGAATTTCTGAAAAACCCACTAATAAGTAAAACGATGAATAAAATAGTTACATACCGATTATCGTTTGTTTTTCCCACGGTGGAGAACGATAAGTACGACGTCCTACGGCCAGGCATTTATTTTTCATAGAGACCGAATCCCCGTTTTCTGTCCCATTATATACAAGAGAAAACACCCACGCGAATTCCCGTCCTACGCAAATCCCGGACCAATGGGAGCGCTAGAAAAATCAATACTATCAACCCACGCAAAATCCCGCGTGCTTCCGGCCTCGTCATATCGCGTGCCGCCAATGGCGATTATTTTCGTAAACAACGAAATCTACGGGAATCGCGAAAAATCAGAAGAAAGTAAAGCTGATGCTAGAATAAAATAAACCTACCATCATAAACGAACCCATTTAATTTATCTACTCAAAAAAAATACCAACCACGATATATATTCAAATGAGAAGAAATAAAATGGTGGAAAAGCGGGCCCGAAAATAGCGATTTCCGTAAACAACGGAAAATCGCGTGATCAGAAGAAAATAAAACTGGTGAAAATTCAAAATAAAAGCACAGGATCGGGCCGGTTGAAAGTCAGAATTACAGTGCCACATCACACCATTATCATTGAGCACTGTGCTGTGTGACACTGATCATGTTGTTCTATTTCTTGGGGTTAAATCATTTGTTTTCCTCATGTGCTTGACGTTTGGATAGTTGAGGTATTTTGCCCTAGTTCTTATTCTTGAGCTGAAATGACCCGTTTTTACCAGGTTTTCTAATTCTCAGAACATTTCTAAACAACTCTGATTCTTACACTCTATCTTGTTGATTAGCTGATCACTTTTTCCCCACTCTCTGGGACTACCTGTTTCAATTTTCGGTCAATACATTCCATCCTTCTTGAGAACCACATCTCCTGTGCCTCTAATTTCTGTCCCACCTATTTGTTGTCCAGCTCTCATGTAAAGTTACATATGCTCTGTATTGCACAAGAACACTCAACCTGACTTCCTCTTATAGTGTTTGTTGGTAAGAATGTGTTACATTAATAATGGGACAGGTAATCATGATTCAGTTATTTTGTTCTTGACATTTATAAGTGTTGCAATATTTTTGTTAGCAGTTTTCAGAAAAATGGCACATCACTTTTCAAAGTTTTACGTACATCTACCTGGAACTGTTGATGAAATTTCATTTATTTGATATTGTGATTTTCATTATAAAACAGTGTCTGTATTAATATGTGTATGCATGCACATGTGTATGTGTGGAGAGGGTAAATCAAAGAGTGGTAGTGGTAGGATTTCAGAAGATTCATTTTTTATTGAAACTGACCACCATATTTCTTCTTTGTCCAGCGTTTGTTGAACACATTTGTCAACAAGCTGTTCACACCCAAGAGCTTTGAATCAGACTTTGTCCTAGTTCATGACATTGATGGAGTCAAGGGAAAGCACATCATGATGCCCGATGGAGTAAGGTAGGCCAGGCTTGGTGGACTACTACTGTTAATTTAGTTTTCACCTCATTTCTCAGAGTATGATCGTCATGTAGAACAAATTGCAATATATACTACACTCAAGAGCTCATTAATGCTTTCGTGTAGGCTTCCTGTCAGGGGATCAGCTACAGTGATTGCCCCATGCTCCATAATGGCGTGAAAAGGGAAGTGAATTCTGAGCTGAGCCTAGGCACAAGATCTGTGTTAACACTCGTTTCTTAAAAGATAAATAAGTTCTTTTACACTTCACTATACCAGCCTTGATCCCCTGTGAGTTACATGTCGCAGAAACAACATAACGTTTCAGGACATTATCGATAATAAGCTTACTTATAATCTAGCACCAGTGTTGTATTCCGCTTTACTATGCCAGTCAGCCCAGCAGATGGATCCACTGCCAGCTAATAGAAGGCACCGCCCCCTGGCACAAATCACATTGTCACCAAAATCCTGCTCATTGTCACCGTTAGATATATTTTCTTATCACTGGATTCTAGGTCACTTTCAGAATACATTTCAACAAATTTCTGTTCATTGTCTGAAAATGATATATTTTCTATCACCTGAGCAGCTGGAAGCAGCCTAGACCTAGGACTTTCCCACTCAAAGTATTTGATTCCTGATTGGCTCGCTTCTTGTGCTATAAACATAGTCAAATTGTCTGTGAATAAAAGGGCCACTATTAATGAGAGCTGTTATATGCTGCAGAACATGTAATCTGCAACATTGCTTAAATTTAATTTGATTGGTTGATTATTTTTAGTTTGAACCCAGGTACATGGATGTTGTCCATTCCCATTATACCGGGAATCTGGCAGAGAGTCATTTAGGGTATTCCTAATAATCCAGGAAAACAACACAGAAGAGTTAAATTTCATATACTGAATATAGGTTGAATATTAGAATGATTATGATAGTGACCACAGAATAGCTTTTCATTATATCAGCGGTTTTAAACCTTTTTGAGTCCATTGCTCCCCTGACCAACTACGTTCTTTCTGCGGCTCCCCTGTGGGATAACTGGTAAAAAACTCTAGCGATGTTTCGACATTCAGCCCAACTTTTTTGAGCAGGAGAGCTTTGGAAAGGCTTTTAAACAATGTAATTTTTAAAAAAAATGCAATTGGACAATCTGTGAAAAAATTACACGTACAAGAAAAAATATACACAACGTGCACTTTGAAAACCCTTACTTTAAAAAAGAAAACAGCACAGATAAAGTAGTTTCTTTCTAACATTTTTAAACATTATTTTTGTCTGAAAATCATTCACTGATATACTATACTCATGATTCAATCTCCATAACAAAAAACTTGTACAGTAAAACTAAAAAAACTATATGATGAATAAAGTATCAGTCACCTCAGTGTGAAACTTGAGCTTGCTTGTTGTTACACAGTGTGTCAAATCTTGGCACCAATTGAGATACAGTTACCCTCATTTCCTTCTCCACATCAAGTCTTGATCTGAACTTTGTTTTTATGACAGCCACTGCTGAAAACCCAGCCTCGCAGAGATAGGAGGTTGCAAAAGGAATTAATATCTTCAGTGCTCTCTTGCTCATGCTTGGGAACTCCTGTTTTACTGAATACCAAAATTTTGGCAATGCCATGAATGGAAACTTCGCTTGTAGTGAAGAGTCTGATGAAAGTTCAATCAGTTCTTCCTCTTCTGCAGTACTGAAGTCTGAAGGAGCATCACTACTGAAGGGATTTTGAACCCACTGAAACCTGTCACAGTTTTGAGGAAAGTATTTTTCAAAATGAACTCACCGCGTTACCTACTATGGTCGCGCGAGGAGAATGCGCGGAAAGTTGATAGGCGGGTCGGGGGAGCAGGACTTCAAAGGCTGGCCAACATCAAAAGTGAATTTTCTCCGGGGTCACTGTCACGAAGTGGATTACGTTTATAGAGTTTGCCTGAGTATAGGCAAGACCCTAGTATGAGAAAGTCTGAGAAGATAGAATTTAGATGAAAATGACAGTGACTGTGGACAGATGAGACTATTGGCTCAAGGGTGAGAACCTGGATTGACTCTCCCTTGCCACTTGTGACTAACATTATGCTATAACCTCACCCCCCTCTAACTACCTTTAAACACAAGGAGATAAGGTGTAAATAACGACCACAGACACCACTATACAGACAACATATAGGTACAGTATAATATAGAAGCTGATCTAGTCTACAATATATAGATATTTTATTTATACAATAAAACATTAAATGTCATCGTACAGCAAAGAAATAAATATCGTGCACTGTTGCACAGACCTGAAAACCAAAGAACCAATTAAGTAGATAGACACATAAAACCCACAACCACATTCACTCAGTCACCCTGGTGGGGAAAAATAGAATGATTAGTGATTGTAACCACACTCTAACTGGTGGGGCCTCAGCTTAAGCCTCCACTGTCTACTACTATATGATTTGCTACTGTCTCTGTCCTGCTGACTCTGTCTAAACGAATGTCTACACAGCTTCCAACTCGTTGGGCGATAAGCGCCTTTAACTAAACACTGGACTGCTACACTAGTAGACTTTTTATAACATCTATTACTCAAAGGCTATCCTCTAAGGATATATCATCAGACCCTACTGGTCCCGTCTCTCTCCTCTCTCTCTCTCTCTCTCTCTCTCTCTCTCTCTCTCTCTCTCTCTCTCTCTCTCTTTGCTTCAGTGTCTCTCTGACACTCTTGACATCTGCTGAGGTGGCGTCTCCATTACGCCTTCTCTCGTTGACTTGTCAGAACCAGGAATGTTCACCCTCTCTCCTGTGTTCTGACTCCTGCAATGATGACTTGATTATCAAGCACTGTCACGAAGTGGTTTTAATTTTATAGAGTGTGCCTGAATGAAAGCAAGACCCTAGTATGAGAAAGTCTGAGAAGATAGAATTTAGATGAAAAATGACATGCCTGTGGACAGGTGAGACTATTGGCTCAAGAGATAGACCCAGGATTTGAATCTCCCCCTGCCGCTTCGTGACTTAAAAAAAATGGCTATAGTCTCCCCACCTCTGACTGCCTTGAAACACAAGGAGATAAGGTGTATAATTACGACCACAAACACCACTATACAGACAACATAGAGTAAGTATAGTAAAGAATAGAAGCTGATCCAATAAATAATATATGTATATATTTATTTACATACAAGGAAAACATAAAATGGCATATTACGTCATCAAGTCAGTCGATAGCGTGCACTGTTGCACGGCCTGGAAAACAAGTAACAATTAAATTGAGAGACATGAGAGACAAAAAAAACCCCCAAATCACATTCGCTCTTTCTGTCACCCTGCTGAGGAACAATAAAAATGGTTAGTGATTTAAACCAAATCTAATTTGGTGGGGCTGTCAACTTTTAGCCTCCACTCTCTAACACTAATAAATTTCTACTGTCTTAGTCCTGGTGACTCTTCCTCAACGAACGGCTACACAGCTTTCTACTAGTTGGGCGATATGCGCCTATAACTACACCACAAGAAATGCTAAAAATAATAGACTTGGTTTTACGAACGCAGACTCAGTGTCTATCCGTCAAATGGATACTGAACAGACCCTACTGGTCCTGTCTATTTTCTCCCTCTGTCTCTATCTTTCTCTCTTGATCTCAGTGTCTCTCTAACACTCGAGGGCTGATGATGCGGCGTCTCCGTTACTCTCTTCTCTTGATTTCTATCAGGACCTAGGTATGGTAACTCTGTCACCTGTTCCTGATTCTGGTGATGACGATGTTCAGATATCAAGCATGAGGGACTTGATTAACTGTAGACAAATCTTCTCTGCTGCTGAATAGCTTCCCTCTTTTAACCCGCTCTGGAGTTAGAGGAAAAAACCGCAGCCTTGATTTCAGGCTGTACAAAATGAAACTAGTCTCCCAGCCACCTGCCGTTGCTAGAGTACTCTGACCCTGAGATATGTCTTTTGCCGTGGATAATTTTATTTGACAAAATTATGCTCCCCACTGTTTCCGCCGTGACTCGCTGAAATTAAAAGAAACAGCGTCTAATGTACACCCTCTCTAAAATCGCTTATCTCTAACATATACGATACATAAAATAATTCTATACACGTGTCTCTTCATTCTCACTTCTTCTCCCCTTTCTCTCGTTCTTCACAACAATACATAATACTATCCGACGTGGCACTAAAATCACACTCCTTCTACTAAAATCTGCCAGGTAAAATAAACAATACCTCCCGACACCGTCTGACACGTTACATGACCGTTACGCATGGCCGATCACGTGTTCAAACTTGACAAAAATAGGGAAATCCTTTTACCCATTAACACAGGAGTTTCCCCGGCTTACTCCTATTTAAATTAAATCTCGCTATAGGAATAGTTTCCTCCCCTAAGCAGTATAATTCATTTACAACGTAAATCTGAACCCCCTGACAATATTTCTCACATTTTTAAGGCTCAGAAAATTAACGAACACACCAGGGATTTCCCCATAAATTTACATTAGAAAATATACAGGAATAAATGGGGGTTTCCCAATATTCTACCATTAGGAGCACACGTGTCTCTCATAACTTCACACTCTCCGATCTACTGCCAAAAAATCCTAAAAAGACTTATGCACACTTTTTACGTTTACATCGTTCTACAAAGATAATAATTAATGGCGCTACCGTTTAAACTTTAAGTTAATGTCTCCCACTGACTTAACTTACGGGCCGAGATTTCTCAAAAACCCCACTAATAAGTAAAACGATTAATAAAATAGGTACATACCAAATTATCGCGATTTTTCCCCCAATGGAGACGATAATTGCGAAGTCTTGCGGCTGACACTTAATTTTTCATAGAGAACGAATCCCCGTTTTCTGTCTCATTATATACAAGAGAAAACACCCACGCGAATTCCTCCCACGTCTATCCTAAGTTTTCACTCGGACCAATGGGAGCACTAGGAAAAATCAATACTGGCCACCTACGCAATCCAGCGTGGCTTAAAATTGCGTCACGTCCTGTGACGGCCGCGTGTTTCCGGACTCGTGATACCGCGTGTCGGAAATGGCGATTATTTTCGTAAACAATGGAATCTAGGGGAATCGCGAAAAATTCAGAAGAGGGTAAAGCTGATGCTAGAATAAAATAAACCTACCATCATAAACGAACCCATTTAATTTATCTACTCAAAAAAAATACCAACCACGATAAATATTCAAATGAGAAGAAATAAAATGGTGAAAAAGCGTGCCCGAAAATAGCGATTTCCGTAAACAACGGAAAATCGCGTGATCAGAAGAAAATACAACTGGTGAAAATTCAAAATAAAAGAACAGGATCGGGCCGGTTGAAAGTCAGAATTACAGTGCCACATCACATAAGTCCCCCCTTTCAAGTACGGGAACCGTGCTAAATTACTGAAATCTCTGGAATTCATGCTGGCCCGTATCTAGATCTACATCCCGATCTAATCACTATCATAATTAGCATTATCATACAGGCCCATCTCCATATCCTTGAAAATCGGTGCCAGCACTGGATTGTGATGGTCCCGCCTGGTGATTTCCTCCTGGCGACTGCACCCTGAGTGGTCGCCCTTCCTCCTGCCTCTCATGTGTTTCCTTCGCCCATGAATTTTCCTGGCGGCGCGTGGTAAATACTAATTACCAGATGGTGCGACCTCCCAGTGTTTTGAAACAGTCTGACTGTCTTGGCAAGACATCGCCGTAACAGGGCGTAACTGTTTGCGGTTGACTGAAGATCCGTGCACATGTTCCTTCTTGTCAGTATTTCCCTCCCTTGAGAGATGTAATACCATCGGGGGCCTAGTTCCCGACGACAAAGAAGATACTTCCGAAATTAGAGGCGCCACCACTGTTTGACCTTTAGGCTGAACAGGGCTGACAGGCGAATACGCCTCTGGAAATAACATTCCACTGTCTTTAGAGGCGTCTCTCCTCCTCATAGCAAGACAAGGATGTTTGAGCTCCCGTGGGGCTCCGTGAATTTGGGGCTTTCCCCTTTCACTTCTCTGGCCTGCAGTAGCAAGGATCGGTGTGGTGGGGTTTCCCAAAACTAAGTATGGGCTTCCCAGGATGAAATCATGTGCTGGCTGTGCCATTACAGCTGCCTTGATGGTGCCAGACACAAACTTGCATTTCACCTCAATATTGGCTACAGGCAGACGCTGTGAGATACCTCTTCTCAAAATGCCACCAATCTCAACTATTTCTCCTGTCCATTGACCTGGTTTCACCAAATGACGAGCGATGATACTGGGGTAAGTAAGCCCGCTGTCAAACAAACACGTAGTGGCCGTCCCATTCACTACAGCTGGTCCACTGTTAGAGAACAACTTCTCTGCCTGGACTGGTTCCCATTTATTCCCTTTAGTCCATCTCACCGGTCTTAAACAAGCTGCATGATGAGCTGGGGGTTTGCTCATGCACCGGGATGTCCAGTGGGAAGTGGTTCTACAATTCTGACAATACCTCTCATTATCTCCCCTGTTCCTAGCGGGTTCCTGAGAGGTTGTTGTTGGTGCTCTGTTATGCGGCTGGGGGCGCAAGTTAAAACCAGAATGAGGCTCCTTGCGAGAAGGTCCTGGTTGCTGATGAGCTGGTGAAGTAGCCGACTGCAATGACGAAGCTCCTTTGTCTGGGGCTGGCAGGTCTGGGTTTTTCCGTTTCTGTCCCAGTACTTCGGCCTGTGCTGTCTGGTACCTTTCCGTGAACACGATAATCTGATCAAGTTGCTGGGCTCCCTGCTCCGCCAGATACCGCCTCAAGTCGGGGGACATGTTTGCTTTTACCTGTTCACACATAACCAACTCTTCCAACCCTTCAAAAGTTTTCGCCAGTCCTGACAGTTCCCTCCAGCGAGTAAGATAATTTCTCACCCGCTCGGCAAACTGAGCAAAACTCTCTCCCTTCTCCGGCCTGCTCTCCCTGAACATGGTTTGGCATTTGCGTGGAGTCCACTGAAATCTTTGCAACAAAGCGTTTCGCAGTGCCTCAAAGTTGTTCTGATCATCTATGAGCAGCTTGTTGTAAACTTCATAAGCATGACCTTTAAGCGATTGCGATAATTTCAGACACCAAAGACTCTCGTCCAACCCGTATGCCTTTGCCATCCGTTGAAATTTCTCCAAGAACACGTCAATCTTCTCATTCCCGTTAGGGAACGAGTCAAATGGGAAGCTCATGGTGGCCATCCGGGGCCCTCCGTTTCCTGAGGTGTCTGTAGCTCCTGCTCCGGGTGAATCTCCATTAGCTGAACTGCCTTCTGAAGCTCTGTACTGCAGTTCCAGAGAACGCAGGGCAAGTTCGTGCTGTCTTTCTGCAGCCTTCTCCTGTGCTTCCCTTTCTGCTGCCTTCTCCTGGGCTTCCAATTTCCGAAGTTCCATCTCGGCCTGCCTCTCCGCTGCTTCCGCGGCCCTCTGCCTTTCCTCAATTTCTGCTTCTCTTTCTCTCGCTGAATATGCCTATCATTTTCCCTTATCAGGTAGACCTTAGTCTCCTCCTTGTCCATTCCCATGTCCTGAGCAGCGTCACGCCATGCAGCTCGTAATTTCGCCATATCCGCCATCTTACCTGTAACCTGCTGTAAGTTCACAACTGACGGAAAATGACAGAAAGGAGAACAAAAGGAAGGAACTACCTGTTATGTAATAGGAAGTATTCCTCCTATAACCGATGTCCCAAAAACCCGAACTCAGACTAGCGTCAAGTCTGAACAATAACCTGAAAAAAAAATTTTTTTTTTAACAAGCTACCAAAAACCCGAAATTACCTTCCTGTAAAAGAAAAAAATTTCGGTATGCCATCAATTACCTCTATGTCATATACATCAAAATTACCACAACTCTACTAGACTGCAACCTGTGGAAAACCTATAACTGGATCAGTTCTAGTAGCTCAAGTCTAGGGGATATTTAAAGAAAATCTATTTTCCAGAACTTCCTAGAGACAATCTGTGAATGTAGATCACAGAATTGATCTCCACAGAATGATCCACCGGACGATTGCCGCCCACTTGTCACGAAGTGGTTTTAATTTTATAGAGTGTGCCTGAATGAAAGCAAGACCCTAGTATGAGAAAGTCTGAGAAGATAGAATTTAGATGAAAAATGACATGCCTGTGGACAGGTGAGACTATTGGCTCAAGAGATAGACCCAGGATTTGAATCTCCCCCTGCCGCTTCGTGACTTTAAAAAAATGGCTGTAGTCTCCCCACCTCTGACTGCCTTGAAACACAAGGAGATAAGGTGTATAATTACGACCACAAACACCACTATACAGACAACATAGAGTAAGTATAGTAAAGAATAGAAGCTGATCCAGTAAATAATATATGTATATATTTATTTACATACAAGGAAAACATAAAATGGCATATTACGTCATCAAGTCAGTCGATAGCGTGCACTGTTGCACGGCCTGGAAAACAAGTAACAATTAAATTGAGAGACATGAGAGACAAAAAAAAAAACCCCAAATCACATTCGCTCTTTCTGTCACCCTGCTGAGGAACAATAAAAATGGTTAGTGATTTAAACCAAATCTAATTTGGTGGGGCTGTCAACTTTTAGCCTCCACTCTCTAACACTAATAAATTTCTACTGTCTTAGTCCTGGTGACTCTTCCTCAACGAACGGCTACACAGCTTTCTACTAGTTGGGCGATATGCGCCTATAACTACACCACAAGAAATGCTAAAAATAATAGACTTGGTTTTACGAACGCAGACTCAGTGTCTATCCGTCAAATGGATACTGAACAGACCCTACTGGTCCTGTCTATTTTCTCCCTCCGTCTCTATCTTTCTCTCTTGATCTCAGTGTCTCTCTAACACTCGAGGGCTGATGATGCGGCGTCTCCGTTACTCTCTTCTCTTGATTTCTATCAGGACCTAGGTATGGTAACCCTGTCACCTGTTCCTGATTCTGGTGATGACGATGTTCGGATATCAAGCATGAGGGACTTGATTAACTGTAGACAAATCTTCTCTGCTGCTGAATAGCTTCCCTCTTTTAACCCGCTCCGGAGTTAGAGGAAAAAACCGCAGCCTTGATTTCAGGCTGTACAAAATGAAACTAGTCTCCCGGCCACCTGCCGTTGCTAGAGACTATAATAGCGATGCTCTCGGCTGTATGATAAATAAACCTCGGTCCAGCTGAAGCATAGGGACTTCCCTGCCAGAGACCATAGGGTAATTTTCTTTTGCTCCTGACGATACTCGAGTACACTGACCCTGAGATATGTCTTTTGCCGTGGATAATTTTATTTGACAAAATTATGCTCCCCACTGTTTCCCCGTGACTCGCTGAAATTAAAAGAAACAGCGTCTAATGTACACCCTCTCTAAAATCGCTTATCTCTAACATATACGATACATAAAATAATTCTATACACGTGTCTCTTCATTCTCACTTCTTCTCCCCTTTCTCTCGTTCTTCACAACAATACATAATACTATCCCACGTGGCACTAAAATCACACTCCTTCTACTAAAATCTGCCAGGTAAAATAAACAATACCTCCCGACACCGTCTGACACGTTACATGGCCGTTACGCATGGCCGATCACGTGTTCAAACTTGACAAAAATAGGGAAATCCTTTTACCCATTAACACAGGAGTTTCCCCGGCTTACTCCTATTTAAATTAAATCTTGCTATAGGAATAGTTTCCTCCCCTAAGCAGTATAATTCATTTACAACGTAAATCTGAACCCCCCGACAATATTTCTCACATTTTTAAGGCTCAGAAAATTAACGAACACACCAGGGATTTCCCCATAAATTTACATTAGAAAATATACAGGAATAAATGGGGGTTTCCCAATATTCTACCATTAGGAGCACACGTGTCTCTCATAACTTCACACTCTCCGATCTACTGCCAAAAAATCCTAAAAAGACTTATGCACACTTTTTACGTTTACATCGTTCTACAAAGATAATAATTAATGGCGCTACCGTTTAAACTTTAAGTTAATGTCTCCCACTGACTTAACTTACGGGCCGAGATTTCTCAAAAACCCCACTAATAAGTAAAACGATTAATAAAATAGGTACATACCAAATTATCGCGGTTTTTCCCCCAATGGAGATGATAATTGCGAAGTCTTGCGGCTGACACTTATTTTTCATAGAGAACGAATCCCCGTTTTCTGTCTCATTATATACAAGAGAAAACACCCACGCGAATTCCTCCCACGTCTATCCTAAGTTTTCACTCGGACCAATGGGAGCGCTAGGAAAAATCAATACTGGCCACCTACGCAATCCAGCGTGGCTTAAAATTGCGTCACGTCCTGTGACGGCCGCGTGTTTCCGGACTCGTGATACCGCGTGTCGGAAATGGCGATTATTTTCGTAAACAATGGAATCTACGGGAATCGCGAAAAATTCAGAAGAGGGTAAAGCTGATGCTAGAATAAAATAAACCTACCATCATAAACGAACCCATTTAATTTATCTACTCACAAAAAATACCAACCACGATAAATATTCAAATGAGAAGAAATAAAATGGTGAAAAAGCGTGCCCGAAAATAGCGATTTCCGTAAACAACGGAAAATCGCGTGATCAGAAGAAAATACAACTGGTGAAAATTCAAAATAAAAGAACAGGATCGGGCCGGTTGAAAGTCAGAATTACAGTGCCACATCACAAGCACGAGGTACTTGAATAAAATATAGAAGCTCCTCTTCTGCTGAAGAGCTTCTCTGACTTGCCCCGTTAACCCGCTCAGGATTTAGGGGAACACAGCATTGATTTCTGGCTGTATAACTCTAGACCAATCTCCCGGACACGTGCCGTTGTTGGAGTGGTATAACGAGCTACTCGCTCTGGATTTATTTAACGATGAACACGTTCCCGCCGAAGCAAGGGGCTTCGCGACATGCGAACTGCTATCGTATTTCTTTCGCCTCTAGCGATATCGAGCTCTCGGCTCCTGCAATGCCAACCTTGCTATTGGAAATTTGTATAGGACAAACTCCACTCTTCCACTGTACCATGAACCGCTGTAGACAAAAGAAATGCATTTAATGTACAACAACTTCAACCATAACTCAATCTCTAACATATAGCTCCCATAAATCCCACGCTACCCTTCACCCGCTATGCACAACGATACATAAATATTTCTAACCACGTGTCACTCAATCTCACACTCCTTCCCTTCCCCGCTTCAACGAAAATCTTACTGGTACGTAAACAACTCCCGACACTGTCTGACCTTAATCTTTTGTTACGTGAATCTACCTGGTGTCAAAACATTCAAACTAGGGAAATTTCCTGTCCGAACTTCCTTGGTCTCCTTTTTAACATTTCACATGAGGTTTCCCTGCTTAACCCAAAAATTAAATTACTCCTCTTACTGCATTCCCAAACATTTGAGGCACAATAAAATAACATACGCACCATTAGATGCCCAATAAAATTACACTTGTAAATATACATAAATTAATGGTGGTTTATCCAACACTCTACATACTACAAAGCGCCCATGCATTAATAGCTAACCCTCACACAGTGAATATCTCAAAACTTCACACACTCCTATACACTGCCAATTATCCTAGAAAGAATTAGGCACACTTAACCCTTACATCATGCTACAAAGATAGTAATGGATGGCACTTATGTTTATAACTTTAAGTTAACTTCCAGAAGAAAACTTTACTTAAATCAGACTACGACTCTATTTAAGAACCCACTAATATTACGGCTCTAATAAAATATGAACATACCAGTTTATCGCGTTTTCTTCCGTGTGGAGCAGACAATAAATGCTAGGTTCACGGTAGTGACTTTCATCAGACAAAGGGGATCCGTTAAAAGACCGTTCGGGTTTATATACAAGAAAATCCCCGCGGACTTTCGGCCTACGTCATAGCTATAGCGTCTTACTAACCCAATGGAATCGCTTACAAAATTTATAACGGGGTCTACATCAATAGATTTGAAAGCACGTCGTGACCTGTTTAAGCGCGCGTTCCAATTGCATCATGTTACGCTGACCGCGATGTGTCTTTAACAAAGAAACTGGGACTACGTGATCGCGATTAATTTAACAAAGAAAACCTTCGTGATCGCAAATTAACTTTAAAGAAAAGAAAACTGGTGCAAGTATAAACTGAACCTACCGTCATAAGACGCAATAAAATACCTACAGAAAAAGACCAAACACATAATAATTATGAAAGAAAAGAAGACTGGACCTCTTGAAAAACAGAATTACAGTACAGCATCACAGTCACGCAGGTTGACAAACACCAAAAATGAAATTTCCCACAGCTCTGTGTTTTCTTTACAGCTAAATACGAAAAAAATCCATGGCGCCCCTGACCGTCAGTCAGGGCGGCGCAGCACACAGGTTGAAAACCACTGCATTATATAGTAAAACAGCCTTATGTAGTTCCCAGGGGTCTATGATGAGACCAAAAAAAAAATAATAGGACTACAGCTCCCGAAGGCGTGTTGTACAAGGAAACTAATATGAGGCAGGCAACCTCATGAACAAAAAATTGCTGCACAAACCATCCGTGCATGAGCATGTAAATGTTTGGTGCAGGTTTCCTGTAAAAGGGACCAACTGCAATGGTGGTTCCATAGGAGTGGAAAAGAAAATGATGGTGATAAGTATATCAATTTTTTTATATATATTTAGTTTTGGAGGAATGTGTGGTAGATCCAGATCCTATTTTTTTTTTAAGTTAAGTATTAGGGAATATAATATTAAATATGTAATATATTTTACATTGTTGTTCATTAATGTGGTCTTACACGTCTGATATGAACTTTAAAGTAGAGAAATCTTGGAAGTATGCAGGCTTAAATAGACAGTAATTCTGCTTCCCACCTCTTGCACACACTTCTTCTGCGTTCAGTTTGTAGTCATGCTAAATCTGCAGGCCTGTCGCCAGGACAAAGTCCACAGTCTTTACCAGGTCGGCGCGGCAGCCCCATAGCTTCTGCTGGAGCTCAGCACCCCTTGGCCAGGTCGCACGTCGCGGTTCATCATGGGTTGGGCAGTTCTGGAGAATGTGTTCTGGGGTCTGGATTCCAGTTCCACATGGGCATTCATTTGTGTGGGATATCCTGAGGCGATAGAGATGGCCAAGTAATCTGCAGTGGCCAGTTCTCAGGTGGAAAATGGTGGTCTGTTGGTAAATGTTTAGATGGTGGATTTGGTCATCTCTGCTGTATATATCTCCTTCCACTGATTTTTGTACTTGTTGTGGATGATGGTTTTTGCTTCCCGATAGGGCAATGGGTGGCTGTATTGTTCCATTTTACTGCCACTTCTTGATAAAGCATCTGCTCTCTCATTACCAACAATTCCACAATGGGAGGGTAACCACTGAAGGGCAATGGTTGATGACCTGTGGATGATGTTAAGCTCAGATCTGATCTCATTCATCATGTTATCATTTCTGGTGTTCTGTATTGATTCCAGTAATGATCTGCAGTCAGTGAAGATTACTATCTTAGCTGGTGGCTGCTGTTCGGATCTGCTGAGGATTTTCAGAGCTTGCAGTAGTGCCATAGCTTCTGCCCTGAAATTGGAGGAGGTCTTTCCAGTTGGGAAGGCCTTTCTGGTGATCTTTCCATTTAGGAATCTTATAAAAATGCCTCCTCCACCGTTCTTTACTGCCCCCTCAGCGGATCCATCTGTGTATGCGTGTGTCCACTCCTTCAGGTTGTACTTTTCTTTAATCATTTCTTGAGCCAAAGTTTTTAGTTGTTGAGGGGTCTGGTGGCCTTTCTTTTTTATTTCAGGGACTTCTGTGATTATAGATATATTTACATGGCAGTCGTCTGGCTCCTCGTAATCAATTAACATTTCAATCTCAGTAGATCAGTTTGGGTGGAGGTCTTCATGGCATCGATGCAGATGTTTGGAGATGTTTAAGAAGCTGGTTCTTTTCAGCCTGTTCTTTGTCAAACTATGGAGTTTGGCATGCATTGGATGACTTGGCATTCGTAGAAGCTTCTCCCTGTGAGTGAATACCTTTTCCTCACGTCTGTCATCAAGAGAGCGGATGTTGGTGTATCTCTCCATTGCCTGGATTGGAGAAGTCTTCATCCCTCCAGTGATTAATCTAAGGCCTGAATTTAGCACTTTCCCTAGACGTTCTGTGTTTGTTTTAGATGCAGTGGCCCAGGCTGACATTCCATATTCAAATACAGGCCTGACTGTGCCTGTATAGACTTTTTTAAGTATGCTAGTATTTGTCCCTCAACTTGTGCCAGCCAGTTTCTTCATAATAGAGAGCTTTCTTATTGCTCTCTGTTCTACTGCATTTATGTGCGGCTACCAGGTGAGTCTCTTATCCAACTTGACTCCCAGGTATGTTGGGTTTTCCTCGATTGAAAGCTCACTTCCATTTAGTTGCAGTTTGGTCATTTCTCGGCGATTTGACAGAGAGAAGCAGGTTGCTGCTATCTTGGAGAGGTTTATCTGTACTCCCCAGTCTGATGCCCATTTACCGATGGTATTTAGTGCTGCTTGCATCCTGAACTTCGCAGTAGGTAAATGTTCAGCTGCACACCAGGCAGCAAAATCGTCAGCATGCAGAGCACTGGAGATATGCCCGGACAGTTTCTCTGCAATATCATTTATATATATGATAAAAAGTGTGGGGGAGATAACTCCTCCTTGTGGCACACCCTGTTGAAGAGTGACGCGATGGCTCAGTTTCCCGTCAAGTTTTACTCTTGCTGTGCGGTATCGGAGAAAGTCCCGTATCCAGCTGAACATTCTCCCTTCAGTTTTGTTGTTGAGCATCTTAAGGAGGAGTCCTTCTTTCCATACCTTATCAAAAGCTTTTGTCAAGTCTACAAAAACAGTCAGTACTTTCTTTTTCTCCTAAAAGGCATTTTCTACTTCCTAGGCTAGATATACTAGCTGGTCTTTGGTGCTGTGGTTTTTCCTGAATGCTGACTGTGTGTTATCAAGCAGATGGTTTTTTTCCAGATGTTTCAGTAATCTTGAGTTCACCATTCTTTCCATTACCTTACCCAGACAGCTCAGTAGGCTAACTGGTCGGTAGCTGGACTTGCTTGTTTTCTCCTTTTGTTTCTTTCTGATGGGAACAATGATTGCTTCTCGCCATCGATCTGTAAATTTTCCAGAACTCCATGATTGATTGAAGATTAGGAGGAGCTTGTGCCTGGCTACAGGTCCAAGGTTCTTGATCATATCATTTGTGATACCATCTTTTCCAGGAGCTTTCATGTTCTTTAGTTTTGTTATGGCAGCACTTAGTTCTCTCATAATAAGGGATGACTTCATGCAGGTATCTGGGTTTTGGTGCTTCAGTTTTTCTTTTACTTCCGTACATACTTCTTGGATACATGCATGTGAAAGTGATGTGGTGCTTTCTTCCTTGTAGAAATCTGCCAGGATGTTTGCTGCCATCTTTCCTGTGTGGTATTTTTCATTTTCCTTGATGACAGTCTTACAGTAGCTGGTTGTTGTTTCTTCATTTAGTACTCTTGTCAGATTCCATAGCATGCTTGAGTCCTTTTCCATGTTGAGACTGCTGGTCTTCTGGTACCAGCTCCTTTGGATTTCAGCTTTCTTTTGTTCATTAAAAGCTTGTTTTATGCTGTTGTGCCTCTGGGTGTTCTCTGCTGTGGGATTTTGCTCCATAGTTTCCCCGTGCTTTATTTAAGTCACTATGGAGTTTTTCCAGGTTGTCACTCCAGTATGGTTTGTAGTCTGTCATTTACCTTGTGGAATTGACTTCTTTGCTGCTTGGATGATTGCCTCACTGATGATGGAAATTTTTTTTTTAATGTTATTTGAGTGGGTAATGTTCTGACAGAGGTTATCGACTTGTTCTTTAAAAAATCCCCAGTTTGCTTTTTTGAAATTCCAGCTAGGAGACATATTAATTTGTCCTGCACTTCTTACCTCAGATATCTGTAACGTGACTGGTACATGGTCACTTCCCCCCAGTTGCGTATTTACTGTTGTAGTGGTGAGTCGATGTATGTCATCTGTAGCCATAGCAAGATCTGGTGTGCTCGTTGTTTTCCATACTCTGGAATAGAAGGTGGGCTTATCCTCTGGTTGGTTTATTAGAATTAGTTTATTCTCTACCATCCAATCTTCCACCTCTTCTCCTCTCTAATTTGTTGCTTCATAGCCCCAGCTGGGTGAGTGGCTATTGAAGTCACCCATAATGAGGTGTCTCGATGCTGCAAGCTTCACTTTGTGTAGCTCCAGAGTTGTGGTTGGAGGGCTGTAGCAGTTTGTGATCATTAAGTCTCCCCTGGGCAGCAGTAGTTGGACTGTTATGTATTCAAGTTCGTCCTCACCAGATCTGTATATCTCTACTGCTGGGATTGAGGTTTTAATCAGTGTGAGGATTCCTCCCTTAGTTCTTTTTGCCCTGTCTTGGCTGAAGGATTCATATCCACTTATGAAGAAGTGTTGGGTATCTTTCAGATGAGTTTCTTGGATGCAATGTTATTTTCCCTGAGGAATTCTTGTAACTCTGGTTTCTTGTTCCTCACTCCTTCTGCATTCCATTGGGCCACTGTAAGATAGTGGGTTGGTTGGTCAGTTGCTCTACTTTGCCTTCCCCCGACCATTTGGTTGGCAAAGGCACTGGTTGCTTGGTTGGGCCCTTTCGAGGCTAGGGGCCCGGCTCCACTCCTCTCCGGTTGTAGCTGATAGGATTGACGCCATGACATAAGTCGAGATTGTCGCATGACTCCATACTGCAAAAACGTGTGTGTCCTAATTTTTCCCGGTGTCTGCGCCGTAGCTGACACACTCCGTCTTTGGCAGGCCGAGTTGTGTTTGTTGTTCAGGGTTGTCTCCCATAGCCTTTCCATCTCCCTGTGGCTAGAGCTTATAGCAGCTCTTACTCGCTTGATGCACCCCGTCATAGGACATATGGGGGATTTCAGTGGGGGTATCAGTGCTACCTGTTACCCCTCCCTGTCCTGCTGGCAGGACATCGCCATTTGATCCGCGGCTGCTTATTCATCCAGCAATACTGACTTAATTTGCAGCTGACACACCATATCTGGAGGTCGTTCCACTATCCGCCACCTGTGGGCGTGCCTGGTTGGGGTCGGTCCCCCCTTTTGCCAGGTTGCACACACAAAAATCACTGGCTTCCTAGCGCAGTGGTGTATGGTTCAATCCCCAGATGAGGCGTTAATTTTTTAGGCCTCAAACGGCTCCTGGGTCGACCCAGCCCCAAATGGGTACCAGAGCAACTCTGGGAAGGTTAAGGCGGCCGGCGTGATGCCGACCACATCACCCCTCGTGTGCCGACGGTCAAGATAATATGGGCCTAACACCATATTCCCAATATGCCTCAATGTGCGTGTAACGGGTTCCTTTACCTATTTTTTTTTACACAGAAAAATCAGATTATGAGTAACAAAATTTTAATTTGTCTGTGTTTACATAATTACATACCTAACCATAGCAGTTTTGGCTTAATGTGATGCCCAGCAGGTAATGATATGTTTATATATCACAGGCGCGAACAGTTTGTCCAATTTGTGGAAAACATGGAAGGTTCTCAGACACCTTCATGGCTGGGTCTGCCTAACAATGCGGAGAAAGTACTGCTCACAACACAAGGTAAGTCTCTTCAAGTGAATCTGGTTTGTAATAATGGTACACCATCATATTCAGTTAGCATTTCAAACAATAATAATGGTAGAATAATGTATAGCCCAAACCGTGTAGTTCCAGGGGGTCTCTAAGAGACACAGAAAGAAAGCACTGTACATCCTCAGGCATGTACAAGAAATTACCGCAGGCAACTAATTTGAGTTGTGCATGTAGTTGGCAACCTCATCAGGTAAAACGGATTTCCACAGAAAAAATCACTGCAAGAGCATGTGAATGTTTGGTGCAGTCTTTCTGTAAGGACCAGCCAGCTACAGTGGTGGTTCCATGCTCCTTAAGGAGCGCAAAAGAAAATAATATACCTCATTGTCAGCGCAAAATGTTACTTTTATAGTTCATTTGTTCAATTAAGAATATATTTTGAAATGATTCAACTTACAAAATGCAGAACTTTGTATTGGAAAACTCACTTCAGTGCGTCGGACTGCTTCAAGAGAGAGAAATGGTAGTGAAACACATATGACATAAACATTGACATTGTTAAATTAACAAGGACTGGTTGTTATAGTACTGGAAGAATACTGATATTTATTTCTCTATTTATCTCATAAACAGGAAGTTGCATGATTGCTAATCTTCTTCGCATGCAACTTTTGGAGGAGGAGGTTACTGCTTCTCCTGATGAACAGAAACGAATGGCAGATGGCAGACCAGCTTGGATGCGAACCCTACACACCTCAGTCAGTGCTTGGCTCCATCTGGTTCCCCAGGTATGTACTGCTTGCATTTTTATTCACCACAGTTTACACACGAAAAGCTGTGCTATTGCATGTGTATTTTGTGTACTGCATTTTCAAACTTGTTTTTGGATTTTGAACTTGTCTAATTATATCAACGATGTTAACAGTGTCTAAGAAAGACATTAATAATGTTTGCCTCACTTTCTGCTTTACGAAATGTTTATGTCAACACAATACTCATTTTATACCAATTTTGTTATATAAATTAGTGTCAGGATAATTTATCAGTTGGGATACTTTGGTTTCCTGCTGTTATACACTACTGGTATAACAGAACACCAGGTTAAATTAATTTAGTTGTGCACATGTTTGTCTGTGAACACATGAAACAAGACATGTTGTGATAAACCGTTAAATGGGATCGAAAGTTGACCAAACTTTGTGGGCAGATTTCATTTGAAAATGTGTGTAGTGTTGAAGTGTCACATTCTTATGGACCAATAGCATAAACATGCTTAGGGATGGTGGTAATTCAACCTATAAGCACAAGCAACAGTTTCTTTTGTTGTAAATTAAATTAACACATCAGGACTGTCCTGACTTTCCTACATTCCATCCTGTCAGTTATAAAAGTAATTAATTGACAAGTATGCTTAAATAATGAATGATAAGAACCATAATGTACATTTTACACTTGTGCTTGTCTCTAATGTTCTTGTGCTGCTTACATATGAAACCTGTCTGGATATACAAGAAAATGCTTGTGTACTAATATGTTAGCATGATTGTGTTGGATTTTCTACAGGGGTATGATATATTGTACGCTAGTTAAATGTATATGTATTGACACATGCTGCATGTTTTCATGATGCACCTGCATGCATTCTTACACTGTAAGAAAGCACAAGAAATGCTGGCCTTTTTAAGTTTATGTAAGCAAACAAAGAAATGATGTCCTTTTTAATGGTGGGGTAAACAGTAATAGGTATTGCATCTTGCTAGACAAAGGACAAAAAAAATTGCTTACTTTGCCGCCACAAGGCTTTCATTCGGGACAAGCAAATGAATAAAGTAAAAGAAAGTGAGACCTAAGTAAAATACGTTAAAAGGAATATGAAAATGATTCCCATAAATGGCAGTAGCTGGGTAGCACTAGCGAAATTCAGAGGACAAAATGGCCAATCCAGTAGATTTGGGTAGAAAATGGCTTGCATGAATACATTAGAAAGAAAATAGAAAAGGGAACAAAATTTGGGGGAAAAAATAAAAAACAAGTACCAACATTTTAAAAGAAAAAAAAAAAAGAACGAGGTGCTAATGGGGAGCGAGCTGAGCTGTGAAGAAATAAACAAAATAGTAATAGAAATCAATCTTTTTAATGTAATATTTTGTTAAAGTAACACAGCTATTATGGTGTTATGTTAAAGGAAAGACATTTGACTAACAGTGTTCATTAAGATAATAACATGACATGAGAGCTGGTGGTCACATAAGAATGACTTCAGATATGCCTCCATGCATGTATTGGAATTGTAAAAAGTGACAGTCTAGATTTTGTCACATATAATATGTTTACCTTACATACATGCCACACCTCAGAGATGAAAAACCTGTACAAAAAATTAAAAAAACCTGTACAAAGACCCGCAAAACCTGTACAAAGACCCGCAAAACCTGTACAAAGACTGAAAAACGTAACAAAAGAGTTTATTCATGTAAAAGTATATTCAATTAGATGGTTCTGCACCATCATAGTGACATGCGGCCTTTGCCTTTTTGTTACAAGGTGGTGGTTTGCTCTGAACAATGTTCCATGTGATATGAATAAAACAATTATAAATTTCTGGCCATTGTTTTTTCATTGATATGTTAGTTTTTTTCATTCAGTGATAGTGCATCGTGCCTTCGATGGAAGATTAAGCGAATGCGGGGGTGGAAGATTCCGAACAATAATTGAACCTTGGAATACGATTGATTTGATAAGTCATTTCATTGAGTCCGTACATTTAATCCACAGTTGTACACACAGGATGATCATTTCAATAGGAGTAGAGCATAAGTCCATATAAGTCATGCATAAATTAATCAATAACGTAGACTGCTGGTTTATGTGTCAATGTCCGTTTAAGGATACAATGCAGTATTGTCGTCAGAACATCACAGCTATATGCACGCGCAGCTAGACATGGCTACCTGCCGACAGTGAGACTGCGAGTCTGAATATTTCATATGAATTTGACGATTATTCTTCTCCTTCTGAGAATTCTAGTTAAATACTAACCTCCATAAATTTCCCTCTCATATAGAGTTCTAGGACTGACCCTGGTCCATCAAAAAATGCATATATAAATGGCTATATCATGCCATTGAATTGGAAGGTTAGAAAAACGCAGCTATTCAGCTTGGCGGTCAAGTAACAAAGGGTAGCGTTTCTTAGTTACCGACTGTGTCCTAAACAACGCTATACACGTCATGATCGATCGTGTATGGAGCGTTCAGTAATTGAAACATCTATCGCAATATATTAAATGCCTTAACCTTTTACAATTGCACGTCTGATAACCTTTAGCAGACGGCGTTAATATCATATACCGTAACAATTCCCTGTACACCGGGAAAAAAAAAATCGATAGATTTTTTTTTTTCAAGATCTATCCGACTTAACAATTTTTCAAAAAAAATTTAACACAATTGTGACATATGGCCGACGATGTTCTGAGTAGAACCGTGTCGCGGTCATGTCAACCAACTATTTGTCATAGTCATCTAACATTAATCACATGATATATCAATTATACATATTATTATATCAACTAAATAAAATGTCCAATGTTAATAGTGAATGATAGAATTAAATGAAAGTAAGGTCTGTCGTATTAGTATGTCATATAGGAATTAATTTGACTAATTAAAATTAAATTAATGAATTAAACTAAGAGATAAATTATTAAGATTCTAATGTAACGCGATGTTATGAGAGAAGAAAAAAAAACAAAATAAGTGAGAAGAAATAGAAAGAAATTCGAATATAAGTTTAACTTAATTGTGTGTGTTAAGTGTTAGTGAATAATAACTATCTAATTTAACTAACTAAATAATGTATAGGTACATTAAAAAAATATTAATCTAATACTTGTGTGAGATTTATTTTCTCTTTTCATAATTTCTTCTTTTTATATTTCGTTCTCTTTTTTTTTTTTTTTTTTCTTTCATTTCATTTTTTTCTCACATTTCATTTTATTGATAATAATTCAATTAAGAAGTTAAGTTAACTAATTAATTAGTATAGGATATGATGATCCATCCGTAGTCTTGATCCTGATGAATTCTTTTAGGCAAAAATGTTCAAACGTTTACGTTGGAAAGAAATGTCATTTATCACAGCATCCAAGAATTAAGTGCACATAGGACAATAAGTTCGACTTGTCGTCAGATATTGTTCCATGATTGTTCAACGAATATTCATATATCGTGTATGGACGTTAGACGAAGTTTGAATGTCAATATGTATACCTTGATTGTCTTTAGTTCCATTCTGTGATGCATATAGTGTTTATAAAGTTTAAATTGAAGGCAAGGTTAGTTCCTTTATAGTTGATATGTTTTAGGAATGTTAATGTTGATTATTTGTCGTCAATAGGATTACGTGACAACGCATCAGCCACAATGTTTTCAGTGCCAGGAATATGTTCAATGGAGAATTCAAATGGCTGTAGGATGATTGAATATCTGGCGAGTTTCTGGCTTTTATGATTAGATCGACGCAAGGATGCTACAGCACGTTGGTCCGTCTGTATGGTGAAGGGAGTACCAAGCAGGAATTTTTCGAGTTTAATTATTGCCCATATCACAGATAAAAGTTCCTTGTCGACTGTTGAATACTTTGTTTCTGCAGGCTTTAGCTTTCTTGAAATGTATAAGGTAGGATGTAGAATGCCATCATGGTTCTGGAGCAGGCATGCACCAATGCCGTAGTTACTAGCATCTGTTCGTAAGAAAAATCTTTTGGAAGCATCGGGAAGTCTTAAAATTGGTTCATGCGAGAACAAATTTATAATTTTGTTGAAAGTTTCATTGCATGTACCAGTCCATGTCACCTTCACCGGCATGTCTTTTTTTAACAATGAAGACAATACAGCCGTGATGGATGACAAGTTTGGTATGAATCTACTGTAATATTGAACAAGTCCTAACAAACTCCTGACCTGTTTCTTCGTCTGAGGAACTGCTATGTTTAGAATTTTGGAGACTGTACTAGGTAACGTTCGGATATATCCTGATCCAATGATATGTCCCAAAAAGGTTATCTCATTACACGCGATTTGCACCTTTGTAGGTTTAGCAGTTAGATGATAATTCCTTAGAGTGTCGAAAACATATCTAAGTCCCGAAACATGTTCCTCAAACGACGAACTAAACAAGCATATGTCGTCAATATATGTAATAACGTCTGGTCTACCTGATAAAATTTGTCGCATCAGGCGAATGAAGGTAGCTGGCGCATTAACAAGCCCAAAAGGCATCACATTCCACTGGTATAGACCTTGTGGAGTGGAAAATGCGGTGTAGTACTTAGCCTTTTCGGTCAGTGGTATCTGCCAATAACCTTTAGTTAAGTCTATCTTACTAAATATAGTTGCGTTGGATAGACGTGGCAGTAAGTCGTCGATAAGTGGATGTGGTTCGCTGTCAACTATAGTCTTAGCATTTAATTTTCTATAATCAACACATAGTCTGATGTTATTGTCCTTCTTCCGGACAGTCACTAATGGAGAAGAGAATGGCGAATTACTAGTCTCAATGATTCCCAGAGACAACATCTGTTCAAGTTCCTTAGTAGTTTTAGCAAGGAAATGTAAAGGAACAGAATAGGGATGTACACGAATAGGTGTATCATCATTGAGAGTAATGTCATGACTGATAGCCGATGTGCGACCCGGGACGTCGGTCAATACATCTGGATAAGATTGTAATAGATTAGCAATCTGTAGACGCTGTTGCGGTGTAACCGTTGAAGAGATGGTTACATCCCGCCAAGATTCAGTAGGTTGAACTACTGGTACCGGTAACGGTAACTGTACCTCAGGAAAAGAAGATTCTTCTTCCTGGATGACAGATAAGTTAGCATAATAACAAGTAGATACTGTGTTGTCATCTAGTTCATGAAAAATTGACTGTAAGTGTTCAGGACGTGTATGAAATTGCTTGAGCATGTTAATATGAAATATCTTTTTGTGTCCCTTGATATCTAAGACGTAATCAACGTCGGAAATTTTATCAATGACTTTGTAAGGACCATTCCAAGATATCAATAATTTATTGTTATTGTGAGGAAGTAACACATAAGCCTCGTCGCCTGGGAATAATTGGCGTAATCGTCGAGACCTATTTTGTAGAGATCGAGCCTTAGCTTTTGCAGCCTCAGAAGAAGCTGTTGCCAACTGGCAAGACTCAATAATGTTCTTCCGAAGATTAATCACGTACTCGTAAGATGACTGAGTGTCCTGAGTCATCTCCGCGTCAATTAATAAGTCTTTTATTAGTCCCATAGGACCTCTTGGGGGAGCACCAAAAACTAATTCAAAGGGAGAGAAGCCAGTTTGTTCATGCGGTACCTCCCGATAAGCAAATAGAACAGCTGGGAGTGCTCTGTCCCAGTCATGAGGGTGCTTAGCAGTAACCTTATGTAGTAGTTGTTTAAGTGTACGGTTAAGTCTTTCAACCGCACCATTACTCATCGGATGATAAATACTACTTAAATTCCTATCAATGTTCCAAGTTTTCATGACTTCCTTCATGGTGTCAGATATAAACTGTGACCCATGGTCTGATAAAAGTTTTCTAGGAAACCCTATTCTAGAAAAGATGAGATGTAGTGCATCAGCTACATCTGTGGTAGTGGTGGTCTTTAATGGGATGGCTTCTGGCCATCGTGTGCACAAATCAATGCACGTAAGGACGAATCTATGTCCTCTGGCCGATGGTAGCAATGGACCAATAATATCTATTGCCATCTTGTCAAACGGTCTTACTGAGATATCGCAAGCCTGAATAGGCGCCGTGTGAAAAGCTCCACGTGCTTTCACTTCTTGGCATGTAGTACAGGAACGTACATACTGCGAGATATCTCTTTACACTCCTGGCCAAAAGAATGAAGACAGTACTCGAGATCGTGTTCGAGTATATCCCATATGTCCAGCACAATGTGAGTCATGTGCATGTTGAAGAATGTACTGTCTAAAAGTATACGGGACCATAACTTGTTGTTTCATTTGTGATTTGTCATTAAAACATCTAATCAATATGTCATTTTTAATAATAACAAAACAATGTTTGTTATTATTACCTGAGGATAGATTGTCAACTTTATCAACCAGCTTAAAAAATTTTTTTAAAGATTTATCCTCTTTTTGTTTGGTTGCAAATGTTTCCCTGTCAATAGGTGAATTGACTACAAATTCCTCTTGGTTGTCTGCATCCATTTTATTATCATCAACTTTCTCCATGAGTTGAGTCTGCGCTCTAGTCGTCACGGCGTTTCCAGTGCATAGGTTATGTTTCTCCCATTCTATAATCTCATCTGGAGTACAATCTTTACTGCCGTGTATACGACCAACCATCAGATCAGCTATAGGCTTTTTTAGCATACATACTTTTACGTTCCCTGTGAAAAAAGGTGTGTTAACATGAATAATAGCTGTGGGGTAAAACTCAATAGTTCCCCCAAAAGTCATGCAACGGACATATTCCCCCGTTGCACAGCTAGGATGTACCAGCGACTGTCGTACACCAATCGTTGTGGATCCTGAATCCCTCAGCACTGAGACGACGGATCCATTAACTAATCCCCTGTTAAAAATTAGTAGGCCTGTTCCATCGTTGACTGCAAGACCTACCTCTGGTGTAATATGTCCGCAGTTAAGCACTGTTTCTTTCGCCTTCTGAAAAATAAGATTGCATTGTTGGCAACTATTTGCCACATTATAATTAATAGCAAAACATGCAGCAGAAGACTGTGTTGTATTATTGTCAAGTGGGACCTGAGCTATAGGGGTAGTATTATTTGTAACTGCTGCCCCTGTATTATGGTTGTAATGAGATGATCCCCGAGAATGAGATCGATTCCGAGTATAATTGTTAGAATTATCTCGTCGTTGTTGCTGTCATTTTCGACGGAGTCATCTGTCAAGTTATTTGCTTATGTTTGTATCATAAGAATAATTGTGTCTTTACCTGCGATGTCAGGTTGATTAGGGGTTGTCTTCCCTTGTTTATTCATTCATTGTGTTTGACCTTTAGGGTCAGAGGTTGACAGTTCGGCGTAGGCCTATGGGAAGGTTTTTTAAGCGGGAGTGAGATATACTTCCGGGAAGCCGGGAGGTCCTGTTTTTCTGAAGGGACCAAGAGTCCATTGTTTTTCGGGGAGAATCTTCGAAGTAACTGCTATGGCAGTTTTCCCCAGTGAATCTCTGTGCGTCGGGATGACGACAGAATTCCTTGTTTAGTTCTGAGGATTCATTTTCCAGGTAATACCGACCTTTATGCATTATTACGCTTTTCGGTGGCAGAACATGTAAAGGATTACCTAGGGTGAACAGCAGCTCACTGATCCGCCATTTCAGAACTTATATATTTGTGCTCGAGGTAGCCATCCAAGACTGTTAGTCTTATATTGTCCAGAAAGCCAGTGACGAAGATATATTGTGGGAGCCGCAGATTGGCGGAACTTCTATCTACAATAAGTATTACTGCAGGGTTGATGATAACCTATTTAACAGAAGTACACGGCCGACGTCAGAACGAGGCCTGTGCTTTCGGCTGTTATACTACAGCCTGATATGTGCAATTGGCGGGGAGTGCCAAGTTGCACCTGTGTGTCAAAGTAACTAAGGCATCTGACGCGTTTAGTCAGAGACGCCAAGGGCGACGCTACGAACTGTCATTATTGAAGAACTTTGCTATTGACCATGCACGTCTATTCTGATGTTTACCTTTTTGAATGCCAAATGTATACCTATCGATGTCAGGTCAGCATGACCTTGTTACACTGACTGTTCCTGTTGATACTATGTGTGTTCCCGTCAATAAATGTCTTGAAACATGCCTGCAGTGTCAAAGCATCCTTGATTACTGCATGTGAGAGTATGGGTTGCAGGATCTACATCTATACGAGCCTAAACACATTCGCGCCTTCATTCGCACCCACACTCAATTCATCATACGCTCGCACTACAAGAAAAAAAGACAGTTACATTTCTGGTGGACCAGTTACGTGGGCTCTTATGATACATTTCTTGTCGCCAATGTGGCCTAGAAACTTACATTTCTGATGGACCAGATCTGTGGGTTTAAAAAGAACAGAGCGAGCATTTGACATTATTGTTGACATTTATGGATCCAGAAATTTACATTCCTGGTTGGCTGTTACATGTATGATGTCTCCAGTTTTGTCGAGAAAGTTACAAGAAGGACAAGTACACATTACACTTCTGATCTGTGGGTCTAAGCTACACACGGGACAGCCGTAACACACAGCGCTAATTCTACACTTGCAAGTTTTGGCTACAACAGGACAGATATAGGTCATCAACGGTTGACCCAAATAAACAGTACGAGCATTTATATTATAATGCTACATAAAGCATAACAAGACATGTACTGAAGTTAACTACTAGGCATTTGCTACGTGGACCATAACTGCATAGAAGGCGGGTTCCTATTGTAAACAGTACTGCTGGTTGTTACACGTTTCATTCAACAACAGACTTTTCTAGGTCAGAGCATTCAAGCTACATTGTTGGAGGTCAAGTGTTTGTAAACAGTACGTGGAAATAGTAAACATTCAATGTGCAAGCCCTAATTTGAGAAGGTCATAGTAACTTTGGTTCGTGAATACCACTTTATGTTACAGTGGATTTGACGTTCAGTGCGCGTTTGACATTTCGTTTCTGTGTTCGCAAGGAGCAAGGAATTTATTTTAGTTTCAGCTGTGACTGAACTTGTTCTGCAACACATTGAAATTGATTGCTATGTTTATGTTACTTCTACTGTTTTTGGTGTATTTTTTCTGCGGGTTTTTCGGTTGGTGGGTCTTACGGTAAATATGCCACTTGATCGAGGCTTACTGTAAGCGTTCTATAGGTGCAAATTTTCTTAATTTGGAAATTTGCTAGTGACAATTGGTCGCTATTGATGTTAGCTGTGATGTAATTGTACTTAACGTTGTTTTTGTAATATTTTGTCTGTTTTTCAGTTTTGATTGTCGATTTGTTTTGTTTGTATTCTGTAGGTCTCTCCTTTCTTGTGTATTTCTCTACACATTTTTGGTTAAAACAGTGTTGCCATTTGTATTGTTTTGTATTTTTGTCTTTGTATTTTTTTTTGGTTGTACTACATTACTGTCATGCACAGTCTACATACACATACTTGGTCATGTTTTGATAATATTGATAAAGTAGACTCTTCATATAGAGTTTCTTAATAAAATATTATTATATAAGATATTTATACAAGTTCTTTGATAAAAGACTTGTTATCTACAAAGATTGAGACAAGGTGAAATACATATTCAAGTTCTTTATAAAAAAGACTTGTGCCCATAGTGAGTGGGATATAAGGGAATTTTTTTTTTCCACAGGTACTCAAGTGATTTTTTGGGTACATTATAAACAAGAGGAACATACAAAGTCTTTGTCTAAGACTAAGACAGTAAAATAAAGTGAAGTGAGTATACAAGTCTAGCATTTCAGACTTGTCTCCCATTGAAGTGGGATAAGGTAATTTATTTAATTTTTTTTTCAGGTTTCTGATCTCATTAGACAAGATGTCTACATTGGACTACTTTATTACACAAGGGAGAGCCCTTGATAAAACTGGTCAACAGTTAGAACAATGGGCTGTTGCTCAGTATGACAAAGCATTAGCTGCAGAAGAGAAAAAAGCTCAGGCTGAAGAGAAAAAAGCTCAGGCTGAAGAGAAAAGATTAGAAAGAGAAGCTGCGGCGGAACAAAAAAGGCTAGACAGAGAAGCTGATATGGCTGCTGCTGAACAAAAGAAATTGCAGATGCAGGTGGAGGAAAGGAGATTTGAAGCTGAACAAAAGAGATTAGACAAAGAAGCTGCTGCAGAGGAGAGGAAAGCTCAAGCTGCTGCAGAGGAGAGGAAAGCTGAGGCTGAAATCAGAAAAATGGAACATGAGGAAAGAAAACAGAAGATGGAACTTGATGAAAAACTCGCAACTTTGGAGTTAGAGAAATTGAAATTGGCGAGTACGGGTGCTCAGCAAACAACTTCGAGTACGACAAGGGAGTTTGTTAGTAGGATTAAATTGCCTCATTTCAATCCTTTAAAGGATGACGTAGCAGATTATCTAGATAGATTCCAATTTTTGTGCGATACGCATAACATAAAAAAGGAAAAATATGTTGAACAACTGATGCCATTTTTTACAGGTGACACAGTGACTACTCTTATGACAATAGACGAACATGAGAGGACTAATTATGATGTTGTCAGGGCAGCATTACTAAAAAAAATATCAACTAAAACAAGAAGACTATCGTCTTCGTTTTAGGACAATGTTGCCAGAAAATGGAGTAGATTTCTCTGATTTTGTTACAAAGATACGTCGTACATTTACACGATGGGTTGAGTTGTCTCAGATTGAGAAAACATATGAAGGTCTAATGGACTTATTATTGCGAGATAAGGTTTTGTCATCTGTTAATGATTCTTTTCTTGCATTCCTTCATGAGCGTAAGCCTAAAAACTTAAAAGAAATGGAGGAATACTGTTGTCAGTATGCCACAGCACATCCCCATGCTACAGTTAGCAATTCTAAAGTGAAAGAAGGGTTGCCAGCTGCTTCGGCAACACCATATGGCCCTAATTTCAAAAAAAAATTTCAGGGTGCTCAACAAAATTGGAATAGGGGAAGTAATCAAAATTACACTCAGAAGCGGAATAATCCAACACATGATGGTTCTTCGTCTATGCAGTGGAGACAAGATGGTAGTTCTCGTAATTTTAGTGGTAATAATTTGAGACACTTTCGCAAAGGCTATCCAAATAATAATTATTCAAATTTTCGAGGTAATCATTCTCGACGTCAAGATTATGACGATGGTGAATTTAGAAACCGGGATTCAAACCGGAATGATGATTACAATAGGCAATATGATAACAATTACAGGGGAAATGATAGTCGAAATAATTACAGGGGAAATGATAGTCAAAATAATTACAGGGGAAATGATAATCGAGGTAGACCTAGGTTTAACAAGAAAAGACCTTACCAACAGGCAAACTCTGCGCAACAAGAGTTTGATGGAGCCTGTAATACAGTAAATGATAGTGGTAACTCTAGGGCTATCACTGGTTGTGCTTTCGATTTTGGGAGAGCAACTGAATGCCCCCAATGCTTAACATTGTTCGATTCATCGACTGTATCTACGCTAAGTTGTGGTCACCCTCTTCCTGCTCTACCTGCTACAGTTGCGCATGATGGGAGAGGATCTCTCATCTTAGATAAAGGTCTAATAAATGATAGGCTAGTCTCAGTACTTTTCGATTCGGGATGTACTACCGTCGGGGTTAAGGAGTCTCTGATAGATCCTTGCTGTGCCACTGGAAAAACAATCAAATGTGTTACATTTGGTGGTACTATGGAAAGCTATCCTACTGCTATTATTAGGATTGACACTCCTTTCTTCACAGGAGATGTCCATGCATGTCTTCTTCCTAATCCTATTGCGGATCTTATAATCGGTCGTATTCATGGGGTTAAGGAATGCACCCCGCAACAAATTTCTAGTTGGGAAGAAAAAAAACATTCAAACGGTCAATGCAGTGATGACAAGAGCTCAAGCTCTTAATCCCCCAACTTCATCTGATAATAGTAATGAAGTTGATAGCCAAGACGAGCACTTGGTGATTTCCCATGACTCGTTTGTTAAACGTCAAGAAGAGGATCCTTCTTTGAAGAAATACTTCCTTCTTGCAAAGAAAGGGGATCCCAATCAAAATACGAATCACAAATCGTATATTACTATGAAGAATGGTATATTGGTACGAATGGTACAACACTCGGACAAGTCTATGCATTCGCAAATTCTTGTGCCTAAGTGTATGAGAGCCTTAATTCTTCGGCATGCACACGATTCTCAGTGTGCTGGACACATGGGTTTTTCCAGAACTAAAACTAGAGTCCTTGCGTCATTCTTTTGGCCATTCGTGAATAAAGACATCCGAATTTATTGCCGATCTTGCAAAATTTGTCAAGAGGTCAAGTCTAGGGGTCCGAGACATGCTGCTCCTATTCAGGCTGCAGATATTCCGATTCGGCCGTTTCAGAAAATGGCTATAGACATCATTGGTCCGTTCAAAATTAAGTCAGCCAGAGGACACCAATTTATCCTCACTTGCGTGGACATGTGCACGCGTTGGCCAGAGGCTATTCCTCTGAAGAGCATATCAACTGTCGATATCGCTGATGCTCTTTGGCTCGTATTTTCTCGTCTGGGATTCCCCGGAGAAATACTGTCGGATCACGGCACTCAGTTAATTTCGGACGTTATGTCTCAGGTAATGGCTACGCTAGACATTAAAAGGTCTCTCAGTAGTATTTATCATCCAATGTCCAATGGATTGGTAGAACGTCTTAACAGGACACTAAAGAACTTACTTGGCAAGATAACGGAGGATCATCCTGAAGATTGGGACAGGGTTTTACCTGCAGTCCTCTTTGCCTATAGAGAGGTTCCCAACGAGCATACAGGGTTTTCTCCTTTCGAACTTGTCTTTGGCGCGCAACCGCGCGGGCCAATGTCCTTGTTACACGATTTGATAACTTCCGATAATATTGACGATGATACACAATCGTCATATGAATATGTTATAGCTCTTAGAGAAAAGATTATCGAATCGTGCAGGTTAGCAACTTCATCTTCCGAATTTGCGAAAGAAAAAGCTAGGCGATTTGCTAATAAGAAAAGACGACGCCTACGTCAACTTTGTCCTGGAGACAAAGCATATGTCTTACTGCCCTCAAGAGAGAATAGACTTCTCATTTCTTGGAAGGGTCCATACACTATAGTCTCGAAAATTTCTGATGTCGACTATATTGTCGATGTGGATGGAAGGCATAAAACCTTCCATATAAATATGCTAACAGAGTTTATTGAACGTCCAGACTATTTACAGCCTATTTTCCAGGCGACGGACGACTCTCCAGTTCAACATGGTCACATCTCATCCCTGTCTGTTATACAGGATGAGGAAACTATTTTTTCTGACGTGAACTTACCTCTTCCTACGATTCCACTTACTTCAACGGAATCGTGGAGAGACGTTACAGTCTCTTCCAACTTGTCTTTTGAGGAACAACGTCAAGTATCCTCTACGTTACAATCATATCAGGATGTCCTTACCGACATTCCTGGACACACAGATGTCATAGAACATGACATCATACTTACTGATCGTAATCCGATCAGAGTAAGACCATACCCAATACCTATTCATTTTCAAGCACAAGTCGAGAAAGAATTGGATGAAATGATTCAACTACAAATAATTGAACCATCCACTTCAGCTTATTCTTCGTCGATAGTTATTGTTCGAAAGAAAGACAATAACATACGTCTTTGCGTTGATTATCGCAAATTAAATCAAGTTACGAAGTTCGATGCTGAACCTATGCCGTTATTAGATGATCTACTTATTAGACTTTCTAAAGCTAAATTCTTTACTAAACTAGACTTGTCGAAAGGTTATTGGCAAGTCCCACTGACGGAACACGCCAAACCTCTCACTGCTTTTTCGACACCTAGGGGTCTGTTTCAATGGAATTTTATGCCTTTCGGGCTTATGAACGCCCCAGCGACTTTCGTGCGCATGATGCGACGAATTCTATCAGATCGTGCAGATGTCATTGCATATTTAGACGACATCTGTCTTTTCAGCGATACTTGGGAAGAACACTATGTGGGTCTAAAGGAATTGCTATCTACTCTACGTGAGCATAGATTGACTGCTAAACCCTCTAAAGCTTTTGTTGGGTTTAGTGAAATTTCCTTCCTAGGTCATCGAGTTGGTCATGGTCTGTTGAAGACAGAGGACCAAAACATTTCAAAGATATTAAATATCTCGGTTCCGAAGACAAAAAAGCAAGTGCGTAGTCTCTTGGGATTGATACAATTCTATGGAAGATTCATTGAGAATCTGTCCTCCATTATGGCACCACTTTCAACGTTATTGAAAAAAGGTTCTCCTAATATGGTGCGTTGGTCCCAAGAATGCCAATCTTCATTGGATCAGGTTAAGAATTTGTTCTCATCTCATCCTATCTTAAGACTACCGACGATTGATAAGACTTTTGTCCTTCGTAGTGATGCCTCTTCCACTGGCATTGGAGCGGCACTAATGCAGGAATATTCAGGAACTCTGCATCCTGTAATGTATATTTCTAGGAAGCTGAATGCGGCAGAAAGGAATTACTCGGTTTTGGACCGTGAATTGTTGGCTATGGTTTGGTCCATTCTTAAGCTACAAAGGTTCCTTCTGGGCGCGCATTTCTTTATGGAAACCGACCAAAAAGCTCTTACGGCTATGCAAAGTAAGGATTTGAAGAGCTCGAGATCTACTCGTTATGCTATTGCTCTTCAGCCTTTCCATTTCACGGTGCGAGCTATCCGTGGTTCGGATAATGTGATGGCGGACATATTGTCTAGATGCCCACATGATTCCAGTTAAATCTTGTGTCCTAGTTTTTCCTGATATATTTTCAGACTTAGGTCTGTCCTTAATATCATAATATGTTGTAATACAAATGTATTTGGATGATGTTTAGATAATTTAACAAATTTCATTTTGTCCATCCATCAGTGATATGTTGCTAAAATAGCATTGACATTTGTATATTGCTATGGTTATATTATTTAGTAATGTTTGATATATGATTGGTATTGCCAGCAACTTAGGTTTCTTGAATGGTATCCCTTAGTTTGTTTGGCTTAAAGGAAATATTTTCTCCTATGTGGGAGATGATTTGTACCCTCTTCTATTGTACCTGATATTAGGTTCATTGTTTGCATGAGCACAGAAGTGATACTGGTGCTATCTTGCTCATGAACATATTAAAAAAAAAAAAAATTGCATTTTTTTTTTTTTTACAGGGGGGTGGTAGTAATGTTGCTGTCATTTTCGACGGAGTCATCTGTCAAGTTATTTGCTTATGTTTGTATCATAAGAATAATTGTGTCTTTACCTGCGATGTCAGGTTGATTAGGGGTTGTCTTCCCTTGTTTATTCATTCATTGTGTTTGACCTTTAGGGTCAGAGGTTGACAGTTCGGCGTAGGCCTATGGGAAGGTTTTTTAAGCGGGAGTGAGATATACTTCCGGGAAGCCGGGAGGTCCTGTTTTTCTGAAGGGACCAAGAGTCCATTGTTTTTCGGGGAGAATCTTCGAAGTAACTGCTATGGCAGTTTTCCCCAGTGAATCTCTGTGCGTCGGGATGACGACAGAATTCCTTGTTTAGTTCTGAGGATTCATTTTCCAGGTAATACCGACCTTTATGCATTATTACGCTTTTCGGTGGCAGAACATGTAAAGGATTACCTAGGGTGAACAGCAGCTCACTGATCCGCCATTTCAGAACTTATATATTTGTGCTCGAGGTAGCCATCCAAGACTGTTAGTCTTATATTGTCCAGAAAGCCAGTGACGAAGATATATTGTGGGAGCCGCAGATTGGCGGAACTTCTATCTACAATAAGTATTACTGCAGGGTTGATGATAACCTATTTAACAGAAGTACACGGCCGACGTCAGAACGAGGCCTGTGCTTTCGGCTGTTATACTACAGCCTGATATGTGCAATTGGCGGGGAGTGCCAAGTTGCACCTGTGTGTCAAAGTAACTAAGGCATCTGACGCGTTTAGTCAGAGACGCCAAGGGCGACGCTACGAACTGTCATTATTGAAGAACTTTGCTATTGACCATGCACGTCTATTCTGATGTTTACCTTTTTGAATGCCAAATGTATACCTATCGATGTCAGGTCAGCATGACCTTGTTACACTGACTGTTCCTGTTGATACTATGTGTGTTCCCGTCAATAAATGTCTTGAAACATGCCTGCAGTGTCAAAGCATCCTTGATTACTGCATGTGAGAGTATGGGTTGCAGGATCTACATCTATACGAGCCTAAACACATTCGCGCCTTCATTCGCACCCACACTCAATTCATCATACGCTCGCACTACACATCAACAAGAAGAAAAAGACAGTTACAGTCGTCCTCTATAGTAACTATTATCTCGATGTCTCGAGCCATGATTATTACCATTCCAGTTACTATTATTATTGGGAGTATGTGATCGATTATAATGAGTGTTATGTTGACCATTGTGGTAGTTTGTTTGAGGTGAATAATTTCTATCTCGTGATCTACCTCTGTTGAACTCATTTTTATTGTTGAAATCATTATTATATCCCTTCTGAAAGTGAACATTGTGATTTCTTTGGAACCTGCTTCTGTCTACACTGTGATGTCTTTGTTTGTTATTATGATTGTAGGCCATATTAGACGCCACAGGTAGAGGTTCTCTTAATGAGGAGTTAGAAATGGTTGCATTCGGATGTGCCGAACAGTAGTTTAAAGAATTTTTTTTCTAAATCGTCCATAGTACCTGGTTTACGCTCCTGCAAATATGCAAAAAATGGCTGGCTAACCGAAGATAATACCTTATCCCGTAGTAGTAAATCAACTAATTTGTCGTATGATTTGTTGACTTCTGCCAGTTCAACCCATCTATTAAATGTATTGCGTATATTCGCAATGAATCCTGCAAAATCTTTTGGAGATTCAGGTAAAATTCCCTTAAATTTCAACCTACAGTGTTCCTCGTCCAGGTGAAACCTTCGTAAAAGCAAGGACTTAATAGCACCGTAGTTATTTGCTATTGATGGGTCAGCATTTTGAGAAGCCGTCAGTGGTTCTCCAACCAAGAATTCATTTAACTTGAGTACCCATGACTCTTCAGGCAAATGGTTTGTTTTGCAAGTCTGTTCAAAACGTGACAGGAACGATGAAAGGTCGTCCACGTTCAAGTTGAGAGTGGGTAATTTAAAGTTGTAGAAATGTTTAGTTTGGCTGGATGATGATCCATTTTGTGCATTATTATTCTGGTTTGCATCAGCACTTTGTGCTTGTAATTTTGCTGTCTCCAATTTAATACGCGCCAATTCCATTTCTTGTTGTAAAATAATTTCCTCTCGTTTCAATTTATTCTCTTCTTCCTGTTGAGCAATTTCTCTTAATCTATTTTCCTTGGCAATTTGCTTCATCTCACGTTCCTCTTCCTCTTTCTTTAATGCAGCCTTTTGTTCTGCTTCTTTTCTTTCATATTTTTCCAGTTCTGCCTCAGCAAACTGATGAAGTTCTTGAGATTTATAACCATATTCCCTACCAATTTTAACGAAATGGTCTATAGTAAGCATTTTGACTTTTATCTGTAAGTAATTATTGATAATTACTGATTAAAATAGTCAATAGTAGCTTCAGAGTAATTATTATACTTACTCAACTTAGGAATATTCAATATAAATAATCACAATAGTACTGAACTCTAATGTCTAAGTTCAACTAATAGACAATATTTTGTAACAATATTGTATCTAAATAATACTATATCATAAATAGTTATGATATCTGTTAACTATTATGTAATTACTTCACACAATTAATCTCAATATCCAATAATGTTGGGTATGATTCCTAGTAATTATATTGTTCAATGTACTAAGTCACTCTCTTAGTACCAGAAAAGTATATTAAATAATATACAATGGGTCTATTACCTCAAAGGTAGCTATAAGATTATCTTATTTGGTCAATATATATATTATATTATTATGCCCTAGGCATCTATTATAAATTGTAGTGCTACTTTCTTGGACTATCACTGCATAATTATGCAATGTCCCATATTAACCTTAAATATCAGAAAAAAATTAATTAAATTAAATTACAAGTATATTATTGCATATAATATCATATTATTAATGTAGTATTAATATATATCATGAGGACAAACAAAACAATGATGCAACTAAAGGGTACAAACAATGTTAAGACGCAAACAAGACATTTTCACAATTAAAAATGAATTTATGAACTAAATAAAACAAGCGGAAATGTCACAAGCCAAATGAAGGGTCAAGGTCTGACCCGAGGTCAACTTAATATTCAAAGTACACAAAAAAAAATGACTGCAAAAAATGATGACATCACAGGACTCATAACGGACGAAAATTTAACAATCATCAAATAAATGATAGTAAGAGGAGACTGGACGAAATAGTTAACAAACATGATACAAAACTAAAAAAAATTGTTAACTGAGTACGAATAAAATACGCCAGTTATCTACGGAACGGTACAGCTAACACAAATCGTCAAACGGTAGCAGATTTGGACAGACAGTCCAATGGCAAACCTCAATGGGGCTTCCAAAAGTGCAATCGTTTAACTGCCCTAAGAAACGACCGAAATCAATTCAGGCATCGTGAGAGCCACAGAATCTTATTTCGGTTCATCCTCCCTACCTCCCACGAATTAACAACACATTAAGACAACAAAAAGTACATTAAACATAGGTAAAAACATGCCGATGTAGGCAGAGGGCATGGACTTAGTAGCACTGTTTGCAATAACAACAGTTAAACACCTAGACTTATCTTTTCCGTTGCTTAGATCAGTGCTAGAGGTCGTCAACAGCTAGGCCTGTGCCTTTGACTGTCTGCTCCTGATGGGCAGGCAACGGTAGTCCATCTTGTGCATCTTGATCAATTTGAAACGAACTAGAGAGGCGTTGAAAATATGTCTTCTTCACTGCGACAATGCAACAGTGACGTCATGTTGCTATTCATGATCACGTGTGTCACGTCAGCTTCGTAATGATCATGTGATCGAAACTTGATCGTAAATATTTCATTCGAAAGTCATGAAAAAATTTTTGGTTTTTGGTTGTTTTTCGTCCCCACACACCGGGCACCACTGTTACAAGGTGGTGGTTTGCTCTGAACAATGTTCCATGTGATATGAATAAAACAATTATAAATTTATGGCCATTGTTTTTTCATTGATATGTTAGTTTTTTTCATTCAGTGATAGTGCATCGTGCCTTCGATGGAAGATTAAGCGAATGCGGGGGTGGAAGATTCCGAACAATAATTGAACCTTGGAATACGATTGATTTGATAAGTCATTTCATTGAGTCCGTACATTTAATCCACAGTTGTACACACAGGATGATCATTTCAATAGGAGTAGAGCATAAGTCCATATAAGTCATGCATAAATTAATCAATAACGTAGACTGCTGGTTTATGTGTCAATGTCCGTTTAAGGATACAATGCAGTATTGTCGTCAGAACATCACAGCTATATGCACGCGCAGCTAGACATGGCTACCTGCCGACAGTGAGACTGCGAGTCTGAATATTTCATATGAATTTGACGATTATTCTTCTCCTTCTGAGAATTCTAGTTAAATACTAACCTCCATAAATTTCCCTTTCATATAGAGTTCTAGGACTGACCCTGGTCCATCAAAAAATGCATATATAAATGGCTATATCATGCCATTGAATTGGAAGGTTAGAAAAACGCAGCTATTCAGCTTGGCGGTCAAGTAACAAAGGGTAGCGTTTCTTAGTTACCGACTGTGTCCTAAACAACGCTATACACGTCATGATCGATCGTGTATGGAGCGTTCAGTAATTGAAACATCTATCGCAATATATTAAATGCCTTAACCTTTTACAATTGCACGTCTGATAACCTTTAGCAGACGGCGTTAATATCATATACCGTAACACTTTTTAAGCATGTCTTCACTTGCTTTAAAACCTAAACAACAAGAGTTAGAATTTATTTTGCATTGTAGAAATGCTGTGACTGTATCATCATTTAGTCTATTTCTGCAGTCCGTGTGAATCTTTTTCATCATAGAGAAAGACCTCTCACAGTCAGCATTAATAATAATAATAATAAATTCTTTAAGCGCCAAACACGGCGCATAAGGCAGAAACCAGTGCTCTCCAGGTTGTTAGTTGTGACGCCACTCCTCTTAGCTCTTGCACATTATTTAGGCCCAACGTTCTTCCTTCTCTTATTATTGTTCTTCTGAGTGTTTCTTTTGGTCTTCCTTTTTTCCGCTTACCCTCAGGAACCCAAGTGAGCGCCTGTAGTGGTATTCTGTTGTTTTGCATTCGTAGGACATGACCGATATATGACCATCGTCTTTTCCTTATATAGTCGGAGACATATTTCTGCCTAGAGTCTTCTCTTATTTGTCGATTAGTCTTGAATTCTTTCCAACTGATGTTCATGAGTTTTCCAAGACATTTGTTCTCGAATGTATTCAGCTTGTTCTCCAATGATTTTGTTATTTTCCAACTCTCACAGCCGTATGTCAATAAGCGTTTCACTATGACTGCCAGACTGGGAAATCGTGTACGACCAGTGCTAGTTTTCAGGTTGATTATGTCAAGCCAGTACCTAGAAAAGCTTCTTTTTTGTCCAGCGTCAAATCTTGAAATACATTCATCAGGCAGCAAACAATAATCTTCAAATTCATCCTTTAACACCTCTTGGTCTAAATGTGGTGCAAAAGTGTTGGCCAGCTTACAGATTGCTGTATATTGAACTGTGTCTTTAAAGGCTGGATCAAGAATTTTGATATCCTTAAGGACTTCATTCTCAAATGGAAATTTATCCAATATCTTTTTCACAACAGCAACATAAAAGTTCCTCACATCTCTGAAAAATGAATTTCTCACTTGAGAATTTATATCTAACTCTTCCAGTAATGTCCTGTTGGACAGACCAACAGCAAGTGTATGGTCATCATGCTGTAGATCACGTTCAGCATACTTTAACAATCTTATATCTTTCACCTCTTTTACATATTTCATCTCTACAAATTTGACAATAAATTTTCGTAGCAGACGATCCATTTCATCCATCATACCACCTATTTGGGACTCATCTGTCTGAAACAATTTGTTAAATTCAGTCAACAGAGGTAGCACAAATTGGAGAAAACGTAGAGTCATCTGGGTCAGTGGTGATTTTAGTAACTGATGAATGTTTTTGACACGGCATGGTTTTTCCATATCGTCGTGGCTCTCGAAGTATGAAGATAGAGCAGAATATTGATTTAAAATTCTGTCCACTACTTTCTGCAAAGAAAGCCAGCGAGTCTGGCAGTGCTTTAGTATGTCTAGTGCATCCACTCCTGTAAACAGTTGAAACTCTCTGTATGATTTTTTCCGTTTTGAGCTATGCTCAAAATGATAGAAGATATCTATCAAAAGGTCATCAACAGGAATAGTCAGCTGCTTTATACCCTCCTTGGCACAAAGATTTGCAAGGTGGCAAATACACCCTATACTAAACACATCAGGGTTCTTGCTCTTGATTCGCGTTAGTACAGAGTTTGATTTGCCAACCATTACATTGCAGTTGTCACTTGCAAAACCTATACAGTTAATCCATGGGATTTGTAAGTCGCTGAACACAGCATCAATATCACTGAAAATAGCTTCACTGGTTCCACCAGTACCGACCGGCATGCCCAGCAACCTGGTTCTAGGTCCTATGCCATCTTCAAATACCCTCACCATTATAGCTAAACGCTTGTCAGTTTTTCTATCATTTGACTCATCGATCATCAAGGAGAAAGGTGTCTTCCTGCATAATTTGATGACTGGCTCCGTTGCAGATGGAGCCAAGCAGTTTTTAATAATGGCTGTTGTTTTGGTTCGCTTGCATTTGAAACGTTTGGCAATAGCACTGTCCGGAAACATCTCAGCTGATAAGTCTGAAAAATGGTCAGCTATAGAAGCAGCTATGTTGTGTTGAGCAATAAAATTTGCAAATAAAACTTCAGCCCTCGTTATTTTATCATCATCTTCTTGTTGAGGCTGAGTAAAGAAGGCCTTGATAGAACTTCCGTTCTTCAGCTGATAGTTCCTTTCATGCAGTTTTGTTTTGAAATGCTCCCTCACATCGTGTAAGCCAGATGCCATCACTTTAATATCTCTATTGCATATTCTACAGTATGCATGTGAAGAGCCTAATTTGGATGTCTCAATAATCCCAGGGAATGTAGTTGTCCAGTCAGATTGAAACTTCCCACGACGTTGATCTTCTTCTAACCTCCTTTTTTTAAAGTTAGGCTCAGCCATGCTGTTAGATGGATGCAATATTTCCTGCTAGACAGAAAAAAAAAAAATATTAATGTGAAAAAGTAAATACAAATATTAATAATCAATTTGAAAAATATAATTATTTGTAATTTTAATATTATATAATGAAATAGAATCTTGGAAAAAAATTAATACAATTTATGGTTGAAATGAAGAACAGTTGCTGTGTTTTCTATAGTGCCTTATAAAAGTACAGGCCTAAAGAGACCAGTAATAAGCATTATGGGTTAGGAATCTTAAATTTAAAATCTAATAAATTTTTTGCTAAAGCTGGTAATGAAAATATAAACTAGCGCTGGCGTAATATTAGCCTGTATATTTTCTACCGAACTTCAAAAATTGGAATAGCCGTTAAAGCCCAACTGGTAGTTTTAAATAGACCTTCCCATACAAATTTTAGTGTCAATCAAACATTGATAGTAGGCTAATTAATTATTTAATAATTATAAATCATTGAATGACCGTAATGATGACCACCAAAGGCAAAATAACATTGTTTTTTAAAGAAACGAAATTAAAACTAAGAAGAGAAGTAGGCTAACTCCAAATAAACTTTTCTCTGATCGAGTTAAGATGTAAATTTTCCACGCTATTGTGGTTTTTTTTTTCTTTTCAGTTTCATAATTTGGTAATATCGGAATGACGTTCGCCGAATGCTCCGCGTGTATTTTCGTACCATTTAGATTTAGGGTTAACCCTAGCTGTAACCCTAATTATAACTCTAAATGGTACGAAAATACATGCGGAGCATTCGGCGACCGTCATTACGTTATTAGGCTACCCATAATTTGTAGGCTATTGTATTATTTTTCAAATTTACATTTCTTACGCACTTTCTACAAGTTTTAGTGAAATCAAATAATATGTAGTGGTATCAGCCTTTTTTTTTTTTTTAACCAGCCGTAAATAATCAATTATGCTAAACCTTAGGGGAAAAGAAAGCATAGGCCTAAGTTATCTGACAGTTAAATCTAACTTCATCTAAACAATGTTATTGTAATATTTTTTTAAAAATGAATTACTTACCAATACTAAACTGGAAATTAATCCTAAACAATAGGCTCGACTCAAAAAAGATTTCAGTGCTGCGTAATCGTTCAAATAATCAGTAACCTCGCGCTAGCTTTAGCGAAAAATTGTGAATGAACACGCCACGCACATCCCGCGGCAATTGAAAAATAGGCAGCTTGATTTTCACAAGTGGACAATTTTTAATGGGAACATTTTCTCTTTTGCATGCCCATAGATATCTGAACAACTGTAGGCAAAGAATTCAAAGCTCATATGAAGGGGTTAATAACAGTTTTGTTATTACTGTGGCTTACATGTCTTTTGTTTGTGGACATTGTTGAACCTTTCAGTAATTTTGCATTTGTTATTGTTTTCTGCTCTACAACTAAATTTTAACTTTTACCATAAATCATGTTTTGTTTCTTAAACATTTGACATGTAGATACATGTTTTCATTATTTCTGTGCATGTCAGCATGTGTCGGCTCATTCTTCTGTGTGAACATTTTAAGTATCTGTGCTTCTTTGTGTAATCCATGTTTCATACATGCTCTAACTCTGTTCATCTAATTTATAAATTTGCGCAGGAAAGTACTTTGGAGGTAAAACCATCAGAGTTAGACTTAAATATATTATCTCCTTGCTGATCACATTCCCATTTTGTTGCAAAGAACATACTAGATGTTTCTCAAGAAAAAACAAATGTACTTTTTTTTCCCGCTTGCTTTCCATGTTTATTTTGTCATAACATGATATGCATTAGTGTTTGTGAGAAACTTGCGTGTCTTATTTTGGTAAGAGATTTCTTGTGGTCCTGTGTTCTATATGGTGCTTAAAGTTGACGCTTTATGAGAAACAGGTTTGGGGAGGAGCTAATAGCTAGTGTAGATGCCATTAGCAGTGTGTTCAGTGTTCACAGGAAAAATAGGCCCACATCTTTTATTTTCAAGAAATGTAGTGCAATAGCCATCTGTTGGTTTGCAGTTGTTTATAAATAATATATAATTTGTGTGATGTTTGCATGAAATGACAAGTTCAGTTCACAGATAAAGTTCAGTACTCAAATAGTTCCATTTCCATGCTTCAAGATATTTTTTATACCAGAGTTGTCATTTCTCATGAAATCTCTTTTTAATTTAAAGTTATGTTGTCTAGTGTTGCCCATTTAGCTCATCCCTTCTTACCTGCTTATTGTTGTCATCTTGTACAGCCTCCATTTACCTGTCATCCATGTACACCTTCATAGAATCACAGGCCTTCAGCAAACTTAGTATTGATTGTCTTATTTATAATTATTCAGTAGCAGATAATACGAAGACCAAAGCTGCGGTATATAATGCCTGCGTCACGAGCACACTCCTATATGGCAGCGAGACCTGGACAACTTATGCTAAGCAAGAAAGAAGGCTCAATACCTTCCACTTACGCTGTCTACGCCACATCCTCGGCATCTCATGGAAAGATAAAGTGACAAATGTCGAGGTGTTGTCACGTGCTGGCCTTCAATGCATGTATACACTGCTTAGACAGCGCAGACTACACTGACTTGGCCATGTCCGCCGCATGGAAGATGGTCGCATCCCGAAGGATATCTTCTACGGACAATTAGCAGATGGCAAGAGAACAGTTGTTCCGCCTGAGAACCGGCCACTGCAGATTACTAGGACATCTTTATCGCCTCAAGATAGCCCACACAAATGAATGCCCATGCGGAACAGGAATCCAGACCCCAGAACACATTCTCCAGAACTGCCCAACCCATGATGAACCACGACGTGCGACCTGGCCAAGGGGTGCTGAGCTCCAGCAGAAGCTATGGGGCTGCCGCGCCGACCTGGTAAAGACTGTGGACTTCGTCCTGGCGACAGGCCTGCAGATTTAGCATGACTACAAACTGAACGCAGAAGAAGAAGAAGAAGAGAACAGTTGGGCGACCACAGCTGAGGTTCAAAGATGTGTGCAAGAGAGATATGAGGGCACTGGACATGGATCCAGCAACATGGGAGGAGGAAGCTGCCGATTGCACTTAGTGGCGATGCTATTTACGACGCCACCTCAGATTGGGCGAAAAGAAGCTCACACAACAAGCAGAAGAGAGGAGAAAACGCCGGAAGAAGCACCAGGCTCTTGAAAAATAAGCATGTTTGTTTATTTCCTTACATTTAATTATGCTGAACTGAAATATGCCTTAGATACATGTGTGCTTATTCTTGTTGCTTCTGTTATCTGTTGACAGATGCTGTTTCCAATATATTTCCTTGTACTTACTTAGTCCTTCCTCTTCTACCCTGGGGTATAGAGGATATTACCTAGTTATAAGTTTTATTTTTTTTAATGATTGTTTTTGCCCACATTGTAAAATTTTGATTGGCCAGTTTATTTGCTGCTTTAAGCTTTTTATTCCATAAACCGTATCCTTTTATTTATGTATTTTTTTTAAATTATGTGCTGTGTTTTACTTGAGTGGAGTTTTTTCTTACTCAAGGTATATGTCAGTTCATTTGGTCCATCTGGCAAATGTGAACAGTAGAAAATTCTTGGAGCAATACTTTTCTTGATGTACATTCTTAGCAGATATCTACATTACCTAAACATGTGAAGGAACACAGCTGAAGCAAACTGGTTTAATTTGCAAACATTTATTGACATCTGGAAAGAATTGACAGTAACAAACAGGGAAAGTATAGAAAGATGAAAAATGCCAGATCATAAGTGGTGACTATGAAAAAAGGGGACATAAAGGTTTATGTTAAGCTTAAAATATTTTGAAAGAGAAAACAGATCAAGACAATGAAGAATATAGAGAAATAGTAAAGTATTTATGCAAGAAGTGACGAAATTGTTGGAGACTTTTTTTTTTTTTTCAACTTTATGTTTGTCAGCAAAGAAGGCATATTCACTTAGTACACTGTAACACTTATCGCTTATAGTTGACAATGAGTGTCTAAAATTCTAGCCTACATCATAAGCCACTCTAGAAAAGCATGGCAGTTAAAAGAGCCAGTCACAGAGAATCAGTGAGATTAACCGGGCATATTTTATAGGTGGTGTAAAATGATCTTGCTCATGAGTTTAGTCATTTACACTTTGTCATTTTTGGGAAACTAAGTTAGCTTGGGCTAATAGATGAAGTGGTTAAGGGGCATGGGACTGAATTTATTCTACGTGGTGTGGTGGTTGCTGTCCTCATGCACAACCCCACCTTAATCACTTTATGACATGCGTGAGGGAGCAGACTTATCAGAAATCTCCAGGAACCACAAGAATGTCTGTTTCAGTTTGTTTTTTTTCCCTTCCCTCCAAACTGCTTCTGACCACTTTTTCTTATGCCTTTTAGGACTTTTAATCAACCACATACCAAAACATTCTCACACACACCAAAACTCTCCAAATGTTACACCATAACCTTTGAGCGTTGATCCCTTTTGTAGATGAATTGTCACACCATTTTGCTAACTCATGATTGTTGCATTTAACATTTGGCTAGTGGACTCATTTATATATTTCAGAATGTGAATTCAAAAGTGTTATTTGTGAAATTAAAATGTATTTTATTTATCTAACCAAGAGACCACAGATAAGAAAGTTTGTGATGAAAATATGAGAGTTGTATTTGTGTTGGAGAAACCAGCATTTTTCAGAGAAGAAGAGGTTGTTGTATATAATATCCGGGATTCCTTGTTGTGTCCAACATTGAAACTCCTGGCTCCTCAGTGTGAGCCCTGCTATTGGTCAGTTTCCTTTTGATGATTTGGACACTGATTAATCTTCATCATTTTCCTTTATGTTCCTTGCTGAGAATGGGAGCTACTACTGCAGCTGGTCCTGCAGGACGTCTGCACCAAGCATTCACATGCTCTTGCAGCTGTGGTTTCTGTGGCAATTTGTTTCACTAGATGAGGTTACCAGCCCCCATGTACAAGCTCATGTTAGTTCACCTTGGTGATGCTAGTTCCTGACGGCACAGTAGTTCTATTCTTTCCTTGTCTCATCAGATATCCCTTGGACTACAGTTTCTTTACATTGTTGACATAGCCGGTCTCAACAGTTTTAATTAACTGTCAAACTTCATATTAAAACTGTTGGTGTTCATTAAAACTTTTGTTATATTACTGGTCCTAAGATGGGGGTATTTTTAGAGATTTGAAGGTTATTTCAGTTTTTGTACATGAAGGAAGTAGTTTTAACAATATTGCCTGCTTGCAGTTTTGAAAGCCAATCCCATTAATTTCCTTGCTCCTTTAAACATCTTATCCTTACCAAAATAAACAAGTGTTCATTGATAACCTTTAGCTAAATACCATTTTCTTATCTCATTGTAATGGTTGTCATCACATGTGTTTAGTCCGACTTTTTTTCTTTCTTAAAAGTTCTCTGCTTGAATTCAGTAAGAGATGATTTTTCAGAAAAAAGTTAACCTTGCACAGATTGGCAGTGTAAGTTAATTAAAGTTATCTGATAAATGTATTTTGCCATCAGTTTTGGTTATATGCTACATAAGTCTTGTCAGTTTAAAGCCTTTCTATCTTCTATTTATGTAATTTTGTTTAGCTTAAGGTTTAACCTAACTCCACCCATGTATTACTCTTACAGTTCAGAACTGACATAAATTTTTTTGTCTTCTTGGATTGTTCATAACAGTCTCTGAATAATATGAAGAGAACAGTGGAGAATATCAAAGATCCACTGTTTCGCTTCTTTGAGCGTGAAGTCAATGCTGGCACCAAGTTGCTGAGTGATGTGCGAAGAGATCTCCAAGACATGATCAAAGTGTGCGATGGAGAAAAGAAACCAACCAATCACCATCGTTCTATGATGGCTGACCTGGTTAAAGGTAGGGTTAAGAGTACTTGAATAGTTATTTTCCATATCTGTTGTTTAATCTCCTGTCAGAGAAACTATCCAAAGTAACTAAAAGTAAGGTGTACATAATGGCCAGTATCACAATTAGATATAGATTACATAACTGCACATGAGTATTGTTTTCAGAGTCTGTCTTTTTTACGTTCCTCTTGGAAGCTATTGATGTCTATCAGTGTAAATAATAAAGATGGCTGCTGTAAAACTGGAAGAGAAAGTTAAAAAAAAAACAAAAAACCATACTACAAAAACATGGGACCTTTTGAAGGGTAAACCCTGAAATGTCCTGTTGTTTTATGGTATCACTTAACTGCAAAACTTGACTCCATACCAATTTTCTTTGTTTTTGTTTTTACTTCAGTTGACCAGTTGACATTTTGTGTAGGAAACTGCAGTTAGATAGCTCTCTTATTTTCATAAATTACTTATTAACATGCTGTATTGACAGCTTTTACCCGCTTTCTTTCAGTTAATACGCTCAGTACAAGGTGTACTAGACATTACATTTTTTCTTTATGTTTATTAGGAATGTTGTTTGTTGGTTCAGTTTTAAGTGAACTTCTTTAATGTTTCATCGGGTAAACCTATAATTTAAATATTGCACTAGGTATCTGAAGTTATTTTTAATAGTGAATCTAGTAATCCCTTTAAAAAAGTATCTCACAAAGCTAACTCTTTTCCTTGAGGCATGCCACTTTTAGCCATAGTCATTTGTTCTCAGGTTATAGAAGAATGAGGTTTTTGCATTGTTCAGAGTTTGATTTCCAGACGATGCTTGATTTAGATCAATTGTTCCCTACTTTTTTTTTGGTCTCCATAACCCCTTGACTTAAGTAAACCTTCCCATACTCGGTATCAAAAATCAATTCTAGAGTTCACCATGCGTACATGCATATTGTCACAAAATGGATTTAAGACTAGAGACTGTCTACATTTAGTGACAAGACACTAGTGAGAAGAAAGACTGAAAAGATAGATTTAGAAGAAAATGATAGTGAAATGTGAACAGTTGACACTATTGGCTCCGAGGTTAAGAACCGAGGTTGATTCTTTCCTCGCCACTTCGGACGTCTTATGTGCTATAGTTGTCAGCGACCTCTAGCTACCCTAAGGGGATAAGGTTATATCAAGATTCACAAACACCAAGATACAGACAACATATAGCTACTGTACTTAAATGAAATGACTGATTCAGCTAAAAAAAAGTATACAAGTTTTTATTATACACCTATAAACAAACAAAAACTCATTTACATGTCAAATACATAAAGTGCGAGGGTGCACACCTGGAACAAAATCAAGCACCGTTAAAAATGCATCAACCCCAACCCTTCTCCCTCAAAAAGGCAACCTGTATGGGGACAGAAGTTAGGATTAAACAAATTAAACCACACTGCCCTAGGTGGGGTCTCAGATGTCAATTTTCCACTTCAACAACTATTCTAAATTAAATGTTAAGTGCACAGTCAGCTGGAACAACTACAAAGTGTCTACACCAACTCTGCGCAGACTCTGTTCCTACACAGCCTATCCTGAAATCTCTTGCACACTGCTACACAATTAACTCGTCTAAAAAACGTCAGCAGCTGTCATCTGCTATACTTGGGACAACACTGCGACGACTTCTGTGGAGAGTATGGTCACCCTCTCTCTCTCCACCATTCTGGAACTGATGACTAAGGTTTTAAAAAGAACCCCACTGGATTCTGGAAATTGGAATAGGTAGCTGGTTTCTCCAAACACCTCTGGAGTTACCTGCCCGCTCCCTCCTATGGGTTCAGGCCTTCAGCGTTATTATGGCCGGGACGAAGTGAAATAATTACGACGACGCTGGCAGCATGCCAATTTTGCGTGTGTAACAGAACGAGCTTGGCGCTCATGGATTTTTCCACGAATGCTATTTCCACTAGAGAAAGGTCTTCCCCTGCCTGGAAAAACGGGTTTGTTCTCTTTTCTTCGTCCTCCTCTGGCAAGATCTCAAACCCTGCGTCTGAGATGCCAATCTTTATGCCGGGAGGAAGTTATTGCAACTTCCGCTCTGCCCCTCAAAAAAACCGCGCTACCTGCTGTTAGACAAAAAAAACACAACAGCTAAACAACACCTAAATAATACATTTCTAATAACATATAACTCCCCTACTCTCTCCCGTTAGCCTATTACCATACAAAATCATGCCAACAAAGTCCGTTCCCCCACTGAGCTCCCTTCTCTCCCATCTCTACCTGAGCCCAAAATAAACAATGGCTGACCCAGATCGTCTGACCTAGGGTTCTGCCTGACTGGTTACAACCACAACCGTTTTTCACACTGAGGACTGACCCGTCCAAAAATACTAAGGCCCACTTCTCACGCTGACAACATGCAGCCATAATGATTAACACAAAATAAAATATCTCTAGGCATCAATATCCCGTTCAGAAAAACTAGATCACATAAAATGTAATACAAAATAATTCCCTTTAAAATTACATTTCACGTTGTCTGACTACACAGACCCACAATGCACCCGCAATAACATATAACCAGTTTACGCCAGCATCTGCTTGCCATCAAAAGCTATACAATGAAAACCCCGTAATTCAGCCACGTGGTGCTGCAGTTTCGCAACCACGCGCTCCTGCATAAATATTAATTAACTGATAGCACCCACGTGCTCCACTCTCTCTCTCCCCTCTAAACATCGTATCAAATAAATATACAGTAATGAACGCACCCACGTGCTCCAATTAATACCTCTATCACTCCCGTGCTTACAGATAGATGGGTAACTATATAATATAATTAACTTGTAGCATTACATTCTCAATAAAATCACAAATACACAGACTCCCGACTATTCTGTAAATAAATAAAATTCGCAGATGCGGGTTTCTCTGCAGACCTGTTTTTGAAATAAATCCATGCATGGCCGTAACCTCGCAACATCTAAACCATCTAGACAACGCTATTCCTTCAATAAGGAAATTAACTGGACCTATTAGGTCTCTCAAGTCGTATCACCAGGATAGTATTGATGGCTCTGGAGTTAAGAATTAAATTAAACTAAAACTTCCCAAGAAACTTTACTGATCGGCCTAGGCTTAGACAAAATTAAATAAAGTTACCACAAAAATTCTGCTTACCAAATTTTGAATTTTCCCACTGAAGACAGTCGATAATTTGAATCAGGAACGCGGCTTGGCAATTAATTTTTAGAGACCGAACTTATGAAATTCGGGCGTATTTATTATCAAGACCCCACGCGCCGACTTCATGACGTCATATGCGCGGCGTGGTTCTAAGCCAATGGGAGCTCTGCAATTCAACTGCAGTTAGCTCTCAGCCAATCAGAACCTTAGATCATTCTGATGCAACGTGCATGGGTTTTAGACAAAGAAACGGAATTAAGCCCTACCCTCTAGTAGCAAATGAAGCAACAATGTCGGAATTATATATATATATATATATAAAATCCCGAAAATGCGTCTAACCGCATGCCATATCTTTAAAAAAGACTAAAACTGGTGCCAATCTGATCTAGGCTCTAAAGTCCTTCGTCTAGAATAATAATGCAACAGTTCCCTACACACCAACACTAAACAAGACTACTAGTCATAGAGAAGGAACATAGATGTAGATGAGATGAAACTCCACCGTAATCTCTCTGAAAAACGTAAATAAATAGAAGGAGAAGAAACATGGGGAAGGATTTTTCTGTAATCAAATAAATAGAAGGAGAAGAAACATGGGGAAGGATTTTTCTGTAATCCCTCCTAGAAATAGTGAACAAAATGCAAAGAGAAAAAGACATGGGCCATTTGAAAGACAGAATCTCAGTACTTTTGTCAACATATTAGAAAAAATTAAACATATTAATTAATTTTTCATAAATAAAATTGTATTCGGGGCACAGCAACAATTTTAGTATCATAAAGTTGTTTATGAACACAGTGAAATAAATTAAGGAGACTCTTGATTCTGCATCTTGTCAACTAACAATTTTATTCTTGGTACCTTGTATATCATATTCACAGTCTCCAGTTTATTTCTTGCTGTGGATTTGGTTGAGAACAGGACTGGCCTTTCTCTCTCCAATCCACAACTCTTTTTCACTAACAATTCTTTTGGAATATTTCAGTAGAAAAATTTAGTAATTTCAAAAGATTCTCATACCTCTTGGGGGTATAAACCCCTGATTTAGATCTAGTTTTTGTTCATGGTCAGTAACAGCAACAACATAAGACTATTCTGTGACACAGTGTAATTAATCAGACATATACAATTCATTTTCTGTTTGCTTGTGTTTAAACTGCCTGCTCTAACAACAAATGCTCATTGTGAGAATTATAATATTCTTGATGATACACTGTTTTTATTCTAAAAAATTATGCTGATGTTTTTAGGTATCATTCCATCTTCATGGAGACGATACAATGTGCCAGCAGGTCTTACTGTCATACAGTGGATAACTGATTTCAGCAAGCGTGTTAAGCAACTGCAGGTTATTGCACAGGCTACTCAGTCTGGAGGAGCAAGGGAACTTAAGGTATTCCACTGTGGGAGGTGAATGTACAAGATAGAAAGAGTGAATGGAGAATGAATTATAGAAAGTTTTTCAGAGGTAAAGAATATGAAGGGCAAGCCTTTTGAGTCATGGACAGAAAGAGAGAGAGAGAGAAATTTAGAAGAAAGAGCCAAGTGATTAATTCATACTTTAACTAGGTCGTAGAAAATAAGGAGAGGATGATTAATAACCATTCTTAGGCATCGAATAATTGTACAAATGTGTTGGCTACTAGTGTATGGTTTGTTTATTTTAACTGCCGAAAATGTTGAAATTATTAGTTACCTTTTACAATATTCAAGTTGCTGAATTCAATGCTCCCAGTGGTCAACATGGGCAAAATTTGATGAAATTTAGTTGCTTTTTTATTTTATTTTTTGGTGATGCTATTTCAGAAATATATAATTTTCAAATTAGAAAATGTGTTTCTATAGCCATATTACAAAATCTATCTTGTATCCAGAATTTGCAAGTCTGGCTTGGAGGCTTGTTCATCCCAGAGGCCTATATCACAGCTACTCGCCAGTTTGTGGCTCAAGCAAACCATTGGTCTTTGGAGGAGCTGCACTTAGATGTAAGTATAAACATTGATAGTGAACAGTTCAGCTGAGCTGTCGTTCCCTGCTTCTTTGCTCCAAAAAGAAAGTGGGCCAACCTCTGCAGCTAGTCTATTTGCAAGATGCTTGTGCTGAAGCACTTCTTGCAGTTGTGGATTCTATAGCACTTTGTTTCTGAAAGGTTTCAATCTAGGATAACAATCTATTTTTAGGCTCAAAAACATTTTCAGGGAGTTCAGAGAAATTAGCTGACATCAGCTAGTTAATGTAAGTCATATTCCATTTTCTCTCTTTCTGCCCATCCTTATCATTCTTTTCTGTGCAAGAAATCTGTTATTATGAACTGGTTGAACAGCAACTGTTAGACTTGGTACAGGGTGAGTTGAAGAACCACTGTTCCAAATACAGCTACATGTTTCTGTAATGACTAATATTGGCAGACCTATATAATATTTAACATTTTTGGAAAGGACAAGTACATATTGGGAAGTCTCTTCTGATGTTGTACTTTGTGATTTTTAAAAATAACTATAAAGTTTGTATCTTCTGTGACTGAAAATGCAGAATTCTGACTTTTAGGGAAGTATTTCTAGACTGAAGCAGATATTGATGTGTAACGTAGCGTAGTCCTGCCTTAGGCACTCCACATGACGTCATTGTCAAAATATTGTAGCAGCCTCGATGCATCACCGGAAGGGGGTACTAGCATTCAGTTAGTAACAGCCATTGTCATGAGATGCATGTTTAGAAGACAGAAACATACTAATGGCGCGTTTTATCCCCGTAATTCCGAGGTCTGGGCAACCAGTGTTCAGTTGCTGCCGTTCTGTTGAACTGAGAAGATGACTGATAACAACTAGTGTCCACCAGTAGTATGGAGAATGGAAAAAAAGAGTTGGTTTTTGCTAGGGACAACATTCAACCGTCCTACAGATGTTATACGCTGCATTACTATATTGAAGATTTCAGCTCAGAACTGAGACTAAGCAAGTAGATCCTTCTATAATTCATCACTGAAAATAATGGCATGTAAGTACACGGTATTAGACCTCCAGCTCCATGTTTTTATTGGGACATCACTCGAGATTCGATATAGACTTAGTTTAGTTCGTATAAGTCTAGCAAAAATGTGCTTAGTCTTGAGACATTATTATGAGGGAATAACGACAGACTCTAAGCTGACCATGAAATAGTAGTTAAAAATCGACGAGGGAGAAATGAAAATCAACATGAGTCAACCCATATGATTTATATCAATAAAGACCGTCATCATTTGTAAAAGTAAAATAATCGTCAGATGGACTTTAGCGAGTAATTTCAAGACTATGACCACAGGCAATGTCACATCACGAAACACCCCAGAATTCATCTCACCACATGAATTTAGCAACGAAAACCAATAAAAGAAGATGAATAACATCAAATAAAGATTGAAAACCTCTGGTTACTCACAATAGTATCGACTTCATGATGCATTTTGTTTAATAACTGTGAAGTTCCTAGTTAATTGATGTCATCCTGTTTGTGATTTATCATGTGTCATTTTTGCTTTGTGCATGTTTCTATGATGTTTGAGCCAGTCACAATTTATCTAAGGTTTTTCAAATCAAAATTAGAACCGTATGAAGGAAATGAACACTAAAGACCACGCTGGTCATATTATCATCAAGAAATAATTTTGAAAATGAACTTCATAATAAACAGTACATGACTAATTTGAACATGCACAGACATCTAGGCACTTTTTTGCGTTACTCTTCTTGTTAACAGGTGCTAGTTCAGACTGGTAAGACGGCCACACTGGATGACTGCAGTTTCTCCATAACAGGTGGGTCTAAAATCTCTGTTCTTTTTGTTTAAAATTTTAAAATAATTTTGTATGTACAGTTGTGTTGCCTCTTATGTGGGTTTTAACATTCTGAAGTGCTTTAATAAATCCAGAATGGCATATAGCCAGAATTCTCCAGAATCCCTTAAATTTCCACAAAGTATATTTTTTGTATGTGGATGTATTTATAAACACACATATATGTACTCTGAAATATGTTTGTGGAAATGTGAATTCTACCCAGAGAAATAATGTTTAGTTAAAGAGTTTTAATTACATGCAAAAGAGAAACACTGACAAAATGAAAGATCAAACTGATCTTCATGTGAAAATGTTGACAAAATCATCACACTTCACCCACTTTTTTGACCACCAAAGCAAAGTCTCTCTTCATGTCAGTGGTCAAGAAGCCCTTAAAAAATATCGGATCAGCTATGGTATGTTCTAATACACTGTGATTGGCACTAAATGTGGTATGATGTTTGTAAATACAGTTCAGAGTATGAGATACAAGCAGGAACTTAAGCTTCAAGGACAGTAAATTATTGTGGGCTTGAATAGTAGACCATATCCACCGAGATTTTTGACTATGAGAGAAGCAGGCTGATATCAGCCTTCACTAAACTCCTCCAGGCAGACGTGGCAGTGACAGAAGCCTGAGACAGACCACCCATTTTATGAGAGAGATGCTGGTATCTGAGTGGCCAAAGAACAACAGTTTGTATGCTTAGGGCTTGTGCTCATTTATTGGCCTAGGGGCGTTTCACAGGGAATTGTTGTAGTTTAACTAGGGCTGTTGAGCTTCGTGCTCTTTTGCAGCCAATACTAGTTTGATGAGTCCTTGGTATTATCTACACTGTAAATCTAGGCTTTTCCTGTGGCTTTTATGCCATTCTGAAACATGTTGAGTTGTAGTCATGACTTCAGTTTCTCCAGCTTGGCTTGCATTTAAAGGATCATCACATCTGGTCCCAAGATAGGAGGAAGAAGCTCGTGGCATACTGTGCGTTCCCCGCCATCCAAGGGGGCTCTCCAAATATGCAGAGCTAAAATACTGTTCTCTGGTTCTGGGCTCTCAAAAGGAGTTGTCTTGTCCTACACAGAGCCACTTCTCAGCTCCCCTTGGCTATCATGGGGTCCATAGTGAGATCCTCCTGCATGCAGCCAACCAGGTAAAAGCCAGAGTTATGTCTAGGGCTCAAGTGACTCTCCGAGCTTAGTGTGCAATGCTGGGTTCTCAACATGTTTCACCACAGGGGGAATCCCTGAAGTGTGTGGATGATTTCAAGAGTCAATGAGGGTGCAATTAGCCTCTCAGAGGTTCACTTCCACATCTGTATATTAAAGCATTGTGCATTGCTGGTGATCATATGAGGATGACTCCCAGATGTGCCTTCATGCATTTCACATGGAATGAACTTGGCAGTGAAAATTGTTGTTTAATAATTTTTTGTTTGTTTTAGTGTGAGTACATATACTGAATTAGCACAAATTACATGCAAGTAAGATGCAACAGAGTCAGATTCATCACAAGACAATTTCACTGCATGCAGAGTATTTAAAAGTCTATTAAAAAAATAATCTTACTGTTTTTTAAAACCTTTTATTGTTCTAAGATCATTATTTAACCAGTAGGTGAGAAGTGTAGTTGATTAATGACTTGTTTTATGTGATATGGTGAAATAGGCTACATAATTTGATGGTGCAGCAGTAGCCGCATCAGTGTGATGAAGGTAATAGCATTGATAATACTAGTGGTTGCATAGTATTATTAATAGGTACAATATTCCAGTGGTGTATTAAGCTCTGTCCCTAAAATTAAGTGAAGTTAACAGCAGAAAAAATGTAAGAGCAGTGCTCATCTTGCAATGGTTAATTTATTTTATATATATATCAGAGGGTCAATCAGGGATCAAGAACCTGGAAGAGCATGGTGATTTATGACTAAAAATCGCCACTACCTTATTGTTATTTTTGTTGAGAAACAGTCTGTTTTTCCGTAACCTCAGTCTATTCAATGACCACAGTTTTCCCCCTGGTGAAGAAATGTTAGGATTTGTCTTAAGCTGTCCTATATTACTTTTACAATTACTGCTGCAATTGTTGCTACAACATCTTTCTGTAGTGTCTACAACTTTTAATTCACAGTGTACAGTTCACCACATCCCCAGGAGAAATAATGACTTGAAAATATATAAGTTGTCAAAAATGAAGCAATAAAATTGGCATTGTGCCGATTTTTTAAATTAAAAAGTGTTGAATGTGGTTTGCATGAATTTATCGTATGTGGAAAGTGACTTGCTATGAATTTATTGCAAATTGAATGTGAATTGTGATCCATTTTTCACACAATGAAAAATTAAATTTACAAACTCTTCAGCTTGCTGTTTCTTTTCATTCATTCTTATTCTTTTTTTTTTTGTCATTAAAAGTTTAAGAAACACAACCATTGTTTTATTACGTGCACCCTTCTGTCCTTTCATACACAAGGCCTATGCATCATAAATGGCTATAACACATATAGATATTCATCACAAATTAAGGGGTAAAAACTGGTTCCTCAGTGTTAAAAAAAAAAAAATGACAAAAAGTACTATATATAGGTAAATACAACATTGTCAACACACTACAGATGTGTCAAAAATGGAAAACAGTCAGCTAAAGAGGAAGCATTAAAAACTTAACAGTTTAACTGCATCATGAACAAAATAAAAAAAAAGAAAAACAAATGGGTGTGACTGAAGTTATTTAGAAATAGATTGCATTTAGAATTAGATCTTCAGAAATGGCAATGTTTTGTGAAGAATATGTACGGAGGCAAGAGCTGTCTTTGTAAAATATATTAAAAGATCACATAAGTTATGAAACATAATGAGAGTAGAATATCATGCATAATTACTGCCAAACTGAAAATATTTTCAAAAACCCTCGCTGGCTGTTTCATGTAAATATGGAAGCATTGCTTACATATTGCATTCATCTTACATATTTACAGAATAGGTCAGATGAAATGCAGAGTTAAAGCTGCCATTAATCATTTAAAAATATAATTATTATGCTGTTGTTACTTCAGTGCATATCAGATACCCATGACTACGATAGTAAGTGATAATTTCATTAAAACAGTATTTTAATTTTTAGCCAAAAATGCATTGTTTTCCAGACTTGATAAGGATTCAGATCCTTCAAAAGGAAAGGTGACCCTGCCAGTGTACCTGAATGCCACCAGAGCCCAGCTATTGTTCACCCTGGACTTTGTAGCAGCTGATCAGCAAGAGGGCAAGGATCACAGCTTCTATGAGAGAGGTGTTGCCCTCATCTCTTCTAGCCTCAGTTAAACAGCAGAGTGGAAACAACAATCAGTGTGTGTGGATGTACTAAACACAACCACTCTTTTATTACTTGTGCTTATAATTGATTTTGAATGTTTAAGCTTTAGATAATCAGTTTTCTTTCTGTAGAATGTCTAGCTTCACAGTTCAATGAATACCATCTTAATGATACTTGATTTACCATATGACATATTTGACGTAGCTACTTTCCTTCCATTGTGATGACAGTTTTGTATCATTAGATTTTTTGTTTCTGCAACTGCATGCAGAATCTACTTCTGGAAGCAATCTACCAGTTAAATTAAGGTTACAATAACACATTTCTGTCAGATATTGTGTAAGCATTTTGTCATTTATTCCCCTTTACATTTACTCCATAAAATTTTTTTTTTTTTTTCAAGTGGGGAGTTTTCAGGTTCATCACCTCGAGAAACAGTAGAGGATGCACGTTAACTTTTATGAGATACTAAGTAGTTTGTTACATTATGTTAGTCATATGTATTCCTCTCTAATATTACCCCAGATTAATACACATTTTTTGTTTAAATCGGATGTTTTGTAAGTAATTTGTCATGTCGGGTAAGTCATTACAGATGCTATTCCCTCTTTATCTTGTTTATTCTCCTTTAATTTTACTTCATATTATTATTATTTTTATTTTCAAGTTGTAAAAGTTTTCAGGTTAAGCAGTTCTTGAATTATAGTAGAGTCTGCACATAATGTTGGATCAGATATTCTATCAGTATTTTTTCATGTGATGGTAGTCAAATATATATTCCTCTTTATTAATACTCTAAAGTAATTTTTTTTTTTTTAAGGGAGGTTTTCAGGTTAATGAGCTTGAAGTATAGTAGAGAGTACACATAATTTTTACCGGATATTAATGAGTATTTTTCACGTCAATTTGTTGTCAAATATATAGTCACCATTTACTATTACTAAACATTAATACTTTTTTTTTTTAATTGAGGTTTTTTTGGGTTCTGTAGCTTTAAATGTAGTAACAGATGCACGTAACTTTTATTGGATATTCTGTGAGTATGTTTTTGTCATGTGAGTTATATTTATTTCTCTTTAAAATTGTTCCGAATTAGTGGTGATTGTCGTGAGGAAGTTTTTAGGATTTAAAATGTGGTAGAGGACTCTGGTGCTCAGAAAGTTACATTTTGTAGGGATTTTTGCCTGGAAGCTAACATTAGTAAAAAGTGAAAAATTCATTTAATATTTTTTTTTTTTTAAATTTAAGCATAGATTTCTTATGAAATCGATAGGTGACATTTGCATTGTAATGCTGATATGTATATGATGGTTACATTTTTCATATCACTTTCATTTATTGTCTAAACCCTTTTTTTTTTAAATTTGTAAGTTAATGCTTACATTTCTTGCTACACTGACAGTGTTCAATTTAAATTAAAATGCACACTGTAAATTTAACAATTTAAATCACTTCTTGTGTGGCCAAATCCTTTATTCTAATCTCTGGATCATATTATGAGTAAGTGTATTTTGGCATTAATAGAGGATGTTGGAAATCATGTTTGAATAACATGAATGTTTAAACTTAGACACTGTTTGGCAGAATATGTATTTCTGTTGTCAGTTAGGATCTGTTTCTGTTACTGGAGGCAAACATTTGTTATCACTTTAGAAGGCAGTAAATCTCCCTTTATTATGAGCTTCAGTTGAACAAAGTTTGCCCTTTACAGGTAATTAGTTAATAAGGTAGACTTTTTATGGAACTAGTATAACCTAAATTTACGTACACTGAAGAATAACCATAACTTGCAGGATTTTGTCCAAACAGAGTCAGGCTTTCTTATGATAAATATACAATTGAGTCTAGCTTAGGATTGATGGGGTGGACATTGCAGTAAGAAACACCTTTTTTTTTTCTGGTCACTTAATTTATCGCCCTGTAGAATGGCAATAACACTTTTATACTTGAAAGGCCATTCTTTTTAAATAATTATTCATGTAATAAAAATTAATAAGTAGTAATAATCTTGTCCCTTTATGGAGCAGTTTGACACCACTGTGGCTGAAAAAGCCTGTACTGTGAAGAATTCACGTGCTCCTGCCGCTGTGGTTTATATAATAATTGTTGTTTTACATGGTGAAGTTGCCAGTCCCATGGATCCCCTCTTCCTCCTCCCCCCCAGAAAGGATAATGCATAATGATGAATCATTATCTTCTTCTTTTTGGCTCCTATGTGAGCATGGAGCCACAACTGTAGCTGGCCCCCCCCCTTGCAGGAAGTCTGCACCAAGGCACGTATTCCTCAGCAGTGGTTTCTGTAGTATTTTTTTTATATGATGAGATTGCCAGCCCCATGCACCACCTCACATTAGTGACCTTATATTGACATGCCTGTTCTTTCATTATCTTGTCAGAAACTCCATAGTTAGTAAAAATAAATATTTAACAATTATAACTATGATGAATACAACATGATCAGTAGTTAGTAATATGAACATTTGCACATAAGATGTTTTCACAAACAGGATGTGAAATAAGCTAATATTCGTAATGTACTTTTCTGTGGATTTCTGATGGCTTTTATGTCATTTTTCTAATTTCCAGCATGGTATATTGAGTTGAATTTGTAGGTGGTAGATAATTGTACATAAAAGTACATATCTTAATTTGGGAGCACAACATCTTGGTATCACTAATTTCATATTTGGTAACATTGAGTACTAGTATCTGAAAGAAGATGTATCCTCTTGTGTATTTATGCAAATATGCATTTGCTTAAAGAAGTCCGACATTGTTTTGAAGAGAGAAATATAAAGTCAAAGTCATCAATTTTTGTTAAGGTAAACAATTTTAGAAAATCAGCTGTTTATACAAAGTCTTTATAATGTTAGATTTCAGTTATTTGTTTTGTAGTAGTTGAAAAATTCTGATTTTGTAGATTAACAGCTCTTATAATCATGTAGTGGTGAGTCAGATGAGAAATTAAATAAAACTTAAGATGGAAGTCACGTACATTGTTTTAATTTTCATTATGTGTACCTGTTGTGTGATAACTATGAGTGTGGATGTTAAAAGACTGGGGAGTGACATTGCTACATATAAATTGCAACTCTATTGTGTCCATAATCTGATCTGACTCATAGACCAGAAGTTAAATGAACCAAATGTTCACACCCGAACATATGCACAAAAAGAAAGACACGTTTGTGTGTGTATGTATATATATATATATATATATAAAAGACCTCATTGGAAAAATCTGACATGACACATTTTGAGAAAAACTGAGTTAGTGCCCTAAACACAATTAACATATTCCAAAAAAAGTTAGAAATTAAAATTATATTTGAAAATGCATTCAGACTCGCAGAAAGTACTTTCTTCTTCATCATCTTCTTCGCTGTTGTTTAGTAATGTCTACACAAGAAGTCCGGTTCTCTGGATGTATATTGCTGTGGTTGAAAGTTCGTCAAGACTCCAAAACAGCTTTGTGTGGATGTGCGTCTCTGTGGGCCAATGTTCAGTCAGCAATTGACTAAGCAAGAAAGTACTTTAAAAACATTTTCTTTTCCAATTAATATCTTTTTATAATAAAATACTACATAAAATCTATTTAAAATGTAAAGTTTCTTTTAAAACGAGTTTAATAAGAAAATAATCAATGTTGAAGTTATGACAGCACCGAAAACACTTGCAGCCATTTTGAATTTTTCGATAAAAGTATATATATATATATAAAGGAGTCTGTGGTTCAAAAAGTATAAGAGGCATCCACATGAAATGGAAAATAACTAAAGAATGGACAGGAAAACCGAATCTCCATGGCTGCTGAACATTTTTCAAACAGCTTCAAAGGGAGAAGCAAAAGAACAGTAACCATTTGAGAAAACAGAGATGATGCTAAAGCCGAGACAGTGTTCATTATAGATTTCCTATCAGCACTATAAAGCACTCAGAAACCAAAAAACAACATATTAAATTATAAATTTAGCAAAGTGAAGGAACTGCAAGATTTGAGGAGGATTAGTGAGTAGAAAAATTTGCCAAAAACAGGAAGTGAAATTGGTTTGGTTTGGTTTTTAAGGACCATCTTCATTGCACGCAGACAACTCCACCAGTGCTCCGATATCCTCCCTTAGATCACACAAGGAGGATCTCAGCACAGTGAATGAACTCTAGCACCGATGAGGATTTACAGGAATCACATATTCTATAAACATTTTTGTGGTGGGTAGGTTTTTAATTTTAAAATTTTGCCAAGGCAGTGACCATATGGCCTACTCTTTACCATTTCCAACTGCTGAGGGATTTTTAACACGTGCAGCTTGCAGACATGGCCTTTATTTTTTCGCCCTTATCCGAGAAGGCTAGGTATCCGATCTCACTACACGAGAGATCATGGAGGAGCATGACATCATTAAAAAGTTTCCATCAATCATATTCCCTGTGCTGGGAGCGAACCCGGTACCTTTTGAACTAGAGTCGGACCCTGGAAGTGAAATTAAAACTAAGGACATGACAGTCATACAAAGAGGTTAAAGCAGTCAAACTAGCTACATCACAAATCGCATACAAAAGATACAGAATAAGACAACAGAGGAGTACTCTTCCTAACCAAGAAGAGACAGTCAGTTTTCATATTCACAGCTAACCTTCATTTCTACAGGCCATACATCCGGTTGAAGCGTGTAGTAGGCAGACCCAGGGAGAATGTAATACAGGCATTGGAAATGATATGTTACAGAAAGATCCTCGGAATGCCATGCATGTATCATTGTGATGCTGCACTGTAATTCTGTCTTTCAACCGGCCCGATTCTGTTCTTTTATTTTGAATTTTCACCATTTTTTTTTTCTTCTCATTTGAATATATATCGTGTTTGGTATTTTTGAGTAGGTAAATTAAATGGGGTCGTTTTATGGCGGTAGCTTTATTTTACACTCGATCAATTTTACTTTCTTCTGATCACGCGATTTTTCGTTGTTTACGGAAATCGCCATTTTCATGCACGCAAGTCAGGAACACGCGGCCGTCACATAACGTGACGCAATCTTCGGACACTCGGTTTGCGTTGTTTTCAAATCTGATTGGCGCAGCTCATAGTTATGTTTATTTTTCTAAGCGTTTCCATTGGCCCGAGTGCGTAGATTAATGAACACGCGGGGGTGGCCCCGGTGTGTATAAATAGCCAGTTAGACAGGGGCCAAGTTCTCTATCGTAAGAAATAAGTGCCTGCCATATGACTGCGTATTTATCGTCTCCATTGCGGGGAACAACAGCGATAATTGTTATGTAGTAGTTTTATTATCGTTTTACTTATTAGTGGGGTTTTTAGAATTTCGCCCGTAGTTAATTTCTTCGGGGACATTAACTTTTTAGTTCTAAAGGATAGTGCCATTCATTATCATCTTTGACGAACGATGTAAATGTAACAGTGTGCTTATTCTTTCTATGATTTTGGCAGTAGATAGGAACGTGTGAAGTATAAGCTACACGTGTGCTCATAGTTGTAGAATGTTATGTAAAACCACCATTTATTCCTGTGTATTTACAAATATAATTTTAGTGGGAATCGATTGTGTGTACTAAATTTTATTTTTTTGCCTAAGAAATGCAGTTGGAGAGTAAAGATGTATGTTATAAGTGAATTATACGGCTTAGAGGAGTAAACTATTCCTATAGCGAGATTTCATTTAATTCTGGAGTAAGTGGGAAACCTCATGGGTAACGTTAAAGGAATTCCCTAGTTGAATGTTGGACACGTGGGTAGCCACGCGTAACAAATAGATAAGAGGCAGACAGGTCGGGAGATTTCTGTTTACTTACCTGGCAGATTATAGTTGAGAGAGAGAGGGGGAAGGAGTGAGAATGAAGAGACACGTGAGTAGGAATATTTTATGTATCTGTTTTTTCAGAATGAGAGAAGGGGAGAGAGATTTAAGTGCCACGTGGGTAATATTATTTTTTTGTATTGTTGTACATGACGAGTGAGCCACGTGGGCAGCTGGTTGAAAGGAACGGTACCCCAAGTATGGAGAGAAGCCATCACAATACCCATACTAAAGAAAGGGAAATGTAAGACCGAGGCTGCAAGTTACCGGCCAATCAGTCTCACAAGCTGTGTTGGGAAGACTATGGAGCGAATAGTCAACCACAGATTGAAATGGTATTTAGAGTCTGAGCAGATCCTGGTGCCGGAACAAGCTGGATTTAGAGAATGCTACAGTATAGAAGACCAAGTTACTTACTTGTCTCAAGCAATAGAAGATGCCTTCCAGGAGAAGAAAAAGGTCCTAACGATCTGGGTCGACTTCAAGCAGGCCTTTGACAAGGTGTGGAAAGATGGCCTCATTGCAAAACTTAGGAGAAGTGGAATCCAAGGCAACATGATGAAATGGATCCAGTCATACTTGCATAACAGGAGAACTAGAGTCACTCTTGACGGTCTGCAGAGCAGAAAAGTGTTGCTCCATCAGGGGGTACCTCAAGGAGGAGTAATTTCCCCAACACTCTTCCTTGTTTACATCAATGACCTGGTGAAAGATCTCCCTGCAGGAGTGAAAGCTGCCTTATATGCAGATGACCTAGTACTCTGGTGCGCTGATGAAAATGTCACCACAGCAAATTATAGAATGCAGCGGGCAGCAGACATGCTAGTGTCATGGGCAGAGAAATGGCTTATCACAATAAACACAGACAAAACCTCCACAACACTGTTCTCCCTCGCCCCCAAGGACAAATCAGCTAACATACACCTAGGGACAACCGTGATCAAGGAAGAAAGCTACCCCACCTATCTTGGGGTGACATTTGACCAAAGGCTTACATGGAATAAGCATATTGAAAATGCAGAAGGAAAGGCCCGAAGACGACTAGGCATACTCAGAAAATTAGCAGGTACCAACTGGGGAGCAAATGAACGAAATCTAAAGAAGATTTATAATGGAGTAATAAGACCACACTTAGAGTTTAGCTCAGCAGCATGGTCATCAGCTGCTAACTCACATCTGCAGTCTTTGGACAAGGTGCAAAATCAAGCTCTCAGGCTCATTACAGGAGCCATGAAAACTACACCAATAACAGAGATGCAGAAGGTTGCTGGATTACAGACATTGTCCCATAGAAGAGACACAAAAACCATGATCCAGATGGAAAAGTACAACAGTATGCCAATGCACCCAATGAAGGCAAGACTAGATGATCTGGCATTGGGACGTCTAAAGCGTAGCAGCTTTGTGCATCGGGGGAAAAGACTTATAAGACAGCATCAAGAAGACCTATCCATGAAGACAACACCACTGAAGCCCACCCTATACCCTGTACCATGGGAGCAGGCCAGCAGTGCCCTCCAAATTAATACAACAGTCAGTGGTCTCACAAGTGGATGTGAGTATAATGATCTGCAAAAACGAACTGCTACATTGAGTATGATCCAAGAAAGCTATCCCGATCAATCATGGATACATGCCTATACAGATGGATCAGCAACTAATGCTGTTAGGAATGGAGGTGCCGGTATCTTTATCTCATATCCTGACAACCACTATGAGACTAGGCACATTCCCACTGGTAAATTCTGTTCCAACTATACAGCTGAGGTTCAAGCTCTAGAGCAGGCTGCAAATATGATTTATAACACCAACTCTGACTGCCACCAGGTAGTCATCCTCACAGATGCACTGTCTGTCCTGCAAGCTCTCAAGGGTGGTAAACTCCCGCATCTGAGAAATGAACTAAACAAGGTAGCTGCCAAAAAGAGAACCATACTTCAGTGGGTACCATCTCATTGTGGTGTACCCGGAAATGAAAAGGCAGATAAACTTGCAAAAAAGGGAGGAGAATGTGAACAAGAAGATAATGAAGTCACATACTTTGAGAAAAAGAGAGCTATCCAGACTATCAGAAGAGAACAGAACCAACCCAAAGACGACTATCACACTCTCGACCGGCAGGGACAGACAACTATTTTTCGACTCAGGACAGGGCATAACAAACTGAATAAACACATGCACAAGCTACGATTGTCTGCTTCACCACTGTGCACATGTGGATTAAACGAACAAACTGCTGAGCATGTTCTACAGGACTGTCCTCTGTATGACCAGTTAAGAAAGATATACTGGCCCAATGACTCAACACTAAACTCAAAGCTATATGGAGTTAAAGAGGAACTTCAAACAACAGTCGAATTCATCATGAGAACTCGTCTGACGGTGTAATCATCAAAGATGCGATCGCAAGAAGAAGAAGAAGAAGAGCCACGTGGGTAATATTATTTTTTGTATTGTTGTACAGGACGAGTGAAGTACTGAGTAAGGGAGTTATAAAGATTAATGGGTTAGAGATGCGTTATGTTGGAGTTGTTATACAATAGACGCATTTCCTTTTAATTTCAGCGAGTCACGGCGAAACAGTGGGGAGCATAATTTTGACAAATAAAATTATCCACGGCAAAAAGACATATCTCAGGGTCAGAGTACTCGAGTTATCGTCCGGAGCAAAGAAAAATAACCTATGGTCTCTGGCAGTGAAGTCCCTATGCTTCAGCTGGAACAGGGTTTATTTATCATACAGCCGAGAGCATCGCTATTATAGTCTCTAGCAACGGCAGGTGGCCGTGAGACTGGGTTAAATCGTATACAGCCAGAAATCAAGGCTGTGTTTGCCTCTAAATCTGGAGCAGGTTAGAGGAGCAAATCATAGAAGCTAGTCAGCAGCAGAGAAGTTTTTCTACAGTTAATCAAGTTCTTATGCTGGATACCCACCAGTCATCATCATCGCAGAATTCAGGAACAGGTGACAGGGTTAAAATACCTGGGTCTTGAAAGTAACGAGAGAAGAGCGTAACGGAGACGCCGCATCATCAGTCGTCGAGTGTTAGAGAGACACTGAGACCAAGGGAGAGAGAGATAGAGAGAAGGAGGGAGAAAATAGACAGGACCAGTAGGGTCTGTTCAGTATCCATTCGACGGATAGACACTGAGCCATTGTGTTACTCCAAGTCTATTATTTTAGCATTTCCAGTGGTGTTAGATAGTGGCGCATATCGCCTACCAAGTTGGAAGCTGTGTAGACGGTTCGTTGAGGAAGAGTCAACAGGACTGAGACAGTAGAATCTTATTTTATTAGAGAGTGGAGGCTAAAGTCGACAGCTCCACAAGATTAGAGGTGTTTAAATCACTAACCAAATTTTTTGTTCCTCAGCAGGGTGACAGAAAGAGTGAATGTGATTTGGGGTTTTTTTTTGGTGTCTATCAATTTAATCGTTACTTGTTTTCAGGCCGTGCAACAGTGCAGGCCATTTCTTGACTGATGTTTGGTGGTATTTTAATGTTTTTTTTTTTTTCCATTCTGTAAATAAAAAAATATATATTTACTGTATACTGGATCAGCTTCTACTCCTTACTATACTTACTTTATGTTGTCTGTATAGTGGTGTCTGTGGTCGTTTTATACACCTTATCTCCTTGTATTTAAAGGAAGTCACAGGAGGGTGAGATTATAGCCTTTCTGAAGTCATGAAGCGGCAAGGGCGAGTCAAAACCTGGTTCTATCCCTTGAGCCAATAGTCTCATCTGTCCACAGGCATGTCATTTTCCATCTAAATTCTATCTTCTCAGACTTTCTCATACTAGGGTCTTGTTTTCATTCAGGCAAACTCTATAAACTTTAAAATCACTTCGTGACAATCATATAACAATTAAGATGCACAGTTAGATGTGCTATACGACTATGAAGACTTCACAATAATATAGGGATGGAGTCTGATATGGTATGGTTACATGTCAAGATCACATTGACTACCAAAGATTGTTCTTCAAGACGCAATAACAGGTACATGAGGACAGGGGAGACAGAAACAAATGTGTGGCAACGTAAAAGAATACACACATTTTCCTGCACAGAATCTCAACAGACTTAACAACCTTACTTATTTAGTCATTCCTCTTCTACCGTGCGGTGTAGAGGTTTGGAAGAGAGCGCCATACTATCCTATCGGCTGTCTTCCTCCTGGCCTGTTTCCATTCTAGTCCTCAGTTCTTCAAAGATTGTCTAATGTTGTCCTCCCAGTGGGTTCTGGGTCGTCCTGGAGGTCTGGATCCCTGGCTGTTGGTTTCCCATGCTTGTCGTGGTAGCCGATATTCTCCCATTCTGCAGACATGGCCAACCCATCTTAGTTGGAACTGTTCTACTTGGGTCTGCTGGGGTTGGGTTTTTAGGCTTTGACGTATCGTCTGGTTGCGGACCATGTCTCTTCTTGTTACTTCAACCACCTTCCTCAGATACCTCATTTCTGAGGTTCAGATCTGGCTTTTGTGGGTTGCAGTCATTGCCCATGATCGCATCCATACATCAAGACTGGGACATAGGTGGAGTGGTATACAGCCATATTCGTCTTACCAACTTCTCTTTTGCTGAGGAATCCTCAATTTATGGCCTGAAAAAAGTCTCCCAGCTGCTGCTCTTCAGGTAGCCAACTCTTCTTTGATGCCTCCCATCTGGTCTATGACAGCTCCGAGGTATTTAAAGTGGTTGACCTGCTCCAGGACCTGTTTTCCCAGCTTAATCTGATGCCTTCTTTTCTCTCGTGATATCACCATGGTTTTTGTTTTAGAGCTGCTTATGACCATCCCTCTCTTCTCTAGCTCTTCTTTCCAGACTTGCAGGTTGGATTGAAGATGTGCCTCTGATTTAACAATCCGGGCAACATCATCAGCAAATGCCAGCTCTTAAATACAGACCTGTCTCATCTTCCAGTACCCCACTGAATACTTTCTTGTCCTCTCCTTACATGCCTTGATGACATCGTCCATGAGGAGTATGAAAAGATAAGGTGACAGGATATCACCTTGTCTTACACCAGTGGTGGTCCTAAACTCTTCTGACTTATGGTTTGCCATCCTCACATAATTTCTGCAAGACTTGTAAAAGCTCTGTATACCATGAATCAGAGGTGCTGGAGTGTTCTCCCTTGCCAAACAGTCCCAAAGTTTGCTCCAAGGAACCTTGTCAGACGCCTTTTCAAGATCTAAGAAACAAAGATGGATCTCACTCTTATACTCAAGGGCCTTTTCACTCAGCTGTCTGAGTGTAAAGATTAGGTCTTGAGTGCTTCGGTTTGCTCAGAAACCACACTGGACCTCATCCATCTGTGGCTCAGCTAGGCGTTTGAGTCTCTGCTCCAGGATTCTAGAGTAGATTTTACCAGGGACACTGAAAAGGAATATGCTTCTATGATTTCCACATTGTCGGTTGTCACCTTTTTGAAAACTGATTTTTCTTAACTTCTGGCTGTCTCAGCTTGTAGGTCTTAATGCTGATTTGTCCTGTTCGTTTACTTACCCTTCTTGCGTGATGTTAGGCAATTCCTAGGCCGAGCAACTCTTTCAATTGTTCTTTTAATTGTTAGCAAGTAGTTGTCGTGAGAAGCGAGTAAGGTTATATTTTGATTGTGAATACCTATTGTCTACAGCAGCCAACTATCTTCTCAGCACATGGGAAAGTAACTAACTGGGCAATAGATTTTGTACATAATACGGAGACCGATCGACGGTAGTACAAAAGACCAACCGTTAACAATGAAAAGGAGTCGTCAGTATGGCCCGGTTTTGTTTACCCAAAGGGAGTAACACAAACGTATTATTATAGTTTAGTAAAGGATCATAAAGAAAGATCGGAGACTGATTGGCGCAAGGAATTAGAGTGAAAATTTTGCTGGGCTTTTTCCACGGGACGGAAAATGAAATATTTTGTTAAAGACGGTCTCATGAATGACGAGTATAGACGGGCCGACTAGACAAAGGCACATAGGAAAGAGAACATAATAAAGGATTCGAGAAAGTATAGCGACATCAAAAGTGCATAGAGGAGAAAAACCTCGAAATAGCCTTATAAAACATAGAAGGACTTTCTTCTGGCATTGTTAGAGACAGTGGTCCGCCAGCCCACTTGAGTTCTTGCCGTGGTTTGAATAGCACGAGTGTTCAATTATTCTGTATATGGACCCAAGTGGTAAAGACAACAAGATTGGGAAGCTTTAAGATACTTACACCTGCTAGTCGTCTTATTATGGCATTTTGCGGCGTGCTAAGGAGTAGTGCAAATTAAATATATGGCTACGGCACGTATCTCGCTACCAATAGCCGGCAAAGCTCTACCTAGAGCAACATGGAACGGCTGTTGCATAGTACGAGTACCTACTGAGGACCCAACCTAGAGTGACAAACGGGCGGTGGAGATGAGAAGTTACCAAATGTAACGGAGCGACTCTACGAATAACTACCCATGTCAAAATAGGTATCGCTGCTCTCATAACACATCATCACAGCAAGCTGAACACTGACCACAGCATGAAGTTTCTGTCTAATAGCATAGCGAAACGTCTAGATATTCAATTCCACATGAGCAGGGCAATCACCCAATAAAACAACAAAGCCTTTTGTTGCCTCGATCAGCACTGTATTGGGCCAAGATAAAAGCCAGTATCCCGAATATGGTTGAATGTCAGCAAGTTCAGAATCCTGGTCACGGCACCAGTTCCACCAACCACCACATGTCACAGGCCCTGGGAACTGTCACCAGAAGGCCCTTCACCACATTATAGTTTCTATTGTTGGCTCGTGTTTATGGCGTGATCGTATAGGGTTATTTTTTGGTGGTGGACAGTGGTTGGGAAATACCAAGGTACCTTTCCTTGGTCGCACGATCTTAAATCTTTATGGTGTCTGATATGAACATTCAACTCCTAACTCTTCACTCAAAGGAGTCCAAAATACGACACGCATAGATACCCGATGGAAACGCAGTTTTAAAAGAAAGTCACAGATCTTTATTTGGCTTCTATCTTCACATAGGTTAGGTTCTTCTTACTTTTTAACCTATCTAACAAGCTATGCCAATTCTAAAGCGTCTCTGGGATTCCCCTTTGATTCAAGCGTTCAACATAGACCCTAGGTTGGCATTCGAAGTCACTTTTAGGTTCTCTTCTATTGTATCGTCTATCAAATAACCAGACTCACCCTATTGTTCATCATTATCGAGTTGACCAATGATGTAATCTTACTTCAGGAGCTCAGCGGTTACCCGTTTATGCTACCATTCTACCTTCTTCTTTCATCTGTTAAATCCTTCTCATGATGATGTAATTCGTCTCTGTAATCAGGACAGTCATAACTGTTTAATTATCACCCTGCCTTTTCCTTCCATTTGTCTTTTAGTTTCTTGACCTTTTACTTCATGGCTTTCGATGTTCCACCCTTCTGTTCCATTCTTCATCTTGTAACTCTGTGTGTCGTCATCGTTGTTCCGTATGACGTGGTGGTCTCTCGAATCCTTTCCTTTTCCCGTAACCCGCATCGAGAGTATTTCTTTCCTCCTCATAGCCGGTCCATTATTCTTTATATTTCGTCATATCGACCCGTATGTCACTGCTCCTGTGACAAAATCATAACAGCTATCAAAGGGTAAAAGAATGGAAAAGCGCCTGGTCACGACCCTGAACTAGCAGCAGAACTATTAGAAACACTATTTGCACAAGTCTGGAAAACAGAGACAAAACCAACTGAGTGGAGTAAAGTAAAGGAATAATTGTCAAATTACCCAAGAAGGGCGACCTTGCAGACTGCAACAACTGGAGAGGAATTACTCTCCTCTCAGTTCCCAGTAAAATACTAGGCAGGATAATTATCCAGAGAATTTCAAAAGCAGTAGACCATAAACTGAGGAAAGAACAAGCGGATTCAGAGTGAGCGGAAGATGTGCAGATCGTGTATTCACCCTCGGGAGTATTGTGGAGCGGTGCTCGGAGTGGCAGAGACAACTGTACATTGACTTTGTTGATTTTGAAGGGGATTTTGACAGCGTGCACGGTTACAGTCTGTGGAGGATACTGAGGGCTTGTGGAATTCCTGGCTGCATTGTTTCCATTATAGAAAGCCTCTGTTCTAACTTTGCATGCAGTGTTGGGTTGAGCGGCCTGACTTCTGAGGTGAGGACGGGAGTGCGGCGGGGATGCCCCTTTGTTTTGGCAGTCGTGGACTGGGTGGTGCGCCGGACGGCGGAGGGCGGTCCGAGGTGAATTTTTATGGGCGGCGTTTTCTGCGCAAGAGGACCTGGTGTGTGCAGATACATTGCGCTTCTCGCGCGTTCACATCAGCACATCCGGGAGGAAACCGATGGACTGGGTGGGTGTAGCCAGCTGATGGGGAGGGCAGGGGTCGGAACCAGTGGGAAACCAAGGGCTGGAGCAGACGGGCAAACGGGCGGGGACATCAACAGCAGAATGAGTGGAGCGAGGGCGGTCTATGCTGCTCTCGGCGGCATCTGGAGGTCTTCCCGGTGCGACACAGACACCCAATTGATATTATGTGAGAGCTGTGTGCTTTCTGTGCTTCTCTGTGGTGCGGGGTGCTGGGAAATGACGGATTCGAGACTGTCCTCTTTCCACACGGTGTGCCTAGGGATGGTTCACCGAGTCTTTTGGCCGGGTGCTGTCACCGGTAGGGGCAGCTTGATCGGAGTGGCCAGGGTGCATGCACGCCATCATGGCTGGCAGACGCTGGGATTGGGTTGGCCACGTCCTCAGGGAGGACCCTGATGCCATTGCGGAAACAGCTGTGCTGTGGGCCTCCGGGGGGAGCGAGGGAGAGGCCGACCGGGAACGGCTTGACGGAGGGCTGTCGAGGCTGAGATGCAGGGGTGAGCCAGAGTTGGGGCACTGTGCAAGGGATGGCCGCCGACCAAACAGAGTGGAAGCAATTTGTTGCTGCGCTACAAGACGCCACTAGGCGTGATGACCACTAACTGCTTTAACAGTCTGCGGCTAAGTATCAAAGAAGAATGTAATAATGGCATGGAAAGAATTCAACAACGTAACTGGTAAAAAGTACTGGAGGCAGGAAGTTATGGAGAGACATGACAGTCTACGCAACCAGGCATGGTAGTGGAAGAATAAGAAGAATGTAGGAACATTAATTTAGCAATAAAATAAAGACTACGATTTAACCCAATGTATACGGATAAATCCTCCACGTACATTTCCTACATGACTGCATGAAACACTCTACCACGGCTAACGTTTACGGTTCAGTACACACATCATCAGCAAATTTTGTCTCATAGCCTTCGCCCGCCCTGTAAAATAATTCTGTTACTGCCACGTCCAAGGTAAACCTGATCACTGTCCGGTTTAACATCATCGGCTGTGGTAAAGGCGCAAGCATCAAATTGTGAAGAAAAGTATCTTGGTTGGAAGTCTGGTGCATTCTGGCATTGCACGTAGTTGGCTGGCATCGTGGACGCCTGAGTTGACCACGATACTGATGGAACAGACAGAGGTTGGAATGTTTTCTGTAAGATACCCCCCTGGTTTCTCTGCTCTGCCTCCTTTTCTCGCCTCTCTCTGGCTCTTCGGTTTTGGAACCAAATTTTTACCTGAAACAATTGCAACAAATTTGATTAGGTATGATGTTATAATAATAATAATAATAATAATAATAGCCCCTTCAGTCATAACTGACTATGGGAATGCGCCCCTGAGGTGACAGCCCTCAGTTGCTTATTTTCCTGGTGTTTTCCTGTTGGTATGATGTTAAATGAACGTTTATCATTGTGCACGTTTTCAGTGTGTGCTAATTTGTGCATGATTGTTTGTTAGCTTATTTTCATTATCAATATCTATTAAACTAAAGAATGTAAAAACTTGCGGAGAACTACAGTAAGACGATGGTAAACGATTGGTTTAAAAAAAAAAGTTAATAAAGCGTACTCTCTACAGAGTGATTGAAAAGTTACTTCCTATTTTTAAATTGTCATTTCTTTAACTTCTATCCACGTAATTTATACTAAACAAACATTACAATAAAGACAATCGACTGTCATCTTATTATACAAAATGCTATGTCACATTAACACAACAACACAACGTGATATGTTTATTTAACACAAGATTTCATAGCGGGCAACAGTTTTTGTTGTCTCCTGCAACGTCAGTTTACTGACCATTTATTTCATTTCATTTTGTTTCTGGGAATAAAAAAATGTATTTCTGGGAATAAAAAATTGTATTTGTCAAATGACAGTTGTTGCTCATTGTTATGACATTTGTTTAATGCATATCCAGTAGATAAATGTGAGTATAAACATTTAAGGGATGGAAAGTGACGTCGCATTGTGACCAAACTTAGAGTATAAAAATGAGGGTCATCAAAGGTCATCAACCTTCGCTCAAGATTACTCTTGGCAGATATATAAATACAAGAATGATGCTTCTACTTCAGGGAGTCTCACAGGATTTTAAAGAAAATCAAGCATAACAACGGAGATCATCTAAGCTGTCATGAACTTATTATTTCCCCGCCCCTTCTGTGAGGAAATGTTTTGACACGTATTTCTGAGCCGCAAGCTGAATGTGATTTAGCAACTATTAATTTAATAGCTCAATATGATTATGTGTTTAAAACAATATGAGTCATACTGGTGTAGACATACAGTTCCCTCAATAGTGATTAATCCAACTATAGATTTATAGTTACAACCAAACAGATTTAATAAGCACGTATGGGTTAACAATGCAAAAGAAATAAAGTTGTTTATAAAAAATGAAGTATTGATATTTTCCTCTTTGGACGATCTTAATTGTACGTGGACATTTTTTAGAAAACAAAATAGTAAGTTCTTTATTAAATTAATGATCTTCAGGGGAACTCCATAATGCCTCATCAATTTCCAAAGTGATTCTCTGTCTACACTGTCAAATGCCTTTTTAATTAATTTAATAAAGAAAACATATGAAGACATGACATGCAGAGTTCTTCACGAAGGACAGCTTACAGAACCGTTTGGGATAAGAACAGGAGTGCGACAGGGATGCCTCTTGTCTCCATTTCTTTTCTTGCTGGCAATAGATTGGGTTATGAGATCATCGACAACACACAACAGAAATGGAATCCAGTGGACTCTGACTAAGCAGTTGGATGATCTGGATTTTGCTGATGACTTGGCTCTTCTGTCCCATAACCGTAATCAGATGCAGGACAAATTGAAAACACTCGATGAGAGGTCACAGCAATTGGGTCTGAAAATACACAGGGAAAAGACAAAAATAATGAGAATAAATGCAGGTAATGATAACAGGGTTGAACTTGAAGAAACACCAATTCAAGATGTAGAATCATACACATATCTTGGCAGTAATATAGACAAAGTTGGAGGGACAGACAGCGATATCAAAATAAGAATACAAAAGGCAAGAGGAGCTTTCATTGCATTGGGAAATATATGGAGATCAAGAGAAATCGGATCCAACACGAAAATAAGAATCTTCAACTCAAATGTGAAGTCAGTCCTACTGTATGGCTCTGAGACATGGAGAACAACAAAGACAACAACCAAAAAGCTACAGACTTTCATAAATGGGTGCTTGCGTAGAATAGAGGGATTAAAATGGTATGACAAGGTTACCAACGTGGAACTGATGACAAGAACTAGACAAGTGCCAGTGGAACAAGAGATGAGAAGAAGACGATGGCGATGGATAGGACACACACTGAGGAAACCTGTTGATAGCATTACAAGGCAGTCCTTGTTCTGGAACCCCCAGGGCAAGAGAGGCAGAGGAAGACCAAAAAGTACATGGAGAAGAGAGTTGGAAACAGAGGTGAAAATGATGAAGAGAACATGGAAAGAACTTGAGATGATGGCACGGGACAGGAGGACTTGGCATGTGTTTGTTGAAGGCCTATGCTCCTTTGGGAGTGGAGGGTTATGAATGAATGAAAATAGTAAGTATCCATTGGCTGCGCTGTTATGGTACTTAGCTGCAGATGTGGGGTCAGTTGGCGTCTGCTTCAGTAGCTGTTGGTTCCCACACGTGCCTTGGACTTGTTCTTCTCTTCAATAGTCAAATTTGGTGGCTGTATCACGTTCCATGCAATAAGGCTGGGGTAACTAAAAAGGTTGTCAAGCGTCTTCAAAACCCGTCTGATGTTGATGTCTAGCGTCGACTGCTGGCAACTTGTACCACAAACTAAGGGGAAAACAAATGTCTCTTTTGAATATTGGGTCTCCTGGTATGAGCATCAGGGGACTTCCGCTTCCACCCACCACATCATCTTCATCGGAATTTTTACACGCCCTGTGCATTATTTTAACCCCAGTGAGTCAGATGAAAGTGCTTTTGGACAGCGGAAGGTGACAATTAAAATATACATAAACAAACATATAAAACGTACTACAGTGTTAGTATAATAAATAGTATACACCATGATATCATCATCCACTTTCTGCTCTCTGTGGAGCATGGGGCCACCTCTGCTATTTGTTCCGTGTGAGGAAACCTGCACGAAACAGCCACCAACGCTTGCAGTGGTGGTTCATGTGTCAATTTATTTGCAGTGGTAATGTTGCTAGCCTCATATGCAACTGCACATCCACAGGCAAATTATACATGTCAAAATGCAAATACAAAATGAAAAAAATGTAGATATTCCAACTTACCCCAATTATTGTGCGAACAGACTTTTTGCACAGGAGACGTCCGAATACTACCCGGCAGTTGATTTAAGATGCTATCTCTTCAGGTGGGTTAGGTATCTAACTGGGTGCACTTGAAGTAGGATCCGAGAACTTAAGGCGCAAAGTGATGACTCTGGAGTTAGTGCCTTCTAATCTTAGAATTCCCTTCCAGTCCCATAGCCTGTCCTATATTTGGATCTTAATATTCCGTGTTCTTGGCTGTCTTTGATTTCTATTTGATGAAACTGGAAGTCAGTGAAGTAGTCTTACAAAGCTGTATGTTATAGCGAAATAGTTCATGTTGCTTCGTTGAGGACAGATCCAACCAAGAGCAGTATTTCTTAACATTTTCATTCCAAATCAATCATCACCAAGGCGTCTGATATTGGTAGAGGTTTATCTTCCACCCTCTCATATTGAGCATTACTACATGACAATATAAGATATTGCCCTTTACATGGTATTTTTAAACTCTATGGCATCTAAAGTCTTGCCACTTCCGTTGTTACTCATCATGTTTAACAACTCACTACATCACATTTCTATCGCTGATAATCTCCTCCAAGATGTTACTTTCTCGAAGTCAATGTGCCGGAAGTGTTGTATCATTTCCCGTGTCTTAATCTTTAACAAGATTGTCATCTTCCGACATCCCAGGAAATATCGGCCACGTATCAACGGTTGTCATCTACCTTCCCCAACAAAAAGTCTGGGTTAACAATAAGAATGTTGCTGAATGTAGACTCCTAATCCGTCTGGTTAGCGATTAAACCATGTCGACATGGCTGCAAAGAGATGAAGCGGTCAGATATCCATATGGAGTGACAAGATATGATAAGACAACGTTGGTCGATAAGAGCGGAAAAATTTTGACAAGGAGAGGGGGGAGGGGGGGGGGGAGAATAGGAAGGGCACAGGAAACCGTTGAAGAGGGTCACAGGAAAATGTATCGATGGAAGTTCTGACTTGTCACACGCAGTCACCTTGTATATCCAGATGTGGAAGCCATATTGTTTTTTCATCGCACGATGACACGACTACTTTACGGATCGTATTAATTTGTTTATTATTTTTAATGTTTATCACTTAGCTCTTGCTTTCTTTCCTTTTCGATTGTGTTCGTTTATCCCTTCTTCTTCTTCTTCTTTGATCCTTAGCCGCAGACTGTCAAAGCAGTCAGTGGCCATCACGCCTGGTGTCGTCTTGTAGGGCAGCAACAAATTCCTTCCACTTTGTTCGGTCGGCGGCCATCCTTCGTACAGTGCCCCAACCCGGGTTCATTCTTTGCATCCCAGCGTCTACCGTTCTCCACCAAGTTGTTTTTGGTCGGCCTCTCTTTCGCTTTCCTTCAGGTGTCCATGGCATAGCTGTTCTTGTAATAGCACCATGGTCCCTTCTGAGGACTTGGCCAACCCAACTCCAGCGTCTGCCAGCTATGATGGTGTGCACGTCCTCTTGGTTACTCCGAATAAGTAGTTCTTGGTTGGTGATGGTATTCGGCCAAAAGATTTGGTGAATTTTCCTTAGGCACAATAGTGTGGAAAGAGGACAAAAAAAGTTAGTTGCTTATCCTTTACATGACGTGGCAATCAACCCCAGCTTTTATTGGCTGTTTTGTGATTTTTCTAGGCAATTTTTTTCATTCAGTAGTTTGCCATTGCTTTCTGAACGGTACGGCGCTTATACCATTGTTAAAAATCCACACAAAGCGATCTGCTACCAAACCGCCTGCAGCAGGTTTCGAACCTGGTATATCTGAATTATGAAACTGCGTTCATATCCATTAGGCCACAGACGCCGACGGAAAGAGGACAGTTTCGACATTTCCTTGTGGTGTTTGTGCTGTACTGGGAAGACTTCCAGATGTTGTTGAGACTAGCAAAAGCTGTTCTCGCTTTATTCATTCTGTTTTTGATGTCCTTGCTTGTTCCGTCGTCTGGTGTTACTATGCATCCTAAGTATGTCAATGTGCCTGTCTTTTCTAGGTTCTGGTTCCTTATTGTTATTGGCTCAGGATTGCCTACATTGAGTGTCATGACCTCTGTCTTCTTCAGATTGATGTTCAGACCCACCTGCTGGCTATACGTATTCAGTCTATCGGTTTTTTCTTGGATGTGTTGATGTGAATGTGCGAGTAGTACAATGTCATCTGCATATTTCAGGTCTTCCAGTGTAGAAAATGTTGTCCATCTAATTCCTCTTGGACTGCCCTCTGTTGTCTGGCGCATCACCCAGTCTATGTCAAAAATAAAGTTGTTGATAAGGGGCATCTCTGTCGTACTCCTGTCTTCACCTCAAAAGTTAGGTTGCTCAACCCAACACTGCATGTAAAGTTAGAATAGAGGCTTTTTATAAAGGAAACAATGCAGCTAGGAATTCCACAAGCCCTGAGTATTTTCCATAGGCTGTCCCTGTGTATGCTAAAGCCTTTTCAAAATCAACAAAGTTAATGTATAGCTGTCTCTGCCATTCTAAGCACTGCTCTATAATGTTCATGAGGGTGAATATATGATCTGCACATCTTCTGTTCTTTGTGAATCTCGCTTGTTCTTTCCTCATTTTATGGTCTACTGCTTTTGAAATTCTCTGGATAACACTGGTATACACACATTTTGGTGCCTTAAATTTTATAGCTGTTCTTGGGTAATTTTGGGTTGCTGATTCCAAAAATGTAATCATATTTTTTTCTATCAGCTCTAGTTTTTGAGATAACTAAGAATGACCATATTAGTAGGGCAATTGTTATGTACAATCCTAGAGTTAGGTGCTATCAGTGGCATTTTGACTTTAGTCTGCATTCATATTATATGTAATTACTGTGCATATATTACCAAAAATGTAATAAAACTTTATCACTAGCACTTGTTTAGTCAACACGCAAAAAGGATCTTTTCGAGGACTTCCTGGAATGTGATATGCCCGGACTGTCACGCTTAAGGGTCCAACAGTAATCTGCCATCATGTGGGCATCCCAAAGTCCCTGGTATCTCTCTTCCATTGTTTTTATATCTTGGTGAAATCTTTCACCTTGCTCCTCACTAAAGTCGCCAAGATTCTCCGGAAATAAATGTAAATGGTTATGGAGGTAGTGCAATTTTATGCTCATGTTGCATCCAAGTTCACAAAAACTCGACAGCATGTTTCCAACTAATTCAGAATAATTGTCTGCTTTAAAGTTACCCAGAAAGTTTTGCATAACTAAAACAAATGATGACCAGGCTGTGGACTCTGTTTTGTTCATGGAATCAATAAAATTTGGATCGTTTATTAACTTTCTAATTTGAGGTCCATCAAAAATTCCAGCTTTAAGTTTGTCTATGCTCAATTCTGGAAACTTTCTGCATAAGTAATTAAAACAGGTACCATCTTTGTTCAGTGCCTTAACAAATTGCTTCATCAAGCCAAGCTTTATATGTAATGGTGGCAGTAGAACTCTTTTTCGATCAATGAGAGGCTTATTGACAATATTTATTTCTCCAACTTTAAATTCATCCCTCAACGGCCACTGTTTCTTTGTCCAGTGCATATCTTTTGCCCTGCTATCCCACAAACATATAAGCATGGATATTTGGTGAATCCCATTTGCTGGCCAAGCAAGAAGTTCGTCATTTTAAGATCTACACAAACCATCCAGTTATGTTCTAAGTACTTCAATTTTTCCAGAACTGTGCTTATTGTAGCATACTCCTCCTTCATTGTAGTAGAATGAGCAATTGGAATTGAGCCATATTTGTTACCATTGTGTAAGAGAACACCCTTCAAACTTCTTTTAGAGCTGTCAATGAAAAGTCGCCACTCATCTGGTGTATAACTTACATCCATTTTGCTAACAAGACCTCCTACATTAGTACAAAACACAAGGTTGTTTTCTTTACAAAAGAATGGAATAAAACCTTGCTCTCTGCTGCGATAAAATGTAACCTTTGTTTCAGCAGTCAGTAATTTTTTTTCTTTCAATCTTGAAGCCAAAAGTTCTGAAGATTCCTTGGAGAGATATAGATCTCGGATTAGATCATTAAGTTCAAGCTGGTCGAAGCGTTGAGCATCTGAAAAATCATCTTCGAAATCACTATCACTGTCACTTGTCGTTCCACATGCTACTGCTGTCTCATCTTCTAGCAGGGAATCCGAAATCTGACTGAAAGTTGGAATTGGTATGTCATCTCGGTGTGGAACAGGTCGCCTAGAAGAATCTAAATCTGGATATTTCCACTTTTTGTGATTTTTTCCATTAATTCCCTTAATATTCACAACACAGAAATAACAGTCATCATAGTGGTTCTTGGGCTCTCTCCAAACCATTGGAATTCCAAATTTTAAACATGTTCTTTTCCCACAAGTCCACTGTCGCAGGTGTTCAACACATGTTTTGCAAACAATATGAGGAGCCCAAGACTTGTCCTGGTCACCTAGTTTTACTTTAAAGTAAGCAAAGTATGCCTTTTTCACAAAAACAGTAATATGCTTCCTATGTTCTTCTTTGAAAGTGTACTCTCCACAAATATAACAAAATAAATGCGGCGAAAGAAAACATGCTCTTCTTGAAGATGATGCCATTCTCTGTTAGAAGTGTAATAAAATAAGTAGCATACTAACATGCATGCAGTGGCTTAAAATCTAAAAAAGGCAATTCTGGGACGATTCTTGGAAAACTGAAACTGAGAGTAAACAAGCAGTTTTCTTTTGTAAAGGACTAGACAGCAATAGTTTTTTTTTTTTTTACATAGCCTTATATAGAAAATATTGTAATAATATAGGGTGACCCAAAAAAAAAAAAAAACGGGCCCGCGCGCGCACAAACAGTACGCGCGCGGGCCCGTTTTTTTGGGTCAGCCTGTATTAATGAAATACAAAAATGTCTGTATCTCAAAAACTAGAGCTGCTACAGACAAGTAAATGTGATATTTGGATTAAGCAGGCCTCATTTATGTACTTCTTCTTCTTCCGTCCTTAGCCAACGACCGGCAAAGCAGTCAGTGGCCATTACGCCTAGTGGCGTCTTAAGGGCAATAGCGAATAGATTTTCTTTGCCGTTGTTCCCATCATGCCTAATGGCGTCTTTAGGGCAACGACAAATCAATCCATTTGTTGTTGTTTCCGTAATCAAAGTGACTGGCAAACGGGTGATCAGCCCGTTGGGTCATTTATGTACAATCAAGAGTAAAATGTTTGGCACCAAAAAAAAAAAAAAAAAAAAAATTTTTGTTGTTGTTGTAGGGCTGTGTAATTATCCTGCCTAGTATTTTACTGGGAACTGAGAGGAGAGGAATTCCTCTCCAGTTGTTGCAGTCTGCAATGTCGCCCTTCTTGGGCAATTTGACAATTATTTCTTTACTCCACCCCGTTGGTGTTGTCTCTGATTTCCAGACTTGTGCAAATAGTGTTTCTAATAGTAAATAAATATTAGACAAACATAAAGGTATATTTTCAGGCACTCGTAAGAAATAAAGAAGTAGAACACTAGACAACAGAAAAACAACAGACGTGAGTGGCTTACCCAGGACTCGAACCCCGACCTTCCGTGCGACAACACCGCCTAGCTATGCAAGCCGGTGTTGTCGAACCCGGTAACTGCCGCGAGAGACCAGCGCTCTAACCAATCTGTCACTCCGACGCTCAGTAAGACGTATTACCATATTTTAAAAAAAAAAAATTTCACCGAAACTTTCTTTTTTAATGTGTGATGTTAAGGCATTATTATACTTAATTAATTACTTTTTAAATGTGTGATGTTAAGGCATTATTATACTTAATTGATTAATTACTTTTTCTCTCCACTTTGGGGATCCGAAGTTTTCACTCTTGAACTAAGTGTTTCGCACTGGCTGGTGTGAGCTCGTGTCGTTGTATGATTTCTGTAATATTGTCTATCCATCTGCCCCCTGTTCTTCCTCGTACTTTAAAATTAGATCCCCCTACTGTTGTAGGCACGTAGTGGCAATTGATTGGGCTCCATTCTCCTGATATGTCCAAAGCAGTTTATTTTCGGTCTGTGTATCTGATGCAGGATGTAGCTCCTACAATCAGGGCCGGATTAAGCTAGTGCGGGGCCTGTAGCATATGTTAAGAAAGGGGCCCTATATTTAAAAAAAAAACAATAAAACAACACAAACATATTTGAACACATTTATTTTTAATTTGCATAATAATTATCATTATTATCATAATTAATTCGTGCTTGTAATCCTATAAACTTGCCACTCATGTTGCTGGCGTTGTCATAACTTTGACCACGGCAGTCTTTAATATCAATGTCATTTGCCTTTAAAAAATTAAGTAGACTTTTAGTAAACTGTTCAGCACTATGACCTTCCATATCCAAAAATGTCACAAATCTTTCAACTGGTCCAGATGGCAAAACATAGCGCAGAGTCAAAGTCAGCTGGTCCATATTAGATATATCTGGAGTAGAATCCAATGAAACGGAATAATACTTGTATTTCTTCACTTCACAGAGAATGTGATCCAGTATGATGGATCCAATCAGATTGATGAACTCCTCACACGTTGTTTTAGATAGATATGATGTATGTCCAAATCCTTTGTTTGCATGAGTACTTATATGCTCTGCCAGAAAAGGGTCAAACTTGGTGTAACTGTACTTTTCTCTTGTTGAGGTGATCACTGGCCCAAGACAGTATACATGTTGTTAGGTGTGTAGTGCGAGCGGATGATGAACTGAGTGTGGGTGCGAATGAAGGCGTGAATGTGTTTAGGCTCTTATGTATGTAGACCCTGCAACCCATACACTCACATGCAGTAGTCAAGGATGCTTGGACACTGCAGACACGTTTTCAAAACATTTATTGACGAGAACACACATGGTATCAACAGGAACAGTCAGTGTAAACAAGGTCATGCTGACCGGAAATCGATAGGTATACATTAGGCATTCAGCAAGCTGGTAAACATTTGAATATCCGTGCATGGTCAATACACTGTTCTTCAATAAGGACAGTTCGTGGCGTCGCCCTGGGATTACTGACTAAACGCGTCAGATACCTTAATCATTTTGACACATAGGTGCAACTTGGCATTCCCCGCCAATTGCACATTATCAGGCTGTAGTATAATAGCCGAAAACACAGGCCTCGTTCTGACGTCGGCTGTGTACTTCTGATAAGCAGGTTACCATCAACCCTGCAGTAATGCTTATTGTAGACATAAATTCCGCCAATCTGCGGTTCCCACAATATATCTTCGTCACTGGATTTCTGGATGGTATGAAGACTAATAGTCTTGGATGGCTACCTTGAGCACAACATATATGTTCTGTAATGGAGGACCGGTGAGCTGCAGTTCACAGACTAGGCAATCTTCTAACATGTTCTGCTACCGAAAGCATAGTAATGGAAAAAGTCGGTATTACCTGTAACCGAGTCCACAGAACTTAACAAGGAACTCTGCTGTCATTCCAACGCACAGAGATTCACTGGGGAAAACTGCCAGTGCAGTCACTTCGAAGATTCTTCCCGAAAAACACAATGGACTCTCGTCCCTTCAGAAACCAGGACACTCCCCGGCTTGCCGGAAGTCTAACTCAACTCCCGCTTAAAAAAACCTGCCCATGGGCATACCCCAGAACTGTCTACCTTTGACCCTAAAGGTCAAACACAATGAATGAATAAACAAGGGAAGACAACCCCTAATCAACCTGACATCGCAGGTAAAGACACAATTATTCTTATGATAAAAACATAAGCAAATAACTTGACAGATGACTCCGTCAAAAAATGACAGCAACATATTACTACCACCCCCCTGTAAAAAAAAAATGAAATTTTTTTTTTTTTAATATGTCCATGAGCAAGATTGCACAAGTATCACTTATGTGCTCATGAAAAAATGAACCTAATATCAGGTACAATAGACGCATAAACAAAGCGTCTGAAGAGGATACAAATCATCTCCCAACATAGGAGAAAATATCTCCTTTAAGCCAAACAAACTAAGGGGGTACCATTAAAGAAACCTAAGTTGCTGGCAATACCAATCATATATCAAACATTACTAAATACTATAATTATAGCAATATACAAATGTCATGAATTACAATGTTATATTAGCAACATATCACTGATGGATGGACAAAATGAAATTTGTTAAATTATCTAAACATCATCCAAATACATTTGTATTACAACATATTAGGATATTAAGGACAGACATAAGTCTGAAAGTGTATCAGGAAAAACTAGGACACAAGATTTAACTGGAATCATGTGGGCATCTGGACAATATGTCCGCCATCACATTATCCGAACCACGGATAGCTCGCACCGTGAAATGGAAAGGCTGAAGAGCAATAGCATAACGAGTAGATCTCGAGCTCTTCAAATCCTTACTTTGCATAGCCGTAAGAGCTTTTTGGTCGGTTTCCATAAAGAAATGCGCGCCCAGAAGGAACCTTTGTAGCTTAAGAATGGACCAAACCATAGCCAACAATTCACGGTCTAAAACCGAGTAATTCCTTTCTGCCGCATTTAGCTTCCTAGAAATATACATTACAGGATGCAGAGTTCCTGAATATTCTTGCATTAGTGCCGCTCCAATCCCAGTGGAAGAGGCATCACTACGAAGAACAAAAGTCTTATCAATCGTTGGTAGTCTTAAGATAGGATGAGATGAGAACAAATTCTTAACCTGATCCAATGAAGATTGGCATTCCTGGGACCAACGCACCATATTAGGAGAACCTTTTTTCAATAACGATGAAAGTGGTGCCATAATGGAGGACAGATTCTCAATGAATCTTCCATAGAATTGTATCAATCCCAAGAGACTACGCACTTGCTTTTTTGTCTTCGGAACCGAGATATTTAATATCTTCGAAATGTTTTGGTCCTCTGTCTTCAACAGACCATGACCAACTCGATGACCTAGGAAGGAAATTTCACTAAACCCAACAAAAGCTTTAGAGGGTTTTGCAGTCAAACTATGCTCACGTAGAGTAGATAGCAATTCCTTTAGACCCAAATAGTGTTCTTCCCAAGTATCGCTGAAAAGACAGATGTCGTCTAAATATGCGATGACATCTGCACGATCTGATAGAATTCGTCGCATCATGCGTACGAAAGTCGCTGGGGCGTTCATAAGGCTGAAAGGCATAAAATTCCATTGAAACAGACCCCTAGGTGTCGAAAAAGCAGTGAGAGGTTTGGCGTGTTCCGTCAGTGGGACTTGCCAATAACCTTTCGACAAGTCTAGTTTAGTAAAGAATTTAGCTTTAGAAAGTCTAATAAGTAGATCATCTAATAATGGCATAGGTTCAGCATCGAACTTCGTAACTTGATTTAATTTGCGATAGTCAACGCAAAGACGTATGTTATTGTCTTTCTTTCGAACAATAACTATCGACGAAGAATAAGCTGAAGTGGATGGTTCAATTATTTGCAGTTGAATCATTTCATCCAATTCTTTCTCGACTTGTGCTTGAAAATGAATAGGTATTGGGTATGGTCTTACTCTGATCGGATTACGATCAGTAAGTATGATGTCATGTTCTATGACATCTGTGTGTCCAGGAATGTCGGTAAGGACATCCTGATATGATTGTAGCGTAGAGGATACTTGACGTTGCTCCCCAAAAGACAAGTTCGAAGAGATTGTAACGTCCCTCCACGATTCCGTTGAATTCAGTGCAATCGCAGGAAGAGGTAAGTTAACGTCAGAAAAAATAGTTTCCTCATCCTGTATAACGGACAGGGATGAGATGTGACCATGTTGGACTGGAGAGTCGTCCATCGCCTGGAAAATAGGCTGCAAATAGTCTGGACGTTCAATAAACTCTGTTAGCATATTTATATGGAAGGTTTTATGCTTTCCATCCACATCGACGATGTAGTCGACATCGGAAATTTTGGAGACTATAGTGTATGGACCTTTCCATGAAATGAGGAGTCTATTCTCTTTTGAGGGAAGTAAGACATATGCTTTGTCTCCAGGACAAAGTTGACGTAGGCGTCTTTTCTTGTTAGCAAATCGCCTAGCTTTTTCTTTCGCAAATTCGGAAGATGAAGTTGCTAACCTGCACGATTCGATAATCTTTTCTCTAAGAGCAATGACATATTCATATGACGATTGTGTATCATCGTCAATATTATCAGAAGTTATCAAATCGTGTAACAAGGACATCGGACCGCGCGGTTGCGCACCAAAGACAAGTTCGAAAGGAGAAAACCCTGTATGCTCGTTGGGAACTTCTCTATAGGCAAAGAGGACTGCAGGTAAAACCCTGTCCCAATCTTCAGGATGATCCTCCGTTATCTTGCCAAGCAAGTTCTTTAGTGTCCTGTTAAGACGTTCTACCAATCCATTGGACATTGGATGATAAATACTACTGAGAGACCTTTTAATGTCTAGCGTAGCCATTACCTGAGACATAACGTCCGAAATTAACTGAGTGCCGTGGTCCGACAGTATTTCTCCGGGGAATCCCAGACGAGAAAATATGAGCCAAAGAGCATCAGCGATATCGACAGTTGATATGCTCTTCAGAGGAATAGCCTCTGGCCAACGCGTGCACATGTCCACGCAAGTGAGGATAAATTGGTGTCCTCTGGCTGACTTAATGTTGAACGGACCAATGATGTCTATAGCCATTTTCTGAAACGGCCGAATCGGAATATCTGCAGCCTGAATAGGAGCAGCATGTCTCGGACCTCTAGACTTGACCTCTTGACAAATTTTGCAAGATCGGCAATAAATTCGGATGTCTTTATTCACGAATGGCCAAAAGAAGGACGCAAGGACTCTAGTTTTAGTTCTGGAAAACCCCATGTGTCCAGCACACTGAGAATCGTGTGCATGCTGAAGAATTAAGGCTCTCATACACTTAGGCACAAGAATTTGCGAGTGCATAGACTTGTCCGAGTGTTGTACCATCCGTACCAATATACCATTCTTCATAGTAATATACGATTTGTGATTCGTATTTTGATTGGGATCCCCTTTCTTTGCAAGAAGGAAGAATTTCTTCAAAGAAGGATCCTCTTCTTGACGTTTAACAAACGAGTCATGGGAAATCACCAAGTGCTCGTCTTGGCTATCAACTTCATTACTATTATCCGATGAAGTTGGGGGATTAAGAGCCTGAGCTCTTGTCACCACAGCATTGACCGTTTGAATGTTTTTTTTCTCCCAACTAGAAATTTGTTGCGGAGTGCATTCCTTAACCCCATGAATACGACCGATTATAAGATCCGCAATAGGATTAGGAAGAAGACATGCATGGACATCTCCTGTGAAGAAGGGAGTGTCAATCCTAATAATAGCAGTAGGATAACTTTCCATAGTACCACCAAATGTAACACATTTGATTGTTTTTCCAGTGGCACAGCAAGGATCTATCAGAGACTCCCTAACCCCGACGGTAGTACATCCCGAATCGAAGAGTACTGAGACTAGCTTATCATTTATTAGACCTTTATGTAAGGTGAGAGATCCTCTCCCATCATGCGCAACTGTAGCAGGTAGAGCAGGAAGAGGGTGACCACAACTTAGAGTAGATACAGTCGATGAGTCGAACAATGTTAAGCATTGGGGGCATTCAGTTGCTCTCCCAAAATCGAAAGCACAACCAGTGATAGCCCTAGAGTTACCACTATCATTTACTGTATTACAGGCTCCATCAAACTCTTGTTGTGCAGAGTTTGCCTGTTGGAAAGGTCTTTTTTTTGTTAAATCTAGATCTGCCTCGATTATCATTTCCCCTGTAATTATTTCGACTATCATTTCCCCTGCAATTGTTATCATATTGCCTATTGTAATCATCATTCCGGTTTGAATCCCGGTTTCTAAATTCACCATCGTCATAATCTTGACGTCGAGAATGATCACCTCGAAAGTTTGAATAGTTATTATTTGGATAGCCTTTGCGAAAGTGTCTCAAATTATTACCACTAAAATTACGAGAACTACCATCTTGTCTCCAATTCATAGACGAAGAACCATCATGTGTTGGATTACTCCGCTTCTGAGTGTAATTCTGATTACTTCCCCTATTCCAGTTTTGTTGAGCACCCTGAAATTTTTTTTTGAAATTAGGGCCATATGGTGTTGCCGAAGCAGCTGGCAACCCTTCTTTCACTTTAGAATTGCTAACTGTAGCATGGGGATGCGCGGTGGCATACTGACAACAGTATTCCTCCATATCTTTTAAGTTTTTAGGCTTACGCTCATGAAGGAATGCAAGAAAAGAATCATTAACAGATGACAAAACCTTATCTCGCAATAATAAGTCCATTAGACCTTCATATGTTTTCTCAGTTTGAGACAACTCAACCCATCGTGTAAATGTACGACGTATTTTTGTAACAAAATCAGAGAAATCTACTCCATTTTCTGGCAACATTGTCCTAAAACGAAGACGATAGTCTTCTTCTTTTAGTTGGTATTTTTTTAGCAATGCTGCTCTGACAACATCATAATTAGTCCTGTCATGTTCGTCTATTGTCATAAGAGTAGTCACTGTGTCACCTGTAAAAAAATTCCATCAGTTGTTCAACATATTTTTCCTTTTTTATGTTATGCGTATCGCATAAAAATTGGAATCTATCTAGATAATCTGCTACGTCATCCTTTAAAGGATTGAAATGAGGCAATTTAATCCTATTAACAAACTCCTTTGTCGTACTCGAAGTTGTTTGCTGAGCACCCGTACTCGCCAATTTCAATTTCTCTAACTCCAAAGTTGCGAGTCTTTCATCAAGTTCCATCTTCTATTTTCTTTCCTCATGTTCCATTTTTCTAATTTCAGCCTCAGCTTGAAGTTTTTTCTCCTCTGCAGCAGCTTGAAGTTTTTTGTCTTCCATTTCCATCTGGAATTTTCTTTCATCAGCAGCAGCTTGAGCTTTCCTCTCCTCAGCAGCAGCTTGAGCTTGAAGTTTTTTGTCCTCAGCAGCAGCTTCTCTTTGATACATTTTCTCTTCAAGTTCTAATCTTCTATTCTCAGCATCTAGCTTCTTAAGTTCAGCATCTGCTCTCCTTTGTTCAGCTTCTGCTTTCAATTTAATTTCCTCTTTTTGTTTCTTTTCTTCTGACTTCAATGCAATGGCGAATTGAGCAGATGAATATTCTTCCAATTCTTTACCAGACTTACCAAGGGTCAACCCTTGCTGGATGAAGAAATCCAATGTAGACATTCTGTCTAATGAGATCAGAAACCTGAAAAAATTAAATAAATTACCTTATCCCACTTCAATGGGAGACAAGTCTGAAATGCTAGACTTGTATACTCACTTCACTTTATTTGACTCTCTTAGTCTTAGACAAAGACCTTGTATGGTCCTCTTGTTTATAATGTAACAAAAAATCACTTGAGTACCTGTGGAAAATAGTTCCTTTATATCCCACTCACTATGGGCACAAGTCTTTTTTTTTTTTTAAAGAACTTGAATATGTATTTCACCTTGTCTCAATCTTTAAGGATAACAAGTCTTTTATCAAAGAACTTGTATAAATATCTTATATAATAATATTTTATTAACAATCTCTATATGAAGAGTGTACCTTATCAATAATAATAATACATGACCAAGTGTATGTATGTAGACTGTGTATGACAATAATGTAGTACAATCATAAATACAAAGACAAAGATACAGAACAATGACCGAAAACGTTCGCGGAAGTCAAATAAACAATACAGCAAAAAGTAAAGAAAATGTTACACAAATGTGTAATGATGACCGCGAAAAATAAACAAGACAAATGGCAACACTGTTATAAACGAAAAAGTGTAAAGAAATAAACGGAAGGAATGAGAGAAGAACAGATACAAACAAAATTAATCGAAAATCAAAGAACGGAAAAATAACGAAAACAACACTAACTGATGTCGTCACAGCTAAAAAAAAATATAGCAACAAAAGTCGCTAGCAAATTTCAATTAAGAAAATTGCAATCCCTACAGAACGCTTACAGTAACCCTCGATTAAGTGGCATATTTACTGTAAGACCCACCAAAAGAAAACCCGCAGAAAAACACAAGAAAAATACACAACAATAGTACAATTAACATAAATATCAATCAATTCAATGTGTTGCAAAATAAAGCTTAGTCACACATGATATTAAAGTAACTAACTTGCTCCTTGCGAACACAGAAACAAAATGTCAAGCGCGCACTGAATGTCAAATTCACTGTAGCATAAAGTGGTATTCACGAACAAAAGTTACTATGACCTTCTCGACTTAGGACTTGCACATTGAATGTTTACAATTTCCACGTACTGTTTACAAACAGGAACTTGACCTCGAACAATGTAGCTTGAATGCTCGGGCGTAGAAAAGTCTGTTGTTGACTGAAACGTGTAACAACCAGCAGTACTGTTCACAATAGGGACTCGCCTTCTATGCAGCTATGGTCCACGTAGCAAACGCCTCGATGTTAACTTCAGTATTTGTCCTGTTGTTGTTCATGTAGCATTATAACATAAATGCTAGCACTGTTTATCTGGGTCAACAGTTGATGACCTATTTCTGTCCTGTGTAGACAAAACTTGAAAGCATAGAGTATGTGTGTTATTCTCAGCTGTCCACTTTGTTCCTCATGACATGTAGCACATGTAGAAATGTAAATTTCTGGACAACACTGGAGGCATAATAAATGTAGCATAAGTCCACGGAAATGTTAATTTCTCGCTCTGTCCAGCTTAAACCCACAAATGTAAGGTGTACTTGTCCTTCTCACGAAAATAGCCCCATGAAATGTAAATTTCTGGACCACATTAATGTCATCAATAATGTTAATTGCTCGCTCTGTCCACCAGAAATGTATCAGAAGAGCCCACGTAACTGGCCCACCAAAAATGTAACTGTACTTTTCTCTTGTTGAGGTGATCACTGGCCCAAGACAGTATACATGTTGTTAGGTGTGTAGTGCGAGCGGATGATGAACTGAGTGTGGGTGCGAATGAAGGCGCGAATGTGTTTAGGCTCTTATGTATGTAGACCCTGCAACCCATACACTCACATGCAGTAGTCAAGGATGCTTGGACACTGCAGACACGTTTTCAAAACATTTATTGACGAGAACACACATGGTATCAACAGGAACAGTCAGTGTAAACAAGGTCATGCTGACCGGAAATCGATAGGTATACATTAGGCATTCAGCAAGCTGGTAAACATTTGAATATCCGTGCATGGTCAATACACTGTTCTTCAATAAGGACAGTTCGTGGCGTCGCCCTGGGATTACTGACTAAACGCGTCAGATACCTTAATCATTTTGACACATAGGTGCAACTTGGCATTCCCCGCCAATTGCACATTATCAGGCTGTAGTATAATAGCCGAAAACACAGGCCTCGTTCTGACGTCGGCTGTGTACTTCTGATAAGCAGGTTACCATCAACCCTGCAGTAATGCTTATTGTAGACATAAATTCCGCCAATCTGCGGTTCCCAGAATATATCTTCGTCACTGGATTTCTGGATGGTATGAAGACTAATAGTCTTGGATGGCTACCTTGAGCACAACATATATGTTCTGTAATGGAGGACCGGTGAGCTACAGTTCACAGACTAGGCAATCTTCTAACATGTTCTGCTACCGAAAGCATAGTAATGGAAAAAGTCGGTATTACCTGTAACCGAGTCCACAGAACTTAACAAGGAACTCTGCTGTCATTCCAACGCACAGAGATTCACTGGGGAAAACTGCCAGTGCAGTCACTTCGAAGATTCTTCCCGAAAAACACAATGGACTCTCGTCCCTTCAGAAACCAGGACACTCCCCGGCTTGCCGGAAGTCTAACTCAACTCCCGCTTAAAAAAACCTGCCCATGGGCATACCCCAGAACTGTCTACCTTTGACCCTAAAGGTCAAACACAATGAATGAATAAACAAGGGAAGACAACCCCTAATCAACCTGACATCGCAGGTAAAGACACAATTATTCTTATGATAAAAACATAAGCAAATAACTTGACAGATGACTCCGTCAAAAATGACAGCAACACTTGGCCAGTAATTCCCGTTATAAGGGGACCCAACAATTTCATCACTGCCACGAAATGAAAGGCCTCGTTCTGCTAAAAACTTCACAACTTCAATTATTCGCTCTAGAAGTTTGTGCCAATACTTTTCTTGAATGTCCATTTGTTTCACAAGTTGGGAATCGACACGTTCACCTTTGTTTTTACGCATCAACAGTGAAATTAAAGCTTGTCTATGTGAGGAGCTTTCTTCATGTCGACGCAATAGATTGCTTGCATTTTTCCAGTCATTAAACCCATCCACAGTAAACTTTGATTAACATTCTGAACTCATAAGCTTGCATGGGAAACAGAATAGGCGCCCTTTACTTTCTGAATAGCATAACCATTTTCTTGCATGTTGCTTGTCTGTAAATTTATGAATATGTGTAAAATAAGACTTCTGACAGTATCGAGTTTTCTTTTCAGTGTCATACAATCGCACGGATGAAAAAAAGGCACTATCAACATGTTGACATTTTTCACTTCACTTGGATATCCAATATTCACGCTCACAGTCATCTATATTGTTCGGCCAATCACCAATATCATTAGAGTACTTCTTCGTTTCACTTATTCTTTCACATTCAGACTCAGTGTATACTGGGTTTTGCTGTATGTTTTCTGCTGCACAGCCTGCACTAGTACTAGTTGTTCCTGTACTTCCAGCTTCAGCGGTTAGAGTACCACCACCATGAACATCAAAATATTCTGTCAGCTTACGTGTTTTTGATATCACAAGTTGATCTCTTCTTTCTTTTTCTTCCTTCGCTTTACGTTTTTCACTTCCAGAAGCATAATTACGTCCAATATCTCTGTGTCTACTGCTCATTTTTTGAGTTTTCTAACCTTACAAATCAAGAAATTTTAATCAAGATCGAAAGAGAGTGCGAGCACGCCGTATACCTCAATTAAAACAGGAAGTTTCCGTTTCCTAAATTCTAGTTTTTATTGTTAATGCAAATTCATTTCACAAAGAACGAAACAAAATTAGAGGGGCAGTCGCCTAGAGCCAAAAAAGTGGCTTCCGTCCAAACGTGACCAAATTTTCTTGGCCACTTAAATGGCTTCCGCCCGCAATTAGTTAAGATAAAAATAATGAAGAGTCACACTACGTCATCGTCTTATGCTCTTTCTCTCACAATTTCGTGACACCAAATGAAAAGGCGCTTGTCGTGAAACGAGTGTAACCCACTACTTTGTTAATCACTATGTCGAGATACAGATTTGCTTCAACCAATCAACGAGCACCGTTCACCAGTCTCTGAGACAGAATAAATTAACGGCCATCATGTTCACGCAAGATGGCGGATTAAAACTGAATAAAATTAGGCTGTACAGCACTTGGGACTAAACCGGAGGAAACCAATCAGCTTGCTCCGCCAGGAACCAACCGAAAGCCTTGCTTAAGAATTCACCTACCTATATAATCGGGCGGATTTTATGCATAATCACACATCACCGACACGACGCCAGAGATACCGACCGACTGAAGAGGAAGAAGCTGTCACCTTGATTTAGAGCTTACCTGAGGGCATCGACCTGCAGCCTACTTCGCTAAGTCGCGTCAAAAACTGGCCTGTTTGAATCTTAGAGGGTAAATATGTTTACGATAACCTTTAGGAAAATAGGCTTTCCGCAGGTCTATAATGTTGGTATTTGTTGTGTGTCATTTATACTACCTATCAGGTTACTGATTGTATCTTGGGGAAATTAAGTATAATGATTGTATTTCCTATTATGATTGAATAGACGAAGGCTAATAGGACTCATACTTCAACCTATTGTCTCCTATACTTCAATCTATTGTCTCATCTAACTCCAACTGTAATATAACCAAAACAGTCCTTGTTAGGACTCAATCTATTGTCTCCTATAACTCAATCTATTGTTTCACATGATTTCAGTCTATTGTCTCAGATAAGACCTACTGAAATATAACCAAAACAGTCCTTGTTAGGACTCAATCTATTGTCTCCTATAACTTCAGTCTATTGTCTCCTATAACTTGTCTATTATCTCAGATAAGACCAACTGCCATATAACCAAAACAGTCCTTGTTAGGACTCAACCTATTGTCTCCTATACTTCAATCTATTATCTCAGACCAACTGCAATATAACCAAAACAGTCCTTGTTAGGACTCAATCTATTGTCTCATCTTCTTCTTCTTCTTCCTCGTTCGCCTTCAGACTTCCACATTTATGACTCTAATAAAGGCAGCAGTCAACTCAAGGTTCCCATCTCCAAACAGTTTTTCGTTGACAGAAGTAGGTTGTTGCCATATGCTACCCCGTTCATTACTGTAGGTTGGGCAGTACTGCAGCAGGTGTTCGACTGTCATCGGGCTGGTACCGCAGGTGCAGAGATCTGTTGCACCAATTTTGTATTTGTGGTACAGATGGTATCTCAATCTGTTGTGCCCAGTGTGCAGTCGAAAAATGATGACCTGTTCTTTTCTGGATAGTTGATGATATGCGTCATTTTTCAAATGTCCCGGGTGCTCTCTTTCCCATTTGGACTTGAATGTAGCCTTTATAGTGGTCTTTGCCGTTGCGTAAGTTGTCTCTATATCATTTTGCTGTAAGGCACCTCCTTCTTTAGCAAGTCTATCTGCCACTTCATTTCCTGTCTCATCTAACACCAATCTATTGTCTCCTATAACTCCCACCTGATATATCACCAAACAGTCCTCGTCGCATATACTCCTATCATAAGAACATAACGTTATTGTTAGGATATTTGTTACCAGCTTGTATAGCACTCGTCAGAGAGGGCCTGGTATATTATAGGGGGAAGGAAATGGTTGTATCACACCTAGGTGTACATATTATTGGATGTATTCATGTATTGAACTTATATTATGGGATGTATTCATGTATTGAATGTATTCATGTATTGAATTTATATTATTGAATGTATTCATGCATTGAATTTATATTATTGAAAGATATCCATGTATTAGTTTATCAGAAAGAATGTTTTGCAAGTAGACACCTGTCTTGTCTCGCTATTGCTAAATCATACTGAGCCATGTTGTCATTCATCCTACATGCAAACACTGTGGCACACGCTCATTTCATCCACATTAGAAATAGGTGGGCTTGAGGACAGAAATTAGCCCCTATTTTTCCTTGTTACAGGTTTTATACGTGTCATAAAAACTGAGATCGTGGGTCGTCAATCCAGCTGCCTGGAACTCCGCAGGAGCATAGAGGTTGTCAAGACTCTACATCTTTAGTCCCCCCTCAGTCTTGGGTGGGCTAACGAAACGATCAACAGCTGGTGTTTTGTGTCAACCAAACCAAGAAGGACAGCACTTCTAAGAGATGAGTACACATTAGTACCATTTCTGTCGGCATTGTGAGCAAAATCTAAGTCAATGAAGAAAACGTGAATTAGCGTAGCAAGAGACAATAATAAGATCATAGTGGATAAATTATACGAAAATAACAGCATAGCTGATAAGTGTTATATCCTTAATTAACAGCACAGCTGATACATGTACTATAATTGAATAACAGCACAGCTGATATAATTTTTTTGTTCCTATAATTGGAAAACTTGTTGTAATATTTATTTACATATCTATATAAATATAAATATTTGTAAATCATATGTAAACTTACAAATTCATTACATTCCCTTTTTCAACATTCACCTTTCAGCACAAGAGTAGATAGTGTATATATACTAAATAAAATATAAGGAAATTGTATTTTGAACGACTTGTCAATTTTATCATTGTTAAGTAAAAATCTGTTTCCTTGTTTTGTTTAATATCACAGTTAGTTACACAGCGGAGGTGGCACTTTATGTCGGTCTCCTCTCTACTATTGTTTCGAGATCAGATCATTCACAGCCGTAACTAAGTTGTGATACCAGTAGTTCTCTCAGACACTGGGACTTCACCATTTTCTGCAGAAATTCTATTTCTGTAATTTTCAGGACTATACTGATCCTACAGCCAAATAAAACCTCTCGCCACAGCGCTAAAGATGGCATAAATCACAAGATCATTGGTTTAACGCTCGTATTAGATGACCAAAAAATTATGTACATATTTATTGGCGCGGGGCCCCTAAAAGCGCGGGGCCCGTAGCATATGCTACTTGTGCTACTACGTTAATCCGGCTCTGCCTAAATTGTTCTGATATCATCATGTCTCTCCTGGTAACATTAATGGTTGTTCTTACGCATTTCATCTGCTACGATGTTACTTTTCTCTCCTGTGCCCAGCGCCCATGTTTGGCACTGATAGCAAAGAGTTGGTAAGAATATACTATTTATCACCTGTCGTTTAATTCCCATACTGTTATATGGATGTTTGAGTAGCGGTGTCATATGATAAGTCACTGCACTGGATTTTTATTTCTTTTTTTCAATTTCTCTGTTAAGTCTTTCATTTTATCTGAAAATGCTTCCTAGATATTAAATCTGAAACCTGTTTGAGCTGAATAATAAGGTATTATTATAACCGTAGATTATGAAAAACAATTTTTGGAATACCCCATCCCCGTTTGTGCTGGGTTTCACAAAATTAATATAAATGATTCTAATAATAAATAAAAATAAGATTGCCTCTGTTATGATGGAACGATAAAATGGATGTCAGCTCCCTCCCCCTCCTTTTTTCTCAAACCACATGTTTGTTACTTATATACACGAACATGTTTGTAACTTATATACACGAACATGTTTGTTACTTATACACACGAACATGTTTGTTACTTATATACACGAACATGTTTGTTACTTATATACACGAACATGTTTGTTACTTATATACACGAACATGTTTGTTACTTATATACACGAACATGTTTGTTACTTATATACACGAACATGTTTGTTACTTATATACACGAACATGTTTGTTACTTATATACACGAACATGTTACTGGAAGGAAGAGCTGGAGAAGAGAGGGATGGTCATAAGCAGCTCTAAAACAAAATCCATGGTGATATCACGAGAAGAAAGAAGACATCAGATTAAGCTGGGAGAATAGGTCCTGGAGCAGGTCGACCACTTTAAATACCTCGGAGCTATTATAGACCGAAAGGGAGGCATCAAAGAAGAGTTGGCCACTCGAAAAGCAGCAGCTGGGAGACTTTTTCAGGCCATAAATCGAGGATTCCTCAGCAAGAGAGAGGTTGGTAAGAAAACGAAGATGGCTGTATACCGCTCCACCTATGTCCCAGTCTTGACATATGGATGCGAGTCATGGGCAATGACTACAACCCAGAAAAGCCAGATCCAAACCTCAGAAATGAGGTATCTGAGGAAAGTGGTTGAAGTAACAAGAAGAGACATGGTCCGCGACCAGACGATACGTCAAGGCCTAAAATCCCACCCCCTGCAGACCCAAGTAGAACAATCCCAACTAAGATGGTTTGGCCATGTATGCAGAATGGGAGAAGATCGGCTACCACGACAAGCATGGGAAACAAAGAGCCAGGGATCCAGACCCCCAGGACGACCCAGAGTCCGCTGGGAGGACAACATTAGACAATCTTTGAAGGACCGAGGACTAGAATGGAACCAGGCCAGGAGGAAGACAGCCGATAGGATAGTCTGGCGCTCTCTATTCCAAACCTCTACACCTCACGGTAGAAGGGGAACGACTAAGTAAGTAAGTGTTTGTCAGCCTGCGTGACCCCGGAGAAATTTCACTTTTGATGTTGGCCAGCCTTTGAAGTCCCGCTTCCCCGACCCGCAATCAACATTCCGCGCATTCTCCTCGCGTGACCATAGTAAGTAACACGTTGATTTTCTGTTTTCAAACGTTTTTGATTGTGTTGTGAGTTTGATATAAACTATGGACATTTTTTAATTTGGCAAGTGTTCGTAAAAAGCGAAAACTTGTTCAGGATGACAAGGAAAGTGGTAATGAGGAAAGGAAACGTAAGTATAGAAAATACGACGAAGGTTACTTAGATAATGGTTTCACGTGCACTCTTGTGAACAATGAAGAGCGTCCACAGTGTGTTTTGTGTTTCAAAGTACTCTCTGTCGAATGTATGCTGCCTAAAGTGTTCATAAGAATGACGTGGGCAAACCAAGAGAATATTTCTCTAGAAAGCTGAGTCAAATGAAAGAACAAAAATCAGCGTTTTCTAAGCAGGCGACAATATCGAGTAAAGCTCTTCTAGCATACCGGGTAGCAAAATGTAAGAAACCCCATACGATTGCAGAAGAACTCGTTTTACCGTGTGCTATTGATATGGTGTCTATTATGGTTGGAGAGTCCGTGGGAAAACAGCTTTTACCCATTCCATTGTCGGACAGTACTGTGGTAAAGTGGGATGTTATAAATATTTATAGGGGACTTAGTGTACTGACTGAGATCAGCTGTGAAGGTATCTGTATCTAATAAATGTGGTGTATTACAGATAACCTTACTTGCTACCACATTTATACCTCAGTCAGACTTATTCTGGAATATTGTGATGACTACGTTGAATGTCTAGGGTTATGATAATGATGAAGTGTAAGTCACAACAACAACAGACAGATAAATAATTTAATTTAATCCACAACTCTTTATAACACTGTGACACTCACACACATAGAACACTCTATAAGACTATCTTAATAAGTCAAGTTTAACTTTAAAAATATGTATTAATTTCTTTCAATAATAGATATCCTGATTCAACTACAAAGTGAATCAGGAATCACAATCAAATGTAGTCACTAGTTGTATGTACACAATTTATAGATAGGATCTTTGTATTGACATATATTATTATTATTACAATAGGTGTGTAAGTTGTGATGTAGTACTATGAGGTAATACTGGCTTTTTCAAGCTAGGTGGTTGTTAGTCATCATGACTTCAAGTGTCTGTTTCTGGTGGAAATGGTATTGGAAAAGTTCACAGTTCCTGTCATTTGATACAATTACTTGTCCCTCTTTATTTAATATACTGTCAATTTTAGAGGGGGTACATAAGATTGAGCTGCTCTGGCCACACACTCTTAACTTCTGTGTGAGCGGCAGGAAACAGTCTCCACTGCTCGCTTGCTTCGCCGTTTCCTTGAGAAACAATACTGGTCGCTATCTTGACCAAGGAGTATGCTGCCAGCCTCTGGATTCAGCAAAACTCAGACCAGGTGCTGCTTTAATAGTTCAGGACCACGGTCCCTGAAACACGAAGGTTGGACCTCCCTTCAGAACTAATTTATAATCTATTTCCACACTGAAACACAATACATAACAAACACAGAGTTCAGCGAGGTATGCCAACTGCTAGCTTCATCTGAAATAATTTACACCAGTATTCCTCTCCCTAATGGTTACAACGCCTCTGCAATTTCAGCATTATTTCCTTCTATTCAATAAGATAGGTGTCATCGTACTATTTGGCAATCCCATGCAGTTTTACTCCTCTGCGACAAGTTTTGTTCATGTTGGAGCAATATCTAGGCTTTGCCTTTTGTTTATTACTAAACCACACACATACAGACATACATTATCAATTCACATTCAATTTTCATCAAAAGATATCAAATGTCTAGCTTACCACAATTCATGGAAATAATAAACAAATACGTTGACTGGCGATGAATATGGCACAATTCCGATCTGCCGCTGTCCCAGGCTTTTATTTAGAAAAATATGAGCTGGATCTCAACGCACTTGCTGTTCAATAAGTTTATTTTCAAAATGTGGCCCTGAACTGACGCTCCTAATTGACTATATCAAGTGGTCTAACCAATCGGACCATGTTTACAAAAGCATTTGAAAAAAAAAATGTACTCTTTCTATCGTTTCTATTAACAACCAAAAATAGTATTTGCAATCGACTAATCATGTTTAGCCTTACATATTATTCCCGCCAATCAAATCGGATTTAACGTGGTGGCCTCATTTTTTTTTTTTCTAAAACATTGTTCAAACACGCCATTATGAGCAAAAATGATCCTGTGTTGTCTGACAGCACCAATCCAGTATTATGGCTATAATTTGTTAATTATTAAACTAATTGCTTAACACCTAACATATTCTTTGTCAGCAAGTCCTAAGGCACCCAAATATATAAGTTTTAAGTGAGCTAAGTGGCTGCGTTCAAAATATGTATTTTCTAGGATAGTCGTGTATTTGTTTTTTTTTTTATTTTTTTTTAATGTTTAGAACCGCCACCTGTCCTGCCTTTTCGACTGTTCTGTCAGTATAAAGTCAGGATTTCAAACAGAAAACAGTATTGTGTCATGTTTCCTAATAAGCATTAAACATGTTTTCAAAACCTAACCCTCGTATTGGTAGTGTTTTTTATCACTGTCTATTTGAAAAAAGTTAGTGCTTCATGCCTTTCGCGTTGGGGGTGGCATTAATTTATATCGCGAGACTGCGTGTTAGTGTTGCATACGTTCCTCAGTACCTCTCTCTCTCTCTATCCTAAGTCCGTCTGTCCTTTTTAGGTTAACGTAGTGTATAAAATGACATTAATGCTAGTATTAATCTAGGTCATTAAGCAGTGTGCGTATCTCAAGGTTTTCTAAGAAACACAGTACCGGTTTTATTTTTTTGAAACGCGTGTATGCTGCTGTAGGCTTTACTATCAAACGTGAAAGCGTTACACTATGCAGACGAAGTAGAAAAAGGGGATTTTTGTACGCCATTGTGACAGCACTGGTCTTTTACCATTCTTCTTTCCTTTTATTGAATTAATTCGTTAGGCTTTACCTTTACTTTTTAATTTAGATATGTGGATTTAGAATGTTTCACGACAAATTCTCCCCACTTAAAACAGACGTTATATGTCAGTCTATAATTCTATATACACATAGAGAAATTTAATATTATTCCTGGTGATTTCTTTGATTTTCATCGCACGGATGGTGGCTTAGAAAATCTGCATCAACGTTTCTCTGATTTCATTTTGATCATGGATTAATGCAGGTGGGTCAATTCAAAGTAAGCACTACTGACGAAGGTTGCCTCAGACCTCTGCAATCCAAGAATCCATTTCAGTTATATTACTGAACAGCGGCAAGTGTTACTGCTTGTCTTATTGCTGCTTAGCAATCAGTATTCACCATTTCTCTTCTCTGAGTCTGCTCAACGACATGTCCCGAGAATATTAGATGTTCCTCAATTTGTACGTTATGAGGAGTTGATCTATATGGTGATATCTGAGTTGTGTAAGGGATCCAATAATTTCCTGATCAGCCTTAATAAACACTCGGACTATCCTCAATTCAAAAAGGCAACAATGGAGACACTCGGCTCCTCCAAAATGTTCACAGCCAACAATTGGTCTGATCTCAGGCGTGATTGAATGTGGAAACACCCTTCTAATAATATATTTATAATGTTCTATAATGTGTCACTCAAATGGAGGCCATATTCACCAACTATAGTTCCGCCTACCGACAATCTGGTGAATTAAGATAATATGTGGGGAAATGAGTTTCTGCATCAGAAATCAATTCGCCCTTAGCATTGCTATAAGATGTGTGGGTTATCTCCATCCAGGGTCCGAACACTACTTCCCCTTGGACGGTGTAGGGTCGGGTGACTACCAATGTCACCAGTGCCCTTTTAATGCTAAGTTAATAGCCATAGTGTGAAGCGCTGTGAGCATTTTCCCAATTGCTCACTCGTCCACTGCCCACTGTTCTTATGTTAACAATTTGTTTCGGTTTTAACTTAGGCGGATCATCTTCAATGTCAATGTCAGCCAGCTCCCTAAATGCGGCTTCAAACTGTTCCTGGGTTGACTGGTCTGAGTTTCTATTTTCTCTGGATGCCCTTCTCAGAGTTGCGAATCTAAATATTTTTGGTGAACACTGTTGGGGGGAAGGTGGATACCTATCCTCTATGTCAATCTTATTATTGTTATTTTCCTTGTTATTGTTAGGCCCATATGTTTCAGAATGCCTGGCTGGCATCTGATTATGATTTTCCCAACTTGGGGACTGTATCTTGCTACATTTTTCACAGGCCCCCACAAATTGTGCAATATCAGCAGCTACTTGGGGCCAGTAAAATGTTTCCGATGTCCTTTGACGGGTGGTCCCATTTCTCTGGTGTCCACCGTCTGGTACAACATGAGCTTGTGCCATCACTTTTTCCCTGTAGGGGGTTGGCAATACCAATTGTCCCTGTTCTTTGGATCCTGCTCTAGCTTTCCTGAAGAGCAGTCCTTCCTTCAAATAAAATTGTCCTTTCTTAGGGTGTGCATGGCTTGTTGGCAATTTACCAAAGCAAGGTTTTAATGTTTTATCTTTTGCCTGGGCCTTTCTCATCTGCTTATGAGAATAAACTAGTGGTGGTTCCTCCTCCGTTCTACTAGGGGTCGACCTGACCTGAAGCGTGGCCATTACCACAGGTTTTACAGGGCTTCCTAGAAAAACATATTTGCTTCCTAACACCAGCGGGTAGTTAGGATCGTCACACACGGCTGCTCTAATCACTCCTTCCACGTACCTTGTCTCTACATTGATCTCGGGTACGGGAAGTGTCATGGTGGATATTCCCTTTACGGCCCCTTGTATCTCCACTTTCTCTGTGGTATACTGTTCAGGGTGCACTAGGGTTGCACTCACAACTGAGTCATATTCTAAACCTGAATCGCAAAGGCACCTAACCTTGGCACCATTACATGTCACTTCTTCACAGATGGGGGGATGTTGAAGATTTATATGATTCTCTGTCAGTTTCTTCTTCCCCTTGTCCACTGTTATCATGCATGCCGCGTGATATGGAGGAACTTTCCTACCACATTCACTAGTATTATGATTATGCATCCTGCATATTTGACAATATTTTCCTTCCTGTCTGAAGGGTTTCCTGTTATCATATTTCCTTTCATTGAATTGTGGGGTTTTATTTTTATTATCATAACGTGGCCTATCAAACTGGTGCTTACCTTTGTTTTGATCTCTATGATCAAATTCATTAAAGTTCTGTGGTGCCTTAAAATTACCTACCTGTTTCCTTTTGTTACCTGATACCTCTGCCTGAGCTGCCTGATACCTTTCAACAACATTCAGTAACTCACCCAGTCTCTCTGCACCTTGTTCCATGAGAAACTTTCTCAGGTCTGGAGCCATGGGCTCTCTTAGTTGTTCTATAAGGATCATTTCCTTAAGATCTTGGGTTTTCCCCAGAGAAGTCAATTTCTCCAAGTATGTCTCTAACCGTGCAGAGAACTGGTGATATGTTTCACCTGACAGTAGTTTAGCATTCCTAAATTTTTTTCTATAAAATTCACCATTCTTTTCATATCTTAACAAAAGAGCCTGCTTTAGCATGTCATAATTTTCTTGATCAGCTCTGCTCATTTTGGCGAAAACTTCATAAGCCGTACCACGAAGTCCTTGAGATAACTTTAAGCTCCACCTTTCTCTCTCTAACCCATACGTGGTAGCTAATAGTTCATATCTATTTAGATAGCTCTCGATATCATCGTCTTTCTCAACAAAATGATCTAAATGAAAGTTCATAGCTGAGGTTGAGGCTCCCTGACTAGCAGTGGCATCGGAGGTAAAGGGACTGGCACCATTTTCAGGAGCATGGCCTTGAAATTCCAACTCCCTTAGTCGTAACTCATGTTCCCTTTGTAATCTCTTCTCCTCCTTTTCTGCTTCCCTCTCTGCAGCCAATCTTTGTTCTTATCTTTCTGCCTTTTTTTCTTCTAATTGGAGCCTTTTAATCTCCCTGTCTGCCTCCAATGCTTTAGCCTCTTTGTCAGCCTCAATCTGCAACCTCTTAGCCTCAGCCTCTAATTGTAACTTCTTAATTTACTTTTCAGCCTCTATTCTCTTATCTTCGGCTGTAGTGGTTTTTGATGGTATTGTATGGTGGTTATGTTATCTAGTGTAATGTATGAGGTCAGCTGTGAAGGCTCCTGAGATAAATGTTTATGTGAATTACAGAAGGCCCTTCTTACTACCACTACGACCTCAAACAGATCTCTTTTACTATTATGAATGTAGCTACGTTAAAAAGTCTAGGGTACTGAAATGTAATGTGTTGTAATAGAATATACAAACATACACAGGTAATTAATAAGTCTAATAATATTAATAAAATCTATAACACACTGAACTAACTCAGACTGTTTTAGTTTTGATTTTAACAATTTTTTTCTAAATTTATTTGTTTTGAACCAATGTTTTATTTTGGTCAGAACATATGAAATGTTATGGAATTATAAATGGAATGCATAAATATATGGCATAATAAAATGGAATTTGTGTACATAGGTATTTTATAAGACTGGTTAATATTAATAATATTTATAATGTCTCTGGGAGAACTATTACTGGATATGCTGTTGGGGTGGTGTCATCACACCCACTCTGTGACTACAACAAGCTTTGTCCATTGACTTATAGACTGTAGTAAATGTTATATTTCCCAAGAATTCAGTATATTTGTGATGGGGAAATATTTATAAATAGTTAAGAGTTCTGGTGAATCTTCAGCAGGCCACTTATTCACTCATCTTGTCTGTGAAGATCTGATACTGGATTCCTGTGGCCCACTCCTCTCAGTAGCTGGAATACAATGCTAGGCTGCACCGACACAAATGTTAGGCGGCTCACACATCTGCTTGTGTATTCTGATTAAGTATGTGGCACTACCTTAGTGCCACAACAGAAACTCACAATTCTGAAACAAAATTTGTGCTATGTGTCAGTAATCTATCCACTGCACCACTCTTACACACAGCACAACACATCAACATTACACAGAATGGGTCAGATCTCTCTGACCACGTAGCACATCTTACCCAGTTGTTTTCATATAGTACCGGTTCCCCAAGACTGCATTGCATCTGAGATATGTTCAATAGTTTCCTCTTTTCTTCAATAAGATAGGTAATATGTTCCCACTGATCTCAATAATAGATCCGCCTTCCATAGTCTTAGTTAGGCGTCCACATATTTTGTTTGTCTCTAGACCCTGAACTTGGGCTGGGGACCTAGAGCGAGCACTTACTTGTCGTGATCATTTTATATGATATGGCAGTATCAATCACTCAAAATATTAAAATATACAAGATAAATGCTTTCATTCTTACCATAATTTAGAATTGAGAACACAGTTAATGCTAGCAAAACTCAGCTGAGCTGCTGGCTATAGTATGGCGTCCCACTAAATTGAATATATCTTCTGGGAAAACACCACTGGAAATAACTGACTGGGTTACTGGACAGACTATTATCAAATGGCAAAAATGCGCGTCTCTATCCCGCTAATATGAATACATTTGTCCAATCACAGACTTCCCCCCTAACTTTTTTCAAATCTTCAAACCAAAAGTCAAATTTCAGTCAGATCTCAGTCAAGTATGTATTATTGTCTGTTGGTCCGTCTGTCTCTACTTGGTTTTTCACAAAAACACACTTGTTTCTTGGACCAACTACATGCAAACCCCTACACAAATCTGCCTCCTAAGTTATTTTTAGCCACAATTCTCCAACCTTCCCCCTCTCGTTCATTACAGCTAGATTTTAGCATTTCCGTGTCTCAAGGACGCAATTTTGAGGCTTTAGTGAAAGTGTGCACAACAATACTGTCCGCCAGTCTGATGTGAACAATACAGTCTTTCGTCAATATCTTCCATGTTATCTGTCCGTCTGTATAAATGAAAGTATATTATTTCTCTGCTTAAGATGGGCTATCAAACTAGCTAGGTTTTATATTCATAACTTTATTATTAAGAAAAAACATATTTTTTCTCAAGGTTAGTTTTTGAAATTTGTTGTTGCACGTTCTCCACAGCGTTTGCCGCTGAATTCAAATAAAACAACCAAGTATCGTAAAACGTCCAAGAAATGACTGTTTCGAATAAGAGCTAAGGTCTTTTTCTATCAATTTCCTTACATTGTGTCAACTAGTGGCGTGAATTTTTTTTCTTTCTTTTATCTCTTAAACTACAACTTGCGTCTTTTTGCCCATTAGGTTCAAACACGTGTTCAGTCATATTTTTCCTTTTTTATATCTCCGTTATCCTCCCGTCTACAAGGGTACCGTTTCGTCTGCACGTCTAACTAGTTAGTTTGAATGGCGGTGGGAAATGTGGGCATAGGCGAGCATGTCTCCTAGTATCTTACGCATTATTTTTATTCCTACAATGTTCTCTTTATAATTGGAGATATTTTAACGTTGTATCACGGTAAATTCATCACACATCTCCCCACTTGAGAACATGCACTACGGCAAGTTCCAAAACCAGTGATACACATAGATAAAATTACTCCTCACGCCTACCAACTACTCTAATTTTGATCACAGGGGTGCCGACTGAGGAAATCTGCACCGACATTTAATGACCCTGGGATGTATTCGATAATAAACTGATAAGGTTGTAACAATAATGACCATCTCAACAATCTTGCATTTTCATGCTTAGCCTGAGATAAGAACACCAGGGGCTGATGATCCGTCTGGACCACAAAAGTCCTACCATACAGATAGATTTGGAACTTTTTTATTGCCCAGATTAACGCCAAACATTCTTTTTCGCTTGTGGAATATCCTTGCTCCGCTTTATTCAATTTGCGGCTTGCATAAGCGACTGGGTTCAGTTCCTCATCGGGTGAAGATGACCGTTGCAACAGAGCCGCCCCGAGGCCTACATTACTTGCATCTGTTCTCACCACAAAATCCTGTGTCAAATCAGGCAATTTGAGAATAGGCTTGCTAGTGAGTTTTTCCTTTAACTCTTGGAAAGCCAATTCACATTGCGCAGTCCAAACAATTTTATCTGGATGTCCCTTGCGAGTCAGATCAGTCAGAGGAGCACATATAGAGTTAAAAGTTTTGATATATTTTTGGTTAAATCCACATAACGACACGTCCTTTTTTGTTTGTGGTCTAGGTGCTCTCTGCAGTTTTTCCAAGTTCTTGGGGTCAGGGGTCATGTTACCCTGATATACAATGTGTCCCAAGAATTCCAACTCTTTGCATCCAATACAACATTTTGTTGGTCTAGCAGTTAAGTTCGCTTCCCTAAGCCTATCAAATAACATTTTCAGAGAGTTAATGTGTTCTTCAAATGTCTCTGTGGCGACGAGAATATCATCCATGAAATTCATGATACATGGGTTATTCAGGGGATCCAACAATTTGCGCATCATCCTTGAAAATACACTCGGAGCATTTTTCAATCCGAATGGTAGCATGTTGAATTCATAATGTCCTTCCGAGGTGCTAAAAGCTAAATAAGGTCTAACTTCAGGCTTCACTGGAATCTGGTAATAGCCTTTACTAAGATCCACCTTCGAAAAGTATTTTGCCTTGTTTAATCTGGCAAATAACTGTTTTGTGTCTGGTAATGGATCCACTTGTCCTTCTGTGACAGCATTCAGTTTCCTGTAATCTATGCACAGTCTATGTTCCCCAGACGGTTTCCTCAACAAAACTACACTGGAGCTAAAAGAAGATTCACTGTGTGAAATAATCCCCTCCTTCAACAAATAATCTATTTCTTCTTTCAATGCCTTCTCCTTCGCGAACGGAATAGAATAGGCTCTCATACAGATTGGGTTTGAGTCTACCAGTTTCATGTCATACTGTAGCAAATTTGTATGTCCTGGTTTATCGGTTAATATATCTGTATGTTCCTCCAGAACCTGTTGAACTCTCTCCCTCTGATTTTTAGTCAGGTGCTTACTGACTTTTACTTGTGCAGCTGTCTCACAGGGATGTAATGGGTATTCATGTGAGGTGAGTGGTTCCTTTTGCATTTGAGTTGCGATAGCCAAGGTCAGTAAGGGGGTGCTTTCCTGGAGTGGTCTGTCCAGATACTTCTTTAAAAGGTTTACATGATAAATTTTCTCCTTCCCCCTTTTGTCAATTTTATAATTTGTTCTAGACACTTTCTCTAGAACCGTATATGGACCTTGCCATCCAATTTGTAATTTATTCTGGCTGCCGGGTAGTAGAAGAAGCACCTTCTCTCCCACAGCTAATTCTCTGTCCTTTGCCTTCTTATTAAAATACGCTGCATGTTTCTTCCTGGCTTGTCTCAAATTATCATTTGCCAGTTTCCATCCAGCTTTCAGACGAGTGGTCAGTTCGTTCACATATTGATACGATGAGGTAACAGTCTTTTCTGCCTTCTCATCTGTCCAGGTCCTTAATAATGCTTCCAATGGACCTTTTATTGGCCTCCCAAATAGCAGAGTTGCGGGAGCCATCCCGGTTGAACTATGTGGTACCTCCCGATACGCAAACAACGCGGCGGGCAGGAATTGATCCCACATATCCGGTTTTTCGTGTGCCAGCTTCCTCAGGATAGAAATGAGAGTCCCATTGAACCTCTCTACCTGGCCGTTCCCTTGTGGATGGTACGGACTACAATGAAAGTATTTGGCTTGAAATAGCTTAAAAACTTCTTCCGTTAGTTTCCCCTTGAACTGTGAGCCATTATCAGTCAAGATTTGATGCGGGAATCCTAATCTTGTTAATATTGTAAGTAGTGCCTCTGCTACATGTTTTGAATCAATTGATGGCAGGTCTACCGCCTCTCCCCACATAGAACAAGTGTCCACCAGAGTAAGGATGTAACTGTTCCTCCTCTTGGTCCGAGTGAGAGGTCCCACAATATCCCCTGCAACCCTCTCAAAAGGTGTTCCCACTATGGGCATTTCCCCTAGAGTTGCAGGAGCAGTCCAATGCTTTGGAGCTACCCTTTGACATTCTGGACAGGATTTGACATATCTTTTTATATCCTCCGTTATCCCTGGCCAGAAGTAATGACAAGCTATACGCTGTCCTGTGGCGCTGATCCCCATGTGACCACTGAAGGGAATCGCATGCCCGAGTTCCATCACTTTATCCCTATATGAAGTGGGAAGAACCAGCTGGTTGTGACCATTTGTTCCAGTTCCGGCCTTCCTGTATAATAGTTTGTTCTTCATAAAGTACTCTCCCTTGCTTGGAGGTGTGTGGCATTTGGTCAATTTTTTAAAACATGGCTTGAGTGTCCTATCCTCAGCCTGCGCCTTCCTCATCTCCTCTGGATGAGCATTTATAGGTTCACCTTCTTCCTCCTTTTTCTGTGACCTGGTCTGTACTGTCGCCATGATCACAGGTCTCTCGGGATTCCCCAAGAAGACGTACCTACACCCCAATATCAGAGGGTAGATTGGTTCATCTATCACTGCTGCTCTGATTTCTCCTTCCACATAGCGAGTTTTCACCGTTATCCTTGCGATGGGAAGTGTCATGAGTGGTATGTCCTTAGTCGCCCCTTGTATTTCCACTGTTTCTGTGGTATACTGACTTGGGTCCACTAGGCTAGACTTCACAAATGAATCATAATCCAAACCTGTATGGTATAGGCACCTTGTGGTGACCCCATTACAAATAACATCCTCACAAACTGGGGGGTGATAAGGTTCCTGCTGTCCATTAGGATTAACCTTTAATCTTTGAGTCCCCGACTTCATTGCAGCAATGTTTGAAGGTTTCCCTTTACAAAATTCGGTGTTATGGTTGTCTTTCTTACACCATTTGCACCATCTTTTTCCTTGGTTAAACGGTTTTCTTTCATTATATTTTTGGTCATTGAACTGTGAGTTTCTGTCACGATAGTCATTTCGTGGCCTATCAAAGTTTGTCCTGCCTTTATTACCTTGTTCTCTGTTATCAAATCTACTAAATTGCTGTGGAGCTTTAAAATTTTCTATGTGCTTCTTTTTAGTGCCACTTACCTCTGCCTGGGCTGCCTGATACCTCTCAGCGACATTTAAAACCTCCCCCAACCTCTCTGCACCTTGTTCCATGAGAAATTTTCTCAAGTCTGGAGCCATGGACTCTCTTAATTGCTCTATCATGATCATCTCTTTAAGATCTTGGGTCTTCCCCAGAGCAGTCCATTTCTCCAAATAGGTTTCCAGTCTGGCAGAGAATTGGTGGTATGTCTCCCCAGACAACAGCTTGGCATTTCTAAACTTCTTACGATAGAATTCACCATTCTTTTCATATCTTAATAACAAAGCCTGCCTTAGCATGTCATAATTGTCTTGGTCTTCTCTATTCATTTTAGCAAAGACTTCATAAGAAGTACCTCTCAGTCCCTGGGATAACTTTAGACTCCACCTCTCTCTCTCTCTAACCCATATGTAGTAGCTAATAATTCAAATCTACTGAGGTACCCCTCGATGTCATCGTATTTCTCAACAAAATGGTCTAAATGAAACCCCATAGCTGAGGTTGAGGCTCCCTGACTAGGCGTAGCATCTGAGGCAAAAGGGCTGGCACCATTTTCAGGAGCATGGCCTTGTAATTCCAGCTCCCTTAGTCGTAATTCGTGCTCCCTTTGCAATCTTCTATCTTCTGCTTCCCTTTCGGCCTTTTTTTCTTCTGCCTCCCTTTCGGCAGTCAATCTTTTTTCTTCTGCCTCCCTTTGCTGTCGTTTTTCTTCTGCATCTAATTGGAGCCTTTTACTCTCCCTATCTGCCTCCAATGCTTTTGCCTCTTTGTCAGCCTCAATCTGCAACCTCTTAAGTTCTTTATCAGCCTCAATTTGTAACCTCTTCTCTTCAGCTAACCTCCTATCTTCCCTTTCAATATACTTGTCACATTCAGAAGTTACATACTGAATTAAAACCTGACCCTCCATATTCATCTCCTTCGCCGTTAGCACAGCAGCCGATCTAAATTTTGCTAGGTCAGCCATCATACAAAATAACAATGACCAAGGTAAATCTAATTATATAGTGACTAAGGTAATTCTACTTATATATAATGGCCAAGGTAATTCTAATTAATTAATGACCAAGGTAATTCTAATTATATAAAATGACCAAGGTAATTCTAATTATTTAATTAATTAACTAAGTACCACTGGCTGTGAAGATTCACCAACTTTTATTTTCCCCTTTTTATTTTAAGGGACACTTTTTAAATTATACAATCTGTCCCCACTGGTTTAATTCTCCCACCAGGAGATTCTAATATCTTTAATAAACTTAATATCTCTGGACAAGACCCCAATATTTGTAGTGGTTTTTGATGGTATTGTATGGTGGTTATGTTATCTAGTGTAATGTATGAGGTCAGCTGTGAAGGCTCCTGAGATAAATGTTTATGTGAATTACAGAAGGCCCTTCTTACTACCACTACGACCTCAAACAGATCTCTTTTACTATTATGAATGTAGCTACGTTAAAAAGTCTAGGGTACTGAAATATAATGTGTTGTAATAGAATATACAAACACACACAGGTAATTAATAAGTCTAATAATATTAATAAAATCTATAACACACTGAACTAACTCAGACTGTTTTAGTTTTGATTTTAACAATTTTTTCTAAATTTATTTGTTCTGAACCAATGTTTTATTTTGGTCAGAACATATGAAATGTTATGGAATTATAAATGGAATGCATAAATATATGGCATAATAAAATGGAATTAGTGTACATAGGTATTTTATAAGACTGGTTAATATTAATAATATTTATAATGTCTCTGGGAGAACTATTACTGGATGTGCTGTTGGGGTGGTGTCATCACACCCACTCTGTGACTACAACAAGCTTTGTCCATTGACTTATAGACTGTAGTAAATGTTATATTTCCCAAGAATTCAGTATATTTGTGATGGGGAAATATTTATAAATAGTTAAGAGTTCTGGTGAATCTTCAGCAGGCCACTTATTCACGCATCTTGTCTGTGAAGATCTGATACTGGATTCCTGTGGCCCACTCCTCTCAGTAGCTGGAATACAATGCTAGGCTGCACCGACACAAATGTTAGGCGGCACACACATCTGCTTGTGTATTCTGATTAAGTATGTGGCACTACCTTAGTGCCACAACAGAAACTCACAATTCTGAAACAAAATTTGTGCTATGTGTCAGAAATCTATCCACTGCACCACTCTTACACACAGCACAACACATCAACATTACACAGAATGGGTCAGATCTCTCTGACCACGTAGCACATCTTACCCAGTTGTTTTCATATAGTACCGGTTCCCCAAGACTGCATTGCATCTGAGATATGTTCAATAGTTTCCTCTTTTCTTCAATAAGATAGGTAATATGTTCCCACTGATCTCAATAATAGATCCGCCTTCCATAGTCTTAGTTAGGCGTCCATATATTTTGTTTGTCTCTAGACCCTGAACTTGGGCTGGGGACCTAGAGCGAGCACTTACTTGTCGTGATCATTTTATATGATATGGCAGTATCAATCACTCAAAATATTAAAATATACAAGATAAATGCTTTCATTCTTACCAGAATTTAGAATTGAGAACACAGTTAATGCTAGCAAAACTCAGCTGAGCTGCTGGCTATAGTATGGCGTCCCACTAAATTGAATATAATATCTTCTGGGAAAACACCACTGGAAATAACTGACTGGGTTACTGGACAGACTATTATCAAATGGCAAAAATGCGCGTCTCTATCCCGCTAATATGAATACATTTGTCCAATCACAGACTTCCCCCCTAACTTTTTTCAAATCTTCAAACCAAAAGTCAAATTTCAGTCAGATCTCAGTCAAGTATGTATTATTGTCTGTTGGTCCGTCTGTCTCTACTTGGTTTTTCACAAAAACACACTTGTTTCTTGGACCAACTACATGCAAACCCCTACACAAATCTGCCTCCTAAGTTATTTTTAGCCACAATTCTCCAACCTTCCCCCTCTCGTTCATTACAGCTAGATTTTAGCATTTCCGTGTCTCAAGGACGCAATTTTGAGGCTTTAGTGAAAGTGTGCACAACAATACTGTCCGCCAGTCTGATGTGAACAATACAGTCTTTCGTCAATATCTTCCATGTTATCTGTCCGTCTGTATAAATGAAAGTATATTATTTCTCTGCTTAAGATGTGCTATCAAACTAGCTAGGTTTTATATTCATAACTTTATTATTAAGAAAAAACATATTTTTTCTCAAGGTTAGTTTTTGAAATTTGTTGTTGCACGTTCTCCACGGCGTTTGCCGCTGAATTCAAATAAAACAACCAAGTATCGTAAAACGTCCAAGAAATGACTGTTTCGAATAAGAGCTAAGGTCTTTTTCTATCAATTTCCTTACATTGTGTCAACAAGTGGCGTGAATTTTTTTCCTTTTATTTCTTAAACTACAACTTGCGTCTTTTTGCCCATTAGGTTCAAACACGTGTTCAGTCATATTTTTCCTTTTTTATATCTCCGTTATCCTCCCGTCTACAAGGGTACCGTTTCGTCTGCACGTCTAACTAGTTAGTTTGAATGGCGGTGGGAAATGCGGGCATAGGCGAGCATGTCTCCTAGTATCTTACGCATTATTTTTATTCCTACAATGTTCTCTTTATAATTGGAGATATTTTAACGTTGTATCACTGTAAATTCATCACATCGGCCAATCTATCAGATTCTAATTTTCTTTCTGCTTCAAATTTTCTTTCTTCACGTTCAATAAATTTGTCACATTCAGTAGTGACATAGGCAATCATAACTTGCCCGTCCATTCCTAACTCTTTAGCAGTCTGCACAGCAGCAGATCGAAATTTGGCCAGGTCCGCCATTTTCTAACAGGTAAATGTATAAAATATTTAACTAAACAATTTTATCTATGACTAATTAACTAAGGACAACCACAAGCACTGAGAGCTCAACCTTATTTATTTCCACCCACGGATACCTTTTTAATTTTTATTATTTCCAGAAGTGAATTACTCCCAATATATATGCTAGGAGAAGGTTCAATATCCCGGGAGCGAGACCCCAATATATGTGGTAAAGTGGGATGTTATAAATATTTATAGGGGACTTAGTGTACTGACTGAGATCAGCTGTGAAGGTATCTGTATCTAATAAGTGTGGTGTATTACAGATAACCTTACTTGCTACCACATTTATACCTCAGTCAGACTTATTCTGGAATATTGTGATGACTACGTTGAATGTCTAGGGTTATGATAATGATGAAGTGTAAGTCACAACAACAACAGACAGATAAACAATTTAATTTAATCCACAACTCTTTACAACACTGTGACACTCACACACATAGAACACTCTATAAGAATATCTTAATAAGTCAAGTTTAACTTTAAAAATATGTATTAATTTCTTTCAATAATAGATATCCTGATTCAACTACAAAGTGAATCAGGAATCACAATCAAATGTAGTCACTAGTTGTATGTACACAATTTATAGATAGGATCTTTGTATTGACATATATTATTATTATTACAATAGGTGTGTAAGTTGTGATGTAGTACTATGAGGTAATACTGGCTTTTTCAAGCTAGGTGGTTGTTAGTCATCATGACTTCAAGTGTCTGTTTCTGGTGGAAATGGTATTGGAAAAGTTCACAGTTCCTGTCATTTGAAACAATTACTTGTCCCTCTTTATTTAATATACTGTCAATTTTAGAGGGGGGTACATAAGATTGAGCTGCTCTGGCCACACACTCTTAACTTCTGTGTGAGCGGCAGGAAACAGTCTCCACTGCTCGCTTGCTTCGCCGTTTCCTTGAGAAACAATACTGGTCGCTATCTTGACCAAGGAGTATGCTGCCAGCCTCTGGATTCAGCAAAACTCAGACCAGGTGCTGCTTTAATAGTTCAGGACCACGGTCCCTGAAACAAGAAGGTTGTACCTCCCTTCAGAACTAATTTATAATCTATTTCCACACTGAAACACAATACATAACAAACACAGAGTTCAGCGAGGTATGCCAACTGCTAGCTTCATCTGAAACAATTTACACCAGTATTCCTCTCCCTAATGGTTACAACGCCTCTGCAATTTCAGCATTATTTCCTTCTATTCAATAAGATAGGTGTCATCGTACTATTTGGCAATCCCATGCAGTTTCACTCCTCTGCGACAAGTTTTGTTCATGTTGGAGCAATATCTAGGTTTTGCCTTTTGTTTATTACTGAACCACACACATACAGACATACATTATCAATTCACATTCAATTTTCATCAAAAGATATCAAATGTCTAGCTTACCACAATTCATGGAAATAATAAACAAATACGTTGACTGGCGATGAATATGGCACAATTCCAATCTGCCTCTGTCCCAGGCTTTTATTTAGAAAAATATGAGCTGGATCTCAACGCACTTGCTGTTCAATAAGTTTATTTTCAAAATATGGCCCTGAACTGACGCTCCTAATTGACTATATCAAGTGGTCTAACCAATCGGACCATGTTTACAAAAGCATTTGAAAAAAAAATGTACTCTTTCTATCGTTTCTATTAACAACCAAAAATAGTATTTGCAATCGACTAATCATGTTTAGCCTTACATATTATTTCCGCCAATCAAATCGGATTTAACGTGGTGGCCTCATTTTTTTTTTCTAAAACACTGTTCAAACACGCCATTATGAGCAAAAATGATCCTGTGTTGTCTGACAGCACCACTCCAGTATTATGGCTATAATTTGTTAATTATTAAACTAATTGCTTAACACCTAACATATTCTTTGTCAGCAAGTCCTAAGGCACCCAAATATATAAGTTTTAAGGGAGCTAAGTGGCTGCGTTCAAAATATGTATTTTCTAGGATAGTCGTGTATTTTTTTATTTTTATTTTTTTTTATGTTTAGAACCGCCACCTGTCCTGCCTTTTCGACTGTTCTGTCAGTATAAAGTCAGGATTTCAAACAGAAAACAGTATTGTGTCATGTTTCCTAATAAGCATTAAACATGTTTTCAAAACCTAACCCTCGTATTGGTAGTGTTTTTTATCACTGTCTATTTGAAAAAAATTAGTGCTTCATGCCTTTCGCGTTGGGGGTGGCATTAATTTATATCGCGAGACTGCGTGTTAGTGTTGCATATGTTCCTCAGTACCTCTCTCTCTCTCTATCCTAAGTCCGTCTGTCCTTTTTAGGTTAACGTAGTGTATAAAATGACATTAATGCTAGTATTAATCTAGGTCATTAAGCAGTGTGCGTATCTCAAGGTTTTCTAAGAAACACAGTACCGGTTTTATTTTTTTGAAACGCGTGTATGCTGCTGTAGGCTCTACTATCAAACGTGAAAGCGTTACACTATGCAGACAAAGTAGAAAAAGGGGATTTTTGTACGCCATTGTGACAGCACTGGTCTTTTACCATTCTTCTTTCCTTTTATTGAATTAATTCGTTAGGCTTTACCTTTACATTTTAATTTAGATATGTGGATTTAGAATGTTTCACGACAAGTACAATCAACCGTCGAATTCAAGATTTAGGAGAGGATCTTAATGAGCAGATTATAGATAAAATGAGGGGGAAGGACTTTGCTTTGCAGCTTGATGAGGCCACTGATAGCAATAGAGATGCTCATTTAATCTGTTATGTGCGGTTTGTTGATGAAAAAAAAAGAAATGGTGGAAGATCTTTTTTGTAAGGACATAAATGCAGGTACGACAGGCAAAGATTTATTTGAAATTGTGGACAACTTCATGGCGGAAAATAAAATAGACTGGGCTCATTGTGTTTATTGTGTGTACCGATGGTGCTCGTTCAATGTCGGGCTGTTACAGTGGCCTACAAGCCCTCATCCGCGGCAAAGCTCCTGATGCTGTTTGGACCCATTGTATTATCCATAGGGAAGCACTTGCTTTACAGTATTTGAGTGTTGATTTGAATGAAGTCCTGCAAACTGTCATAATGTTAAAACTCTACCTCATAGAGCTGGATTTTTCAGTAAAATGAGTCACGATATGGGGGCTGAGCATACGTCTCTCATATTTTATAGCAGCACTCGATGGCTTTCCATAGGAAATGTATTATCGCGCATTTTTGAACTTAGGCGGGAACTCTATTCTTATCTTGAAGAAGAAAACCATGTCAGTGCTAAGTGCTTTGTGGACACTGACTTCCTGTTAAAAGTTGCATACCTCTGTGATCTTTTTGAAAAGTTGAACTCGTTGAATAAGTCTCTCCAAAGAAGTGAAACTCATTTGTTTCAACTTATTGACAAAGTTTCGGCCTTCAAAAAGAAGCTTCTGCTTTGGAAGAGAAAAATCAATGGAGGAGAAATGGACTACTTCCCAGGTTTGCAGCAGTTCGTTACAGACAATGAAATAGATTTTAGTGCAGATATTGTTTCTATAATTCAATGACACTTATCTCAACTCAGTGTTCATTTTGAAAAATACTTTCCTCAAAACTGACCGGTTTCCGTGGGTTCAAAATCCCTTCAGTAGTGATGCTCCTTCGGACTTCAGTACTGCAAAAGAGGAAGAACTGATAGAACTTTCATCAGACTCTTCACTGCGAGCGAAGTTTCCATCCATGGCATTGCCAAAATTTTGGTATTCAGTAAAACAGAAGTTCCCAAGCTTGAGCAAGAGAGCACTGAAGATATTAATTCCTTTTGCAACCTCCTATCTCTGAGAGGCTGGGTTTTAAGCAGTGGCTGTCATAAAAACCAAGTTCAGAAGAAGACTTGATGTGGAGAAGGAAATGAGGTTAGCTGTATCTCAATTGGTGCCAAGATTTGACAAGCTGTGTAACAACAAGCAAGCTCAAGTTTCACACTGAGGTGACTGGTACTTTATTCATCATATTTTTTTTTTAGATTTACTGTACAAGTTTTTTGTTATGGAGATTGAATCATGAGTGCAGTACATCAGTGAATGATTTTCAGACAAAAATTTAAGAAAAATGTTAGAAGAAAACTACTTTATCTGTGCTGTTTTCTTTTTTATAGTAAGGGTTTTCAAAGTGCACTTTGTGTATATTTTTTCTTGTACGTGTAATTTTTTCACAGATAAATTGCATTTTTTTAAAATTACATTAAAAAATTACATTGTTTAAAAGCCTTTCCAAAGCTCTCCTGCTCAAAAAAAAAAGTTAGGCTAAATGTCGAAACATCGCTAGAGTTTTTACCAGTTATCCCACAGGGGAGCTGCAGAAAGAATGTAGTTGGTCAGGGGAGCCATGGACTCAAAAAGGTTGAAAACCGCTGCCTTATATGGTCAGTTAGCAATGTTCAGAATGCGTGGGGGGAGGGGGTAACGTTTACTAGAAAATAAGGCTCCTAACCTAGTAGGTTGGTTTAAAATTAGAAATTAAAATATACTAAAATTATGATTGCTTTTTCCACAACAGAACTTCACAGGTGATATTTGTGCATGGGCAGAGATTTAACTTAAAACATAACTCGGTTCTTAGATTTCCCCTCTGCATTTCCTTACCTCCATCAAGAGATCATAGACAGCCAGCATAAGAAGTAGTACTAAAGTTTCATTAGAGGACAGGCGAAAGAACTAGGAATAACTTTTTAAAATTAAAAAAGAGTGAACTTCAGTTTTAATACGTAGAGCCCCAAGTCTGAGGAATCTTCCTCATGTGTCAACAGTTAATAACCTATATAAATCACAGAGGGATGTTTGCATCTTAAACAGCTGCAGTACTTACTACGGCCATCTTGTGCAACAAAGTCTGGATATATCATTACTGTTCGCCGAATATATTATAGTAAGTTGTAACATGTATATTTTATTTTTTCTATCTGCAGTTGACATGTATGTATTGCTTATTGATGTAAAGTTGCACATGGAGCTGGCATCCTCATCACATAAACTAACTTGCCACATAAACTACCACAGCAAGAGCTGGTGACTGCTTCGTGTATGTTTCCTCACAAGGAACCAATAGCAGAGGTAGCCCCAGGCTCTATAGGGAGCAGGAAGTGGATGATGATAACATGATATATGTAGATATGAATTATTTTAATATGTGTGTGTTTGTATCTGAGCATGATATATTTGTCGTCTTCAGCTCTCCTAAAACTTTGTCATCCGGCTCGATGGGTTGAGATTTACTACCAACGGGTATCGGGCACAATCCTGACGAAGATGAAAAGATATAGGGAAGCAGAGGTCACCTGATGTTTACATCAGGAGACATGAGACTTAATTTTAAAAAAATAATAATAAAATATTTTAAACACACGCTTTTAGTGCACTAAAAAACCCAAAAATAATTTTTTAAGGAGTTTATAGCTTGCAGTAAAAAATTGTAACATCAAATTGACAAAAAGCGTGGGGCGCTGAAGCGTGTATCATATATTTTATCCATAAGTGTCTAATGAAGTATAAAGCAGAAGTTAATTTCATGCAGAATCAGCGTCCCACGCTTTTTATCAATTTGATGTTAATTTTTTTTATTGCAAGCTACAAACTCCTTGAAAAATTATTTTTGGGTTTTTAGTGCATTTTTTAAATATTTTTTTCTTGTTTTCTTTTTAGTGTTAGAAAAATTTTGGACTGTTTCCCTTGATTTAGCTAGACACTTGTTTGAGTACTGCCCTGTTTTATGCATAGAAAAATAAAGAACACCACGTACTCTTGAATGTTTAATTAACTTGATTATGGCCCCTGATTTGTTTATATTTCTTTACGGAAACCTTTAATTACTCATGTCATAATTACAATATTAAATTATTAAATAATTGACTGATTATTGTATTGTCGGGAATACACAACTATGCCAAGTTTCAGAGCTATTGCTCATCTGGAAGTGATTGAAAAATCGATTGCAAGATTTGAAAGTGACATGAAAGTGACATACAATTGAAGTTAAATAAAAGCGTGTAAAAATGGAACATTTGTTTCTCTCAGTTTTTGGTACCAGTTGCCAGAAGTAGACATTAAACACCAACAACAGACGGGTCTTGAGGACACTTGGCGAGGCAATCTGAGCAATTATCTCCGCTTTGCAAGGGGTGTGATGCAGACAAACTACTCGACTCCTGAAGAGAAAGAACAGTCAAAACTCCACAGGGAACAAGACGTCGACAACCATTGCCACTTACTTTCAAGCTAAGTACCAAGTACTAGCTCAGCTCACGGTCACTTAATTTCTTTCTAAATCACTATATCTTCTCACGAAAATAAAGTTAAGTTTTTTTTTTCTGACAAAATAAATTTTATTCAAATTAACCCTGTTAACCAAATAATTCAGCAAATAAATTTTCTTTGTTTTTTTTTTTTTTTTTTTAAATGTAAATATAAATCATTAGTTGAGTTAATCAGTTTGTGAATTTGACTCACAAGATTCGTTTTGTTAAATACTTATACATATATAGAAAGGTAAAGGTAAAGGATCCCGTTACACGCCCATTGAGGCATATTGGGAATATGGTGTTAGGCCCATATTTTCTTGACCATCGGCACACTAGGGGTTAACATCACGCCCGCCGCCTTAACCTTCCCAGAGTTGCTCTGGTACCCAGTTGGGGCTGGGTCGACCCATGAGCCGTTTGCGGCCTAAAAAAAATCCCACCTCATCTGGGGATCGAACCATAGACCACTGAGCTAGGAAGCCAGTGCACTAACCACTATGCTACCGTGGCTCCCTATACATATATAGAGCTAGTAAGTTAATATTTTGCTGAATCACCTTCAGCTAGGGGCTCATAAAATACGAGTCAAAACACATATTCTCACAGAAGTGGGCGGAGAATACAAAGTTTATGACAACCAGATGGCTCAGTTGTTGTACTTGCCATTCTTCCTATCTCTGTGAGACTCCTTGAAATAGAAGTATCATCCTTCTATTTATATCTCTGCCAAGAGTAATCTTGAGCGAAGGTTGATACCTTTGAAAATCCTCAATCTTTTACTCGAAGTTTGGCCATTAGTGGGCCACTACTGCAGAGCAAGGGAAACAATTCGCTGGACTATCTAATCTTGGCAACTACAAAAATGTAATTTCACACTCCAGCTTCACCAAAATGATAAATAAATAAAAATTATTAAGAAAATGAACACTAGCCTCGTTATCGACTGGCGTGATCTGATGACAGTCATCTTTTAAGTTAATTAATAGATTAAATAAACAAAATGGCAGTTTAAACAAAAAATCCCAGTTGTATCAGAGCTACCAGTGCGTTTTAAGAGATTGCTGTCACGTGATCGGTTTATTGTCGGGGAAGTAGATATTCTGTTGACAGTGTTGCGTTACACAATGTTTTTTCCGCCTTCATTCCAATCTTTTTCTTATATTTATCATACTTTTTCCTATCCCATTTTTGGGGGTAAATGACAAGTTTCTCTTGGCGAGGAAGGTCCGCTATGTTGCCTCACTGGCTGTTGATATTTACGTTACAGCAAGCCTTAACCTAACCCCCACCCTGTTTCGAGCATTGTCAAAAGCTGGCTTTAAAATACTGTCGTAGATTTTGGATAGGAGAATTAAGACTTGGGTTTGGTCCCTTCTGAATAGGTTAGAATAGGTGATCGTCACAGTGTGAGATAGTAACAGAAATAGATTCCACGAGTGAGATGATAGAATGTGATATAGAGGCTGTCTCTGAAAGCGGAAAAAAAGAATCTTCTCCCTCTCACCTATCTTCTACGACAACTTTACAGCGTCAGACAGTCTACACACAGATATATCTATTACCTATATTTCTATCTACTCACGGGCACGCACATACACGTGACGACAGTTAAACAAAACAGACGTGGGAATCTATAACAAATGATTATATATATATATTTGAACGAGCTGACCAACGCACTGATTTAGTTCAAGAGAGATTTTTATTATTATCATCAAAAAAAATCTTCTCACAACACCAAAAATTTCATCAAGGAAAAAAACACATATACAAATAGTCATACAATTCAAGAAAATGCTACCAGGATGATAGCCCCGTTATGATCTTAACTCTAGGTTTAGCCCACAGCCCCGTTAGGATGACAGATGATGGCCCAAAGAGTTATAGATGCATATTGTTGGGGTCTAATATTGTCCCCCTTAGAAGGTATAGACTGACTTTGACAGCAGTATCTATTCTAAAGGAACAATTAATACAACAAGCGAGTGCATTAAATAACGAACATCCTTCCGTCACTTTCACTCGGTTCATTCATCAGGGATCCCTGGCAGACGTTCTTACCTATCAAAAACTTGATGTAGTTCACCGTCTGGCGCAACCGTAGGACACTTCTCTACAGTGAATCTGTATTCTTTGGATAAAGCGAATCCCAGCTCTACAATTACAGGTTTATTCCACTGTTTTCGGGGAGCGTTCACTTCACCAGTTAAATTTTAGATTTACTGTTAATGTCACTTGAATCAGGTTTGATAAGCAAGTTTAAACGGGCACACAGAGTTCAGAAACACGAGGATTCCCTTAATTTGGAAAGAATGACCAGTGGACAACTTCTTTCAACAGATAGCCTGGTTTCACTATACACTCTTCGACAAAAAAAATGTCGGGAAAAATGTTAATGTTATTGATTGTAATTATTCTCGCCGCAAGTCAGCAATTTTACATTAGAGTTTATGAAAGAATTTAAGATCTGGCGCAAAGGCCCGTATTGATCATTACAGTCTTTGAAACCCGTTAGTGGAATATAGTATTTCTGTCTAACTCTGTTGGCATATGCACTGTCAGGCCAGTGTTACTTGAGAAACCCACGTGGTTCAAAATAAGGACTGTCTATTTCTTCACAAATATGAAACTCTTATTAAATGCTGGTAAAGTTCGGGTCACCCCAGTATTTCACTGTATAAAAGGAAAAGCACATATAAATCATTTACATATTATGTACTCAATATAACTTACATTTAAAACAGCAAGCCTACAGCTTGACTTATTATTTAAACTTCCGGTGAAATAAGTTATATAAAATCGATCATCAGGAATTAGGAATATGGTGCGTATTCCGTCACTACTCACTGATGTCGCGTCTAGCATTTATAAGTTTGTTATTAAAACAGTTTCGACTGAGTATTAGCCGTTAAATTAAATTCCTTATAGCTACTAGTTTTAGTAAGCTAAAGATATAATTTATTATGTATTTCCACTGTATGCGTCACTAGAAAAATAATACCAACTATAAATTAAGCACTCTGGACACAGAACTAGTTTAGAATGAAATAGGCGATTAAACACTTTATCACTTCACAAAATACTAGAGATCTATAATATTCACCTCAAACACAGAAGTACTAAGAACTTAAACCACTTCGACCAAACTAAAGGCCATCTCTATTAACAGAGATATTTTAGAAATCGAACGAAGGTTGTTCTAGTCTAACTGCAAAGTTACTGAGTGAAATGAAATAGTTTCAAACGTGGGTTAATATTTTAAACCAGACAAAGGATGAACTATTATTTCGTAGAACGAAATGCTCTCCCCTTTCCGGCTTAAACGATACGTTTAACACCTAACATGTCGTAACTGCCACCTACTGACCAAGATGTACGCGTGTCAGTTTCAAATCCCCAGACTATATGTCTGCTCTACGCCGTATAGGTGACAGTTTTAACGCCTACCTAAGCGCTCAGCCCGAAAAACCCGCGCGTGACAGGTGAAAATGTAGACGTAAAGTCTGCTCTATGTCCAGCGAAACGAATTTTTCGCACATTCACGTCTACCTGCGCGACTGACATCTGATGCAATAAGGTTACTAGTCAGTATGAGAAAGAAACACAAGGTAAAGTTTGAGGATACTGAAGAAAATATTATTCGCAAAACAAGTGATGCGAAAAATACAGGAAAAAACAAGTAAGGAAAGACAATAAAATAAAGGATGCGGGTGAGAGAATAGGAAGAAGATGTAGGCAATTTAATGATATAAAGACCTACGTGACAAATACCATTAACCCTGTTTGAGCTTTGTCAAAAGCTGACTTCAAAATTCCATTAACCCTGTTTCGAGCTTCGTCAAAAGCTGGCTTTAAAATACCATTAACCCTGTTTCGAGCATTGTCAAAGGCTAACTTTAAAATACCATTAAACCTGTTTCGAGCCTTGTCAAAGGCTAGCTTTATAACACCATTAACCCTGTTTCGAACTTTGCCAAAGGCTAGCTTTAAAATACTATTAACCCTGTTTCGAGCCTTATCAAAAGCTGGCTTTAAAATATCATTAACCCTGTTTCGAGCCTTGTCAAAATTAATAACGCTGGACCACACTGAGGCCGTTAAAAAAAAAAAAAATTAATTTGAAACGAAACGCCGCGTTTTTTTTACCAATATGGCGGTCTCCAGTCTACTGTCCATACTTCATATTATTTCAGTCAGTGCGCTTCTATTTGTAGTTGATATTCTAAATTCCTTTTTAAAAACTATGTTCTTTTTTTTAATTTCCTGGAAACTATATTAATGAATGTGTAAACTAATATGTAACATTTGGCATCGGATTGATTTAATCCTGTTTTTTTTCCCTGGTAATTATTTTCCAGTGCGTATTTGAATATCTCCACTTCTCTTGTGAAAATTATTTATGTATTATATATTATTTATATAATTTTTGAGGCATAAAGGTTCACTTCTTTTATTCCTTATGGGTTTTACCTTATTGTAGCGAGGCGCGTGCGTTTCAGCATAGAATTAAGTCCGTTGGTATTATCGGAGCGCAATTTGCCATCCAAAAATAAGTGAACTCTGTTAACTGAAAAATTGTGTTAATAAAAACCAAGCCCCTAAAAAGGGTTACTAGCTTCTATCAGCTAGCGTAAAGTAGCCCTGACAAGGACTAATTCTGAGATATTAAGTCCTGAAAGGGACTAATAATATTTATCTGCTGCTCGGTGGAGCCCTGAAAAAGGGATGCCAGCTACGCCAACGCGTCCTGTACCTCAAATGTTAACGACTATATCCTTCGGTTATTATTCGTTTAAAACGGCAAAGGAAGCCACATAGCAGATATTGTAGTAGGGAGGTGAAGTATTGGAGACGTGTGACCAGTTCCCAGACATAAAACCACCACGAGATGGCCGATTACGCCCTTCGACAGTAGCTAAGAGTTACTCTCTTAACCGGGGAAAAGCAATACAAAGAAAATTAATTGCTTGGAATAGCCCTCCTCATCTGACCATCAAGCAAACGAACAATTGTCAATGTTGCTCTGTTGAATTCCATAACAGCCAACACTACGAAATTTTCAAACGCACTTGCTTAGAGTACTACCGAAACTGTTCTATTGAAACTCGGAGCGATCAACTAGATGCTATTGTTGAGGACAAAATAAGCACCGACCTCTTCACAATACATCTGTATCACACAAGAGATAAAATTTTAGTTCAAGGAGCGACAGAGTGTGTACAGACATGGCTAGACGTCGAATTTTGTCACCTCCAAAGATCAGCTCTAGATAAGACCATGACTGTAACTGATCTTGCCTCTCCACCAACAATCACAGGAGACACGCCTGCCAACGTACAATCTCAGCTAACCATTGAAACCAGTCCACCTATCATCACTCCAATAATTGTGCAAACTGGAGAGGAATCCAACGAAAATGTTTCCCTTTCAAATGATGATATTCCGAAACGTACACTGGAACTAGCATCATCTACCCTTAATACAAATATACCTACAGATAATCCAGATCTAAATCACTCGCCCAGTGCACATGAGACACACCCATCATGCACCAAAGACACTGTTACTAAAAGAATAATGCCTATCCACAAACAGCTCCTAGCTATTGAGTACACTAAGGAGCAAGACAGCCCCGAAGTGCGAAGTCTAGTAGAGGGAACAGAGAAGCGCTGCTGTCAGGCGATGATTACCGTCCTTGAAAGTTCAGTGAGAAACATCATTGCTGAACTCAAACAAGACCTGGACAGCTCATTCAAAAGAGAACTTGACGCACTCAGGCATGAGGTCAAGTCTCTCAGACAAGAAAACACAAGGCTGATAAATAGAATAGACCAAATACAAGAAGCTTCAGACAGTAAAAACAAGAACGGTGGTGTCCAAAACCCTCAAATATCGGGTCATCCAATTACACCACAAACATCACCTGCTCCGTTACTCTCTCAACCTCAAACATCCGTTCCTGAAGACAAAATATGCCCACGACATCACAAGCTTGAAAACAGCCAACAGAGTATTAAAAACAAAGAACGAAAAGAAACATCACCAAATAAGACTTACCCGATTGAGGTAAAAATTAGTCATCGTACTGAAAACCTACCAAGACAACACACACAAGTAGATCCCGAAGCAACAACTGCAACGGAACATGAAAGAACACAACAACCGACACAAAAATCCGCTGAAGACCTCCAGCAAGAAGAACATCAATGGCACCAACAACACCGTCGTGCACGACCTCAGCCACAGCACCATCGACACATACCACACAACACACATCACATCATTATTGGGGACTCACTGCTAAAAGGTATTCACAGTGACAGAATGTCAACAACGCCAGAGGACATTGTCACAGTAATACCACTACCAGGAGCTGGAATAGGGAAAACAACCAATGAAATCAGCCATCTCAACAGAAATACTAACATAAGGAAAACAACAGTACACGTAGGGATAAACGATAGCACAAATGGATACACCATTAACCCATTAGACATCTCCAGAATGATTGACAACATAAAACAAAAATTCCCAAACACCTCCATATTTATCTCGTCAATAATTCCACCCAGCTATGGTCAAGCACGCCAAACTGTAGATATCAACAACAAGGTGCTATATAATTTCTGCACTAAACATCACATTTCTTTCATAAACAACACACCTTTTTTCACATCAAAGTCAGGTGCACCAAAAAAGATGCTATATATAGATCAAGTCCACACTTCTAAGCTAGGGACGAGCTACCTAGCCAAAAATTTAAAGTTCCCCGAGAGGACTCACCACAAACACACATATTCGTCAGTCAGTGACACAAATTACACACTAAACACAGTGAATCCACGCATAACCCCTCATAACCACTCATCGTCATCCTCAGGTAATACTCATTTATCTAGCAAAGCTACACCTACTCCCATCCTCCACCCTAATCTTTATAACCAAATGTTTCCCCCATTACCCACACTACAGACACCCCCGCCACTACCTGCTCGACAGGCACAACTGGACAGATGGAAAGACTGGGCTACAAGTATGACCCGTTCTTCCTCTACATCAAGTAACCACAACACAGGAACTACAGCTAGGAAATTGGACTTTCTTCATCCTGTTTCTAGCCGCCAAGAATGCCACTCTCATAGTTCGTATGTGCTACATCAGCTTAGGCAGTATAGCCCAGAAGTATTGATGCAGGCATTTCAGATGTCTTTATACGACTTTTCAGAACAAAATTCAGCGCACAAACACCAAGCTGTTGCAGATAAACTCACTTAAAAGCTGTATTTCAAACCAGCTTGGAGCTTAGTTCCCAGATTGACGCCTTCTCTCCGACTGCACCTTTGTTTATTCGTGTTGAGGAAAATTAGGAAATCCTCATAAAATTAACAAGCGTGGACCTTTAACTGAAAAGATGAATTCTCTACATTGACTGTGGTTGAAGTCAAAATAGTCCTGTGTGCCGCACTTTTTGCAAAGATTAAGATACGGTAAACAGTGTCCACGGACTTTAGAGAAATCTATTGCAGTGTATATTTTATAACTTGTTTACAATTTTGTATTAACCATTGTGTACTAACTTTATTGCTTCTTACTCATTCCTACTCCCCTCATTCTTTCTTTCCTATTGACTATTATCATGTCCGATTGCAAAAACTCAAATCAAAATATAGGCAATATCACTAATTCCTGGCTTAAACTATCAGGGCTTAAAATTGGTCATTTAAACATTTACCACCTGCTAGGTAAGCTTCCTGAAGTCTCCACCTCTCTCCAACAAAACTTCCACATATTTGGTTTTTCTGAAACCCGTCTCAATTACAAAATTACAGATGAAGAAATTAGGATTAATGGATTCACCACCATTCGCAGGGATTCTAACAGACAACATGAAACAGGGCTAGTTATATACATCTCAACATCTCTTCAGTACAGACGCCGTGATGATCTAGAACATACTGGCATTGAATGTATATGGCTGGAAATAAAACTCCCCAACCTGACCCCCGTTTTAATTGGTTACCTGTACCGAAACCCTAGCTCTTCTGCTGTATGGTTTGACACATTCTCACGAATGATGGACAACGTTTGGGCTTCTTCGAAGGAAATTATTCTACTGGGAGATTTCAATATTGACCTTCACAAATCGAACAACACGTGGAATGATATCACCATCTCATACAACCTCACACAGTTAGTCAATCAACCCACGAGAGTAACAGATTCATCATCTACACTAATTGATCATATCTATACGACCTGCCCAGAAAACATTGTAGAATGCACAGTTACACGGACAGCATTAAGTGACCACTATCCTATTTGCTGTACCTGGACGAGAAAAGGGTTCAAAGCACCTAAAACGGAACATATCACAGTCCATTACAGGAATTTCAAAAACTTTAACCTTCAATTATTCCTACAAGACCTACAAATATCCCCTCTCTCATACGTGTACCAACTTCCCTATCCAGAAGAAGCCATAACATACTGGACACAAACTTTTAACAATGTATTTGACAAACATGTTCCTATAAAGCAAGTTCGTGTTAAAAATATCAGAAAGACCCCATGGATAACAAACGAAATATTATCAACAATGAGAGAGCGGGACGAAGCACATAAGCTCAAAGATTTCAGCAGGTATCGGATGCTTAGAAACAAAGTACAATACCTCATTCGTCAGGAAAAGAAACTACATTTCAGAAAGATGATTCAAGACAAAGCAAACAGTAAAGAAGTCTGGGCAGCCATTAGAACACTAACACACAAAACAAAGTCACTAAACTCTTTACCAAAAAGCTGCTCCCTCACGGCTACTCATTTTAGTAACCACTTCAAAACAGAAATTAACCATCTCAAATCGACACTAAAGCCAATGGACTGCGATATTAGTAAACTGACCGCCTTCTGCAACACTGAACATACCATAACAGATCTTAGAGATATTCCTTTTCTAACAGTACACGAAGTTCTCACATATATCTTGGCATTAAAAAACAACAATTCATCTGGTCTTGATGGTATCAGCAATAAGATTCTACGTTACGCTGCACCCATCATTTGCGACTCCTTAACATATGTGTACAATCAATGTATTGCACACAACTACTTTCCCACAGCATTTAAATCTGCCAAAGTGTATCCTCTCTATAAATCTGGCTCACATAGCAATCCCAACAGTTACAGACCAATATCCCTTCTATCATCTCTTTCAAAACCACTAGAGAAACACATTTACAACACCACATTTCAACACTTAACAACAAACAAACTGCTCATTGAGAGCCAGTCAGGTTTCAGACCCAAACATTCCTGTCACACAGCTCTCACCAAAATGGCAGATAACTGGCTGTCGAACGTAAATGATGGGAAATTAGGTGGTGCTGTTTTTGTTGACTTTAAAAAAGCATTTGACATGATTGACCACACTATCTTGGTTCAAAAGTTGGAAACCCTCAGAATAGGCCCTAATCCACTAAACATCATCAAATCATTCCTGGGAGATCGACAACAGTTAGTGCTTCACAACAACTCGACATCAGATTTCTCGAAGATAGATACAGGAGTACCGCAGGGCTCTATTCTTGGGCCCCTACTCTTCGCAATGTTCATCAACGACCTACCACTACATCTAAAATATTCAACATGTGACCTCTTTGCAGATGATTGTACTATCTACACTAGTGACAATGACTGCGTGGCACTTGAAATGACTCTTCAATGCGATGTAGACAATCTAACAAAATGGAGTAATATGAATCGTATGCCATTAAACACAGCAAAAACGAAATCTATGTTGATTACCACCAGACATAAACTCCTAAACTGCACCAAAAGATCGCTACAGGTACACGCGGAATCAATACAAATTGAACATGTAACAGAACACAAAGTTCTAGGAATCACGATTGACCAGCACTTAACGTGGAACTCCCATGTACGGAATTTAACCAAACACTTAGCTCAAAAGACGTACCAGCTAGCCAAAATAAAACACTTCTTAGACGCAGACACTAGACTATTGTTCTACACCTCACATATACAGATACATCTAGATTACTGCTCTACACTATGGGATGGTTGCCCTGCTCCACCTCAAAGAGACTGCACTCCCTGCATAAGAGAGCAATACGTCTGATCACCGATAATCGCACGATATCACACACAAGGACAGGAAAAGAACCCACAATACTGTCCCTGAAAAAACGTCTTCTCTACAACAAAGCCAAGCTGACACACGCAATTCTATCAAACAATGCTCCGCCGTACCTACGATCATTGTTTCAAACCAGTAGAAGAGAGGGACTACAATTACATCAGTTACGTCTGCCCAAACCTAGGATCGACCTGTTCAAACAGAGTCTAGCCTACTCTGGAGCCTACTTATGGAACAGCCTTCCACACCACCTAAAAAGCCTACCTACACAATATTCATTTAACAAAGCACTTTTCAAACACTTCCTAAACACTGATTATCTACCCCCATAGAAACATCATTTGCCTGTCAACATCTCATCCATAGGTCAACATTTCTTTTCCTCTTCCGCTCGTTTTTAATGGGAATAATTTGTTTTATATCCATGTAATACTATTATATAATGTAATGTATGTGAGAATGTACCCGCATACCACTGTACTTTAGAGATGTGAATGTTTCCGTTTGCTTAAATGGGTGATGTACATGCAGATATAATTTTTTTTTTTTTTTTTTAAACTGCTGAAAGACTTTTTCTGTTACAGAAGTGCGCAAGAAAGTGTTATTATTATTATTTCAATTTCCGCCAAGAATGAATGGATGTAAGCGAGAATGTGTTTTTGTAATTCTTGTATTGAGGATTGATGACACATTCAAAAATACTACAGATTAGACGTTTTGATCGCATAAGTGAGTGTCGGTATACATAACTTATTTATTTATTGTTTTGTTTATATTATTTTATTTATTATTATTATTATTTTTTTTTCAGTCACTATCTTTATTTAAAAAAAAAAAACCTAGGCTACTCATTTTTTATTATGATTGTATACTGTAAATGAATGCTATTATGTTAACTTTATAATGTTGCATGCCTTTAAATTAATGCTTAAAGTAATATGTGGGAATAAAAGGATATAGTATGCAAGATAAATGAGAGTGAAAGGGCAGAATGTTAGACGGGCCTGCGCGCCCAATTCTCAACCCTTCGAAAATAAAGTTCGTTCGTTCGTTCGTTCGTTCGTTCGTTCCCTAAATCTGGAGCAGTCATGTACCAATTTACAGCTAGGCAGATTGGAACGTAACGATTCCAAGTTTTGAACAATATACCAGGTAAGGCTGCCGCGAGAGGCTAACGCTCTAGCCACTCTGCCAGACGGACGCTAAAAGTCTTTTTAAGACAAGAAAATAAGAAAAACAAACACAGTCCACGTTACGACCACGGTGTCTTCACCAGGTAATACCTGCACGGAAATTGGACAGATGGAAATACGAATACAGGAAAAAAAATAGAAAATAAGAAATTATTGTAAAGTAAAGAAAGTAGTGACGAGAATATGAGGGACAGCCGGCAGGCTACATCTAAACGATGACGTGTGCAACATAAGATCACTGGGACTCTCACGGGTTGCCTCCCTTTGCTCTGCAGTAGTGGTCCAACAGTGGCCAAAACTCAAGAGTATCTAATGTGGGTCTTCAAGGGTGTCTACCTTCGCACAAGATTACTCTTGGCAGAGTTGTAGATAGAAGCATAATGATGCTTCTACCTCAAGGGTGTTTGCACAAGATATTTCAGAAGTCAAGAGCAACGCTGAATGAGTCTTAGCACGTTAACCTTGTATCTGACCCGCTGCCTATTGTGAAGATGGATATAAATAATTTGCTCGTTCAAGCCCCCAACTGATTTAAGTCAGCGAAATTCCTTTTATTAGCTCGATATATATATATATATATATATATATATATATATATATATATATATATATATATATATATATATATATATATATATATTGTCGTAGATTTACGATAGGTGAATTAAGACTCAGATTGGTCCCTTCTGAATAGACTAGAACATGAGGTGACTCAGTGAGAGAAGATATAAGAAAATAGTTTTCACAAGTGAGATAGTGAAAAAATAAGTAATTCTGTCCCTGAACTCGAGAAAATCTCTCGCTCAGCCTATCTCTCTACAACAGAAAATGTATGTCAGACAGATTACCCAGTAATATAGATATACTCTATATCAACCACTCCCAGACACGCGCACACAAGTGACGAACGTTTAGACGTACAGACGTGAAACTATATCTAGGGAATATGAATATTTGTTTGGAACAAGCTGACCGACACACTTAAATAACTTTATGTAAGTTTTATTTATCATAAAGAATATCACAACAGAAATCAGTAGAATATCAAATCTCACACAAATACACATACGTTAATGAGTTTACTAAAAACAAACAATAGACCCATAGGTGTAATCTTTTCCCTCTATGTTTAGCCCACGATCCTGTTAGAAGAAAAGTGATAGCCCCAAATAGTCACGGATTTATACGCTATAGTCTAAGATTTCTTCTCTATAGTTTAAGAACAGAGTTAATACCTGAATCTGGTCTAAGAGGAAAACTGCATTAGCAACAAACGTGCATAAATGAAATTACAAATAAATACAGAATTTTTAAATGAGTTATTACATGAAAGAATTATTTTTCCTGCATTCGCTCGCTCTGACAAACAAACTGATCACAGAAACACACACAATCAACCTTACCTACAGGTTGCATTTCACCACCTTCTGGAAAAATTAATTAAAGGAACATACAGCCCATCCACTGTTGGTTGACGAGCGAATCAAGCCCCAGCTTCTCCAACCGACTAATTAATCAAATGTTGGGACGCGCTAGCTTCACTACTTTTTTTTTAGCAAGGTGCTGTCAAATTTTACTTCAAATTTTGTCCAGGTAGGAAATAATTATGGAATCAACTGGTCACAGGGTACAGTAGCGGGAATTCTCCAATCATACATCGATTGTCAGGTAAACAAATTCTAATCGGGATCAATCTTCTTCACAACACGTGGTCGTTATATAAGTACTGTTACTGTTTTTGATTTAGTCGCCACCACAGGCCGACTGTATATGAACTTTGGAAAACAAACAAGAACTCTGGATATTCGAATAGTCCAGTTATCGTTTATTCTGATACGTCTTTTGGGCCAGTGCTATGTCTCTATCTGGGTGTAAACCACAAGGCCCGACAGTCACTTTGAAAGCCCTATAGGTTATTTAGAATGTTCTTTCTTTGTAGAACATATATTTAGTTCATATGGAATGGAAGTCGCCGGTAAGGTTATAGGGTTATTGACCCAGAACTGAATATGGAGAAAAAATGCAAAACTTAACATCATATAGCATATTCCACAATCCTATCTTACCCGCGTAAAATATAACATAGTTATCCACTTCGGTTATAACTTAAATTATAAACTGCAAGCTTAGAGCTTGTCTTATCGTTTAAAACTCCCGTGAAATAAATTATATTCATAAAAAATCAATCATCATGAATTAGAAATACATTCGTATTTCGTCAATACTCAATGATGAATCAGTGCAGTTATAAGTTAGTTTAAAATATTCTCGACCGATTACTAGCAAATTAATTAAATTTATTTATAGCTGCATGAGTTTAAGCTAGAAATCATAATTTAGTTTGCTATCCACTGTAACACGTCAACTAGAGAATATAACAGACTTATAATTTAACCCCTCTGCACAGAAATCTAACTAGTGGAAATAAAATAGGCGATTTACCACTTAAATCACTCAACACTAATTCTTCTTCTTCTTCTTCCGTCCTTAGCCACCGACCGTCAAAGCAGTCAGTGGCCATTACGCCTAGTGGCGTCTTAGGGCAACAGCAGATAGGTTTTCTTTGCCATTGTTTCCCATCACGCCTATTGGCGTCTTTAGGGCAATGGCAAATCAATCCATTTGCTGTTGTTTCCATAATCGAAGTGACTGGCAAACGGGTGATCAGCCCGTTGGTACAACACTAATATATATATATATATATATATATATATATATATATATATATATATATATATATATATATATATATATATATATATATATATATATATATATATATATATATATATATATATATATATATATATATATATATATATATATATATATATATATATATATATATAACCTCCAAACAGAACTAAAGGCTATCACCACGAACTAGAATTATTCACTATATAGGTATTCTAGAACTCGGCAAAATTGTCGAGAAAACTCAGAACTTCGTTATACAAGGTATTCTCTAGCACGAGGCGATCCGTCTACTGAAACTTAGGAGTACTGAATGAATGAAGTCTAAACTACTGGGGTTTAAATCTTATGAAAAGAAATGATTCACTAATTCTCGAAAACCCGAATAGTCCCGTCTTAACACATACATTAACTCAGATGTCGGCAATTAAACTGCCAGTGCGCGTTTTTACACCTACTGCTACCTTATGGCCTTTCCCAGCGATACATGTGTTTCATATCAAACCTATCACCGAGAAAACTTAGCCACAGACGAGCCGTGTCAGAGAAAAATGCTAGACGATTGTCTGCCATCTTATCCCTATCGAGAACGAATTCACACGATTCGATCTCATCAAGGACTTAGCTTAACAGCAATAAAAATGTATTGCTAAATGTCGTGGAATATTCTAATCCACATATATAAATTATCAAGTAAATATAAAGCCTAACAAATAAATCTAATAAAGAAAAGAGCAATGGTAAAATAACAGTGCTGTCACAAGGAATGTACTCGAAATCCCCTTTGTTTTATGCTTCGTCTGCAAATTGTAACGCTTTCACGTTGATAGTAAAAGCCTACTATATTATTACCCGCTTTCTTCAATGAAACGTGTGCTGTATTTCTTGGAAAAACATTGAGAGGCAGACTGCGTAATGACCTAAATTAATCCTAACATTAATTATACTGCGTTACCAAAACGAACGAACAGATGGACTCAAATAGAAAGAGAGAGGGGCGAATAAAATCAGGAACGCATGCAAAATTAAACACGCGTCTCGCTATTAATGCCACCCCCAACAAGCGTAACGCGATACACAATTACTACTATCACGCGTGTAAGGCCTCATGCACTAATTTTTTCGGACGGACAGTGATAAATTCACTACCCTTCCCAGAGTTAGGTTTTAAAATCACAAAAAACGCTTATTAGGAAAGATAACAATAGATGGGTTTACGTTTGAAAACATTACAGTACCCAGACAGCACATCTTCGAAACAGGAGGTAGAAGAAATTGCATATTTTGAACGCAGCCACTTAGCTCTATTAAATATATATATTTGGGTTCCTTAGGGTTTGCTGACAAAGAATATGTACAACGTTATGCAAATAGTCTAGGAATTAACAAGTTATAGCCAAAATAAAATGATGGTGCTGTCAGACAACACCCAAAATCAGAATCGCTCAGTGGTAGATTTTTTTTACACCACCATTGTACGGGAAATGGGCCACAAGTTACATTTGAACTGATTGGCTGGAATGATATGTAAGGCTAAACGCGATTAGTCGGGCTATAAATACTATCTTTGGTTGTTAGGGGAGACGTAGGAAGTTAAAATTTTTTTCAAATACTTGTCGAAACGTGGCTCCATTGGCTAGACTCGCTGATATACTCACTTAGGAGCGTTAGTTCGAGACCACTAGTCAAATAAGCTTGATAAAGCAACAGTGCGTTGAAGCCAGCTCATATTTTTGCTAAATAAAAGCCTGGAACATAAGCAGATGGGAATTTGTGCCAGTAGTTGTGCCAGAATTCATTGCTAATCAACATATCTGTGTTTGTTTCCATGAATTGTGGTAAGCTTGAAACATTCAGTATCTTTTAATGAAAATTGAATGTGAATTGTTAATTTATGCCTGTATATATGTGTAGTTCAGTAGCAAACATGATGTAAAGCCTATAATGCTCCCGCCTGAACAGAAGGTGTCGGAGGAAAGTAAAACTGCATGGAATGGCCAAACAGTACACTGACACCTAGATTATTGATTAGACAGAAATAATGCTGGAAGTGCAGAGGCGTGGTAACCATTAAGGAGGTAAATACTGGTATAAAGTATTTCAGATGAAGCTGACAGTTGGCCTAACGCTCTGAACTCAATGTTTGTGATGTATTGTGCTCAGTGTAAAAAGAGAGTATAAATTAGTTATGAAGTAGAAGGTACATCCTTCTTGTTTTCAGGGACCGTGGTCTTGATGGTATTGAGCAGCACCTGGTCAGAGCTTTGCTGAATCCAGAGTCGGACAGCATACTCCTTGGTCCATTTAGCTATCAGTGAGGTGTCTCCAGAGCCGAGGGGAGAATCGAGCAGAGGAGTCTGTTCCTGCCGCCATCACGCCAGATAAGCTGATGTGGCCAGCTGAGCTCAAAATTATGTACCCCCAGCTTAAAATGACCTTGTAAAAAATAATATTAAGAGGGGAATTAAATTGTGTTAATATCAGGAACTGAGAACATCTCCAATAATAGTTCCCATAAAGACAAACTATTGAAGTCATGATGACAAATACCAACAGAGCTTGAACAAAACAAAACCAGTATTACCTCATATTACTACTACACAACTGACACACATAGGATACCTTTAATAATATATGTCATTACAATATTCATATTGATAAATTCTGTACATATAACTTGTAAGTAAAATTGATTGTGATTCCTGGTTCCCTTTGTATTTGAATCAGGACACATATTCATTCATGACAGCAATGAATACATATTGTTATTTGAAAAGTTATCAGTGACTTCTTTAAGATATCCTTGTAGAGTGTTTTATGTATGTGAGTGTCACAGTGTTGTCAAGTGTAGTGGAATAAATTAAATTGTTTATCTGTCTGTTGTTGTTTTGACTTACACTTCATCATACACATACCCTAGACATATAACGTAGTCATCACACTATTCCAGAATAATTCTGACTGAGATATATATATATATATGTGGCAGCAAGTAAGGTTATCTATAATACACTACTCTCATTAGATATAGATACCTTCACAGCTGATCTCAGTCAGTACACTAAGTCCCCCTATAAATATTTATAACATCCCACTTCACCACATATATTGGGGTCTCGCTCTTGGGATTTTGAATCTTTCCCTATTAAAAATATTGGGGGTAATTCACTTCAGGGAATATAAGAATTAAAAGGTATCCTTGGGTGGAATTAAATAAGGTTGAGCTCACGGTGCCTGTGTTGTCCATTAGATATATATTTAGAAATTGAATTGTTGGTTAGACATTGTAGAAATTTACCTGATAGACAATGGCGGACCTGGCCAAGTTTCGATCTGCTGCTGTACAGACTGCAAAAGAGTTAGGATTAGATGGGCAAGTTATGGTTGCCTATGTCACTACGGAATGTGACAAATTTATTGAACGCGAAGAAAGAAGATTAGAAAAAGAGGCCGAAAGAAAGTTAGAGGCTGAGACTAAGAGGTTGCAAGCTGAGGCTGAGACTAAGAGGTTGCAGATTGAGGCTGAGGCTAAGAAATTGGAGGCAGAAAGAGAAGACAAAAGATTGGCTGCAGAAAGGGAAGCAGAAGAAAGAAGATTGGCTGCAGAAAGGGAAGAGAAGAAATTAGCTGCAGAAAGGGAAGAGAAGAAATTAGCTGCAGAAAGGGAAGAGAAGAAATTAGCTGCAGAAAGGGAAGCAGAAAAGGAGGAGAAGAGATTACAAAGGGAACATGAGTTACGACTAAGGGAGTTTGAGTTTCAGGGCCATGCTCCTGAAAATGGTGCCAGTCCCTTTGCCTCTGATGCCACTGCTAGCCAAGGAGCCTCCACCTCAGCTATGAATTTTCATTTAGATCATTTTGTTGAGAAAGACGATGATATAGAGAGCTACCTAAATAGGTATGAACTATTAGCTACCACGTATGGGTTAGAGAGAGAAAGGTGGAGCTTAAAGTTATCTCAAGGACTTCGTGGGGCAGCTTATGAAGTTTTTGCAAAAATGAGTAGAGGTGATCAGGAAAATTATGACATGCTAAAGCAGGCTCTTTTGTTAAGATATGAAAAGAATGCAGAATTCTATAGGAAAAAATTTAGGAATGCTAAACTACTGTCAGGTGAAACCTATCACAAGTTCTCTGCACGAATAGAGACATACTTGGAGAAATGGACTTCTCTGGGGAAAACCCAAGATCTTAAGGAAATGGTCCTTATAGAACAATTAAGAGAGTCCATGGCTCCAGACCTGAGAAAGTTTCTCATGGAACAAGGTGCAGAGAGGCTGGATGAGTTGCTAAATGTTGCTGAAAGGTATCAAGCAGCTCAAGCAGAGGTAACAGGTAATAAAAAGAAACAGGTGGACAACTTTAGGGCACCACAGAACTTTAATAAATTTGATCCTAAGGATCAAAATAAAGGTAAGCACCAATTTGATAGGCCACGGTATGAAAATAAAAATAAATTCCCACAATTCGATGAAAGGAAATATGATGAAAGAAAATCTTTCAACCAAGGAAAAAGGTGGTGTAAGAATTGTCAGATGGACAATCATGACACTGACCGTTGCAGAAGGAAACCTGTGTATATGGCAACCCTTCAGGTCAGGTCGACCTCAAGACAGGAGGAGGATATTATGTTGGATACCACTCCAGAAGAGATGAGGAAGGCACAGGCTGGGGATAAAACACTCAAGCCTTGTTTCAGAAAATTGTCAACTTGTCATACAACTCCAGGCAAGGGAGATTTTTACATGAAAAACAAGTTGATGTATAGGAAGACTGGAGCTAGATCCAAAGGTCAAGGACAGCTGGTACTTCCTAAAAGATATAGGGCAGACTTAATAAGGAGCCTACATGTGAAACCAGATGGGGACCATGAGAAAATAGGTACCATCATTCAAAAGGTGGCTCACAATTATTATTGGCCCAAAGCAAGATGGGACATTGAGAATTTTGTAGAAAGGTGTAGCATAGCACATGAGGGAACACCCACAAGTGGGAACATTGATCAGGACCTGGACACGCCACGGGGCAAAATTAGGCCTGATAATAAAAAGAAAAATAGATTTGATAAAGTGGACCAAATGGAATGGGAAGCCCCTTTTCACGGACAAGCTTCACTTAACTGTTTTACAATGGCCACTATGCGGAGAGTGCAAAAGGATGTCTTACCCCAGGATAAGCCGAAAATCCCTCAATCGGACTTAAACAAACTGGAGGAAGAGGATGTAGAGAGGAAATCTCTCATCAAGAATTTTAAGTGGGGAGAAAGCCCCAAAAGAAAAATTGGTAGCGGTCGTTTTGTGAATGATAATTCTGGGAGGAAAAATCATCACTATAAAGCTTCGAGTGGAAGAGACCATACCGGTGCATGGACAAATAGGTCCACACAATTAAAGGTCCATATGTAGCTTTGTTAAGAACGTGGACTGATGAAAAGGCAGAGGAAAACATTACATCTTCATACCAATATGTGAATGAGCTGACCACTCGGTTAAAAACTGGCTGGAAACTTGCCAATGAAAATTTGAAACAAGCCAGGAAGAAACATGCTGCCTATTATAACAGGAAGGCGAAAGACAGAAATTTGGCTGTGGGAGAGAAAGTACTGCTTCTTTTGCCCGGGAGTCAGAATAAGTTACAAATTGGATGGCAGGGTCCATATACAGTTCTAGAGAAGGTGTCTAGAACAAATTATAAGATAGATAAGAAGGGGAAAGAAAAAATCTATCATGTGAATCTCCTGAAGAAATATTTGGAAAGAGAACATCAGGAGGAGACACACTTGTTGACCTTGTCCATCGCCATGGAGATGAAAAAGGAACCACTTTCATCATTTGAGTATCCACTACACCCCTGTGAGACAGCAGCACAGGTGAAAATCAGTACACATTTGACGAAAACTCAGAAAGAGAGAGTGCAACAGGTTCTAAATAATCATGCAGAGGTGTTAACAGACCGACCAGGGCATACAAACCTATTGGAATATGATATGAAACTGATAGACCCCACACCTGTCTGTATGAAACCATATTCGATTCCGTTTGCTAAGGAGAAAGCTTTGAAGGAAGAGATAGACTATCTGTTGAAGGAAGGAATTATTTCACACAGTGAATCCTCATATAGTTCCGGTGTTGTACTCTTAAGGAAGCCCTCTGGAGAACATAGACTCTGTATAGATTACAGGAGACTGAATGCTATTACAGAAGGACAGGTGGATCCATTGCCGGATACAAATCAGCTGTTTGCCAGACTAAATAAAGCTAAATATTTCTCAAAAGTGGATCTGAGTAAAGGATATTATCAGATTCCAGTAAAGCCTGAGGTTAGACCATACCTAGCTTTTAGTACTTCAGAAGGACACTATGAGTTTAATAGATTGCCATTTGGATTGAAGAATGCGCCTAGTGTCTTCTCTAGAATGATGAGAAAATTATTGGACCCTCTGAATAATCCATGTATAACAAATTTCATGGATGATATCCTGATAGCAACAGAAACATTTGAGGAACACATTGACTCTCTGAACATGCTGTTTAACCGTCTTAGGGAGGCAAATTTAACAGCCCGACCAACCAAATGTTGCGTTGGATGTAAAGAATTGGAATTTTTGGGACACACAGTTTATCAGGGAAACATGACCCCTGACCCAAAGAATTTAGAGAAACTACAGAAAGCCCCGAGACCACAAACCAAGAAGGACGTGAGATCCTTTGTCTCATTATGTGGTTTCTACCAGAAGTATATCAAAAACTTTAATTCCATATGTGCACCGTTAACTGATTTGACACGTAAAGGACATCCAGATCGCATTACATGGACACCACAATGTGAAATGACTTACCAAGAATTGAAGGAAAAGCTCACAAGTAAACCCATTTTGAAATTACCTGACTTAAGTCAAGAATTCATAGTAAGGACGGATGCAAGTAATATTGGGTTAGGTGCAACTCTACTACAGAAATCCGATGCATTGGATGGGGAATTAAGCCCAGTGGCATATGCTAGCAGAAAATTGAATAAAGCTGAAATCAATTACTCAACTAGCGAAAAAGAATGTCTTGCAGTAATATGGGCAATAAAGAAATTCAATATTTATCTGTATGGGAAGGCCTTTAAGTTGCAAACAGACCACAAACCTTTATCGTTTCTAGCACAGGCTAGGCATGAGAACTCCAGGTTACTCCGATGGTCTTTACTTTTGGCTCCATATAATTTTAGCATTGAGTATATATCTGGAAAAACAAATTTGGGAGCGGATTTCTTAAGCCGCCATCCGTGTGATGAGAATCACCGTAAACCCCAGAACTAATAATAAATTTCTCTATGTGTATATAGAATAAAGGACTGACATATAATGTCTGTTTTAAGAGGGGAGATGTCGTGGAATATTCTAATCCACATATATAAATTATCAAGTAAATATAAAGCCTAACAAATAAATCTAATAAAGAAAAGAGCAATGGTAAAATAACAGTGCTGTCACAAGGAATGTACTCGAAATCCCCTTTGTTTTATGCTTCGTCTGCAAATTGTAACGCTTTCACGTTGATAGTAAAAGCCTACTATATTATTACCCGCTTTCTTCAATGAAACGTGTGCTGTATTTCTTGGAAAAACATTGAGAGGCAGACTGCGTAATGACCTAAATTAATCCTAACATTAATTATACTGCGTTACAAAAACGAACGAACAGATGGACTCAAATAGAAAGAGAGAGGGAGGGCTGAAAATCAGGAACGCATGCAACACGCGTCGCGCGATATACAATTACTACTATCACGCGTGTAAGGCCACATGCACTAATTTTTTTTTTTCGGACGGACAGTGATAAATTCACTACCCTTCCCAGAGTTAGGTTTTAAAATCACAAAAAACGCTTATTAGGAAAGATAACAATAGATGGGTTTACGTTTGAAAACATTACAGTACCCAGACAGCACATCTTCGAAACAGGAGGTAGAAGAAATTGCATATTTTGAACGCAGCCACTTAGCTCTATTAAATATATATATTTGGGTTCCTTAGGGTTTGCTGACAAAGAATATGTACAACGTTATGCAAATAGTCTAGGAATTAACAAGTTATAGCCAAAATAAAATGATGGTGCTGTCAGACAACACCCAAAATCAGAATCGCTCAGTGGTAGATTTTTTTACACCACCATTGTACGGGAAATGGGCCACAAGTTACATTTGAACTGATTGGCTGGAATGATATGTAAGGCTAAACGCGATTAGTCGGGCTATAAATACTATCTTTGGTTGTTAGGGGAGACGTAGGAAGTTAAAATTTTTTTCAAATACTTGTCGAAACGTGGCTCCATTGGCTAGACTCGCTGATATACTCACTTAGGAGCGTTAGTTCGAGACCACTAGTCAAATAAGCTTGATAAAGCAACAGTGCGTTGAAGCCAGCTCATATTTTTGCTAAATAAAAGCCTGGAACATAAGCAGATGGGAATTTGTGCCAGTAGTTGTGCCAGAATTCATTGCTAATCAACGTATCTGTGTTTGTTTCCATGAATTGTGGTAAGCTTGAAACATTCAGTATCTTTTAATGAAAATTGAATGTGAATTGTTAATTTATGCCTGTATATATGTGTAGTTCAGTAGCAAACATGATGTAAAGCCTATAATGCTCCCGCCTGAACAGAAGGTGTCGGAGGAAAGTAAAACTGCATGGAATGGCCAAACAGTACACTGACACCTAGATTATTGATTAGACAGAAATAATGCTGGAAGTGCAGAGGCGTGGTAACCATTAAGGAGGTAAATACTGGTATAAAGTATTTCAGATGAAGCTGACAGTTGGCCTAACGCTCTGAACTCAATGTTTGTGATGTATTGTGCTCAGTGTAAAAAGAGAGTATAAATTAGTTATGAAGTAGAAGGTACATCCTTCTTGTTTTCAGGGACCGTGGTCTTGATGGTATTGAGCAGCACCTGGTCAGAGCTTTGCTGAATCCAGAGTCGGACAGCATACTCCTTGGTCCATTTAGCTATCAGTGAGGTGTCTCCAGAGCCGAGGGGAGAATCGAGCAGAGGAGTCTGTTCCTGCCGCCATCACGCAGATAAGCTGATGTGGCCAGCTGAGCTCAAAATTATGTACCCCCAGCTTAAAATGACCTTGTAAAAATAATATTAAGAGGGGAATTAAATTGTGTTAATATCAGGAACTGAGAACATCTCCAATAATAGTTCCCATAAAGACAAACTATTGAAGTCATGATGACAAATACCAACAGAGCTTGAACAAAACAAAACCAGTATTACCTCATATTACTACTGCACAACTGACACACATAGGATACCTTTAATAATATATGTCATTACAATATTCATATTGATAAATTCTGTACATATAACTTGTAAGTAAAATTGATTGTGATTCCTGGTTCCCTTTGTATTTGAATCAGGACACATATTCATTCATGACAGCAATGAATACATATTGTTATTTGAAAAGTTATCAGTGACTTCTTTAAGATATCCTTGTAGAGTGTTTTATGTATGTGAGTGTCACAGTGTTGTCAAGTGTAGTGGAATAAATTAAATTGTTTATCTGTCTGTTGTTGTTTTGACTTACACTTCATCATACACATACCCTAGACATATAACGTAGTCATCACACTATTCCAGAATAATTCTGACTGAGATATATATATATGTGGCAGCAAGTAAGGTTATCTATAATACACTACTCTCATTAGATATAGATACCTTCACAGCTGATCTCAGTCAGTACACTAAGTCCCCCTATAAATATTTATAACATCCCACTTCACCACACTAAATAAGAAAAGAATAGGCAAAGGTTTGAATGGGAGATTTATATTTTTCACAATCAAACGAATGCGAAATAAATGATAAAAGAGCGATATTAAAGTAGAAGACATGGGTAGAATAAAGAAAAGATATAGAAATTTATTAATCATAAATATCTCTGCGACATATATATATATATATATATATATATATATATATATATATATATATTACAAAACAACTATGTCACCAGCCTACTGCTATGGAAACACCTGTTAAAGGTAAATTAGGGAATTCAATACCAACAGAAAAAGAACAAATGAAGAGATGGGCTGAGCACTTCATGGAGGTGCTAAACAGACCACCACCAACAGTAACACCTGATTTTAATAATGAAACACCCACAACCACCTTGCCAATAACTTGCGATGAATTCACGCTGGACGAGATCAAACAAGCCGTTAAAAGATTAAAAAATTTTAAAGCTGCTGGAGTTGACGAAATTTCAGGGGAAATGATTAAAGCAGTTAATGACAACAACCTCTTGAGAATTTTAGATATTATAAATGAAGTATGGAGAGAAGAACAACCACCACAACAACGGAAAGACAGTATTATTGTAAAGTTGCCGAAGAAAGGTGATCTATCAGACTGTAATAACTGGCGTGGTATATCTCTATTATCAGTACCTGGAAAATTATTATGTTGCATGATGTTAGAAAGACTTAAATTGCATGCTGACGAAAAGATCAGAGAAGAACAAGTGGGTTTCAGGCCGAAACGATCATGTATTGATCAAATATTCACACTAAGAACAATTATAGAAGAATCAGTGGAAAGGCAATCGCCACTTATTATCACCTTCGTCGATTTTCAAAAAGCCTTTGATAGTCTACACCGCCCATCATTGTGGAAGATACTTACAATCTATGGTTTTCCAACAAAATATGTGAATATAATCAAAGCGCTATATGACAATGCAAGATGTTGTGTTAGAACAAATAAAGGGAATACAGAATGGTTTACAGTAGAAACAGGGGTGAAACAAGGCTGTATTATGTCACCACTACTTTTTGGAATAGCTATTGATTGGGTTATGAGAAACTATACCCACAATGAACAATTGGGTATAAAATGGACAAATGGAAAATTCCTGGGGGACTTGGATTTCGCAGATGATGTAGCATTCTTAAGTTCAACACCAAGACAATCCCAAGAAGCAATAAATAATTTGTGTCATCTCTCGATTAAAATAGGTCTCCAAATAAATGCCTCTAAAACTAAAGCTATGAACTTTTCTAACGAGACCTTTGATATCATCTTGAACGGGGAAAAACTACAGAAAGTTGAAAGTTTCAATTATTTAGGCAGTAAAATGACTCAGGATGGTGACACAACAAGAGAAATCCATACTAGAATTGCTTTGGCAGCTAGCGCCTTCAATAGATTATCTAACATTTGGAAATTACGATCATTGAATATACATACCAAGCTTCGTCTGTTTAATTCAAATGTTATCTCAGTGTTAACATACGGCTGTGAGAGTTGGAAAATAACAAAATCATTGGAGAACAAGCTGAATACATTCGAGAACAAATGTCTTAGAAAACTCATGAACATCAGTTGGAAAGAATTCAAGACTAATCGACAAATAAGAGAAGACTCTAGGCAGAAATATGTCTCCGACTATATAAGGAAAAGACGATGGTCTTATATCGGTCATGTCCTACGAATGCAAAACAACAGAATACCACTACAGGCGCTCACTTGGGTTCCTGAGGGTAAGAGGAAAAAAGGAAGACCAAAAGAAACACTCAGAAGAACAATAATAAGAGAAGGAAGAACGTTGGGCCTAAATAATGTGCAAGAGCTAAGAGGAGTGGCGTCACAACGAGCAACCTGGAGAGCACTGGTTTCTGCCTTATGCGCCGTGTTTGGTGCTTAAAGAATTTATTATTATATATATATATATATATATATATATATATATATATATATATATATATATATATATATATATATATATATATATATATATATATATATATATATATATATATATATATATATATATATATATATATATATATATATACATACTAGAGGTTCTCAATCATATATATGCCTGTCTCTCTGTAGTGATTAATTCAACTATGAATTTGTCAAAATCAACATATACATATTTAATGCTGAATTTCTCTTAAACAAATATAAATAAATATGAAATGGTAATTATTAGAAATTATGGGTCATCATAGATTTCGGTTTGATAGATGAAAATATAGTCTTTTGAGGTGGCCTGTTAAACTTAGAACTAGCTTCCAAATTGCTGAAATGTTGGTGCTGCTGGTTCCGTCACTTCGTCTCTGTGGCAAGGGCACGTCTCCAAAGGATTCTGGAGGTAACCGCTTCTGGTCAAGGCAGGGATCTTCACTATCCGTGGGATGTAGGTTTCCCGTGTCGATCTCAAACTTCGAATAAATCAGAATTTGTACTCTACCTGCGTGTATATCATATAACTCAAGGCATGGGATAACAAAATAACTATTCTTTTAGTTAATGAAATGAAATTTTCAACTGGACAGCGGCAAGTGGCTTGTGCCTGAAGGAACAACTTTAAATATACATTCAACTCATCACAAATGATAAAATACATATGATGTCATCATCATCCAATTCCTTTCTCCACTTAGAGTCTAGGATTACCTCTGCTTTTGGTTCTTCCATGAGAACTATCATGAAGAAATCACCAGCACTTGCTGTGATGGTTCATGAATGTATCCTTTTCCCATTGCTGAGATTGCCAGCCTCGTATGAATCTTTAACACGCCTAGCTAGTATAACCAGTAAAATTCAAAGTATAAAAATATGTACAACTCACCCTAGTAACTAGGCAAATATTAGACGTCTTGCTCATGTAAATAGTCTTGGCAACTTAATACAGATGCCTCGAACACACGTTTTGGATATTATTTCTTATTCTAGAATTCCTCTGTGACTTGTGAGTAGTTTCTGTAGGAGTCCGGTTCCGTATTAATATTGGCGAGTTTTCTTTTCCAGTGGATAAAAGATGCTCTTATATGTTTTTCAGTTCCTAAAAATTCAGAATCCTGACTCTATTCTTTCTTGTGGCAAGGTCCTAGATGTCTACTTGTGGTGATTTCTGGAATGCAGTGTCGTATGCTAAATGTTCAACGTTATATCGTAGCTCTCCGCCCACGCTTCATGCATGGCGTTCTGACAAATCTTCCAATCGCGTTGTTGTTTATTGGCGCCTCAAATGTCAGCCATCACATTAAAAGTTCATATTATGAAAACGTTTCCTCATGTAGTATTCTGTCTGACTCATGCGTTTGAAAATTTTAAACATTCATCCTCCGTATATGGAGTTGTTTAATCCGACAAATGTTGGTAATGTTTACGTTACGACTTCTTATATTTTTCCTGTCGAGTCTGAAGTAATTATACAATCTTAAGCAAACACTTCGTGCTCGCATTTACCTGGAGTCAATGAGGTATTGTCACGTTTTAGGGACTCAGTTAATCTCTCAGGGACGGGCGATACGCTTGTCTGGCCCTGTCATGCATCGAAGAGTGAAACGTGAACAATGACAGTAGGGAACAAGAGAGTTCTAAGCAGAATAATGCACCTAATTCAGTACGCACAACAAATGTAGTTCTATACTGCCGGAGAGGAGAGGAGAGCACATAAATTATGTCACAGGAACAATAGACAAGTTAAGTACACACAAAACACAACAAGAAAGAATTATCTGAAACCAGGCTTCCTAACGATCTAGTTCATCTATCCCTTTTTATAAAACTGTAATCTTTTGTCACAGGTTACCTTTTTCGACTAATCTGCGCACACTTAGAAGCCAAGGGTATTGGTTGATTGACTGCCTCTGTTAATCAAAGCTCTACAATCTCTAGTTACCCCAGGGACTTCATCATCTGTTATTGCCATGTAAATTGATATCCGTCACGTGATGTTTAAAAAGAACCTGATTTAAAAATTAGATTGCCATCTCTGCGTATAACTATCTTGGCGAGTTCAGATTTCATTTGAAAATATACGGCAACTTGAAAGATTTGATTAGTAATGTCGCTGGTAACATAAGAAAACAAGGAAACTAATGTTATATCATTTACGCTTATGAAAGAGACGGGAAAAAAGAATACTTAGAACGAATGATATAATCTAATTTCAATCGCGTAGTTGGAGTGGTTCAGAGCTATGGCGTCCGCCTCGTATTCAAGAGGTATCGAGTTCGAATCCCAGTTGAGGGATTATAATTTATTGAAACAGTTTTTTTTTCAGAACCAGTGGTCCTAATTACGTCATACTCCCCCGGCGAAAAAACAGGAGGTCCCGTGTGCAAGTTGCGCACGTTAAAAATCCCACGGCAGTTGGAAATCGTAAAGAGTAGGCTTATCGGGCCGCTGCCCTGGCAAAATTTAAAAATTAGGAAACCTACCCACCACAAAAATATTTATAGAATGTGTGATTCCTATACATTATATACACACATTGGGATTCTCGCCGGTGCCACGGAGTTCGTGCACTGCGCTGAGATCCTCCTTGTGTGATCTAAGGGAGGAGATCGGAGCACTGATTGCGTTGTCCGTGTGTAATGAAGGTAGTCCTTATAAACCAAACCAAACCAAACATTAGTCGACGCGTAGACTGATAGGACGACCAAGAACAGCTGAACAATAGACATCTGGGGTATGTTTCATAGTCGTCTAGCTTTAACGGGGTGTTGGGAAGTCAGGTATTGGTAGTACCTCTGGTGAAGGAGCTGTCATGCCCTTTTTAGGGCAGCTCAGCCACCTTTGGTCCAAACCTGGCATCCAGCTCTCACCTGTGGCTCCTCGTAGCTGTCAGCATGCGACAGCGGCCACCCCCGGACAACGGCTTTGACAGGCCGGCTAAACTAGGTGAGGGTAGCCGAATGGTTATAAACCTTCGGTGAGTTAGGGTCTGCCTACCCATGCATGCGAAGACTGGATTCGATAGACTGCGCGGAAGAAACCACCTGTTGGTTCAACGGGCATGACGGCGATTACCAGCAACGCGCTGTGGAGCGTAAGGAGCACGGCGAGGCACGTAGAAAGCCCTGGTCATCCACTGCACCTGACTTCATCTCCAGTCGTCTTGACTTGTCTTGCCACTGGATTGAGATGGACCCAGGCGAGAGAGTGAGGTCGACGAATTGCGCAACTCTTCCTCACTTTAATCCAAATCACCGCGCAAGTCACTCTTTCATCCATTCATCCATCCACTCACAACAAGTCCTGTGGCGATGGGCGAGCGGCGAAGCGGCAGGCGTGGGTACGCTGGCAGTCGTAGTCGCAGACCTACACACAGGCGGCTCAGGCCAAGGGTGCGTACTTGCACCGACTCTGTTCAGTATCATGTTTTCTGCTATGCTGACTGATGCTTTTAGAGACGGGGACACAGGAATCGACATTAGTTATCGTATTGATGGAAAATTGTTTAACCTTAGGAGGCTTCAAGCAAAAACCAAGGTCAAATCACACACCATCAGAGATCTTCTGTTTGCTGATGATTGTGCCCTCAATTCCTTCTCAGAGGCTGATCTGCAGCATAGTGTGGATAGATTCTCCGAAGCCTGCGCCAACTTTGGGCTTACCATCAACACGAAGAAAACAGAAATCATGTACCAACCAGCTCCTGGCACAGTTTATACTGAGCCAGTCATCAAGGTTAATGGTGAGAAACTGAATGTTGTGAACAGATTCACATACCTTGGTAGCACACTATCCCAGAACATTGTCATTGATGATGAGGTGAACACCAGGATCTCCAAAGCCAGCAGCACATTTGGCAGACTATACACCAACGTTTGGCATCGAAGTGGCATTAGTCTACAGACAAAGCTGAAGGTATACAGAGCTGCGGTGCTTCCAGTGCTGCTATATGCATGTGAAACATGGACTGTATACAGGCGCCACGTAAAGAAGCTAAACCACTTCCATACAGTCTGTCTCAGGAAGATAATGAACATCAAATGGCAAGACAAGATCCCGGATACCGCCGTTCTTGACAGAGCTGGTATCCCTAGTATTGATACTATTCTGATGCAGTCACAAATTCGCTGGGCAGGTCATGTAGTCCGCATGCCAGACCATCGACTGCCAAAGATACTCTTTTATGGTGAGATGCAGAAGGGTAAACGCTCCCATGGTGGCCAAAAGAAGCGCTTCAAAGACACGTTAAAGACGTCATTGAAAACCTTTGACATAAACCCAGACACATGGGAAGCTGCTGCGCAAGACCGAACTGCTTGGCGCACATCTCTTCGTAAAGGTGCAGCAGCATGCGAATCATCCAGAAGAGCAGCAGCAGAACAGCGGAGACAAGCTAGAAAGGACCGTGAAATAAAACCTTCACATGAAGCAAACATTCCCTGCCCACACTGTCCAAGATCTTTCCAGGCCCGCATCGGGCTCTTCAGTCACCTTCGTACCCATAGACTAACCTAACATATTCTTAAATAATTGGATGAACAGAGTGGTCTTCATCACCCGTGATGGACGAACAACCAGCTTTAACGCATTTAGCACAGCCTTCAAAATATAGCGTACCGCAGAACGTGTGACTGTTGAGGGGACTAGTGATTTATGCAATATTTATGTCCGTGCACTCTGCTATGTCAGTGCGCGGAAATGCAGCGGTCGAGAAAATAATGAGTGGGATAACTATAAAGAAGATGAGCATATAGAGAAAAGTAAGGGCTAAGCCAATGAGCTTATGAATGAACAATACGAGAAATTGTATGCAATAAATACGAGGGACGATCAAAAAGTAATGCCTCGTAATTTTTAATTTCATTCAATAGGCAAGAAAACAGATAAAACTCACATTGAAATGTAGCCCCAAGTCTGAACTTCAAAAATTTATTTCTCAATGTAGTCTCCGTTATTTGTTACAGTTTTTTTCCATCTTCTCACAAGGGCATGTATCCCTGCACGGTAAAAATGTGTGTCCTTTTTCCTAAACCACTGGCGTACGGCGCGTTTAAGGGTCTCGGTGTCCTCAAAGTGATGTCCGCGAAGATCTTCTTTCAGTGGTCCAAACAGATGGAAGTCAGAGAGTGCAAGATTGGGACTGTAAGGGGGATGTGGTAATAATGTCCCGCCAAATTCTGCAATCGCATCAATGGTGCGTTTAGCGGTGTGTGGCGTGGCATTATCGTGCAACAGTAGTGCAGTTCTCTGATCTTTTAATGGGTAAAGTCGCCGAAGACGACCTCTAAGCTTCTTCAAAGTTTCAATGTAACTGTTGCTGTCATTTTCGACGGAGTCATCTGTCAAGTTATTTGCTTATGTTTGTATCATAAGTATAATTGTGTCTTTACCTGCGATGTCAGGTTGATTAGGGGTTGTCTTCCCTTGTTTATTCATTCATTGTGTTTGACCTTTAGGGTCAGAGGTTGACAGTTCGGCGTGGGCCTATGGGAAGGTTTTTTTAAGCGGGAGTGAGATATACTTCCGGGAAGCCGGGAGGTCCTGTTTTTCTGAAGGGACCAAGAGTCCATTGTTTTTCGGGGAGAATCTTCGAAGTAACTGCTATGGCAGTTTTCCCCAGTGAATCTCTGTGCGTCGGGATGACGACAGAATTCCTTGTGTAGTTCTGAGGATTCATTTACCAGGTAATACCGACCTTTATGCATTATTACGCTTTTCGGTGGCAGAACATGTAAAGGATTACCTAGGGTGAACAGCAGTTCACGGATCCGCCATTTCAGAACTTATATATTTGTGCTCGAGGTAGCCATCCAAGACTGTTAGTCTTATATTGTCCAGAAATCCAGTGACGAAGATATATTGTGGGAGCCGCAGATTGGCGGAACTTCTATCTACAATAAGTATTACTGCAGGGTTGATGATAACCTATTTAACAGAAGTACACGGCCGACGTCAGAACGAGGCCTGTGCTTCCGGCTATTATACTACAGCCTGATATGTGCAATTGGCAGGGAGTGCCAAGTTGCACCTGTGTGTCAAGGTAACTAAGGCATCTGACGCGTTTAGTCAGAGACGCCAAGGGCGACGCTACGAACTGTCATTATTGAAGAACTTTGCTATTGACCATGCACGTCTATTCTGATGTTTACCTTTTTGAATGCCAAATGTATACCTATCGATGTCAGGTCAGCATGACCTTGTTACACTGACTGTTCCTGTTGATATTATGTGTGTTCCCGTCAATAAATGTCTTGAAACATGCCTGCAGTGTCAAAGCATCCTTGATTACTGCATGTGAGAGTATGGGTTGCAGGATCTACATCTATACGAGCCTAAACACATTCGCGTCTTCATTCGCACCCACACTCAACTCATCATACGCTCGCACTACACATCTAACAACATGTAAACTGTCTTGGGCCAGTGATCACCTCAACAAGAAAAAAAAAGACAGTTACATTTCTGGTGGACCAGTTACGTGGGCTCTTATGATACATTTCTTGTCGCCAATGTGGCCTAGAAACTTACATTTCTGATGGACCAGATCTGTGGGTTTAAAAAGAACAGAGCGAGCATTTGACATTATTGTTGACATTTATGGATCCAGAAATTTACATTCCTGGTTGGCTGTTACATGTATGATGTCTCCAGTTTTGTCGAGAAAGTTACAAGAAGGACAAGTACACATTACACTTCTGATCTGTGGGTCTAAGCTACACACGGGACAGCCGTAACACACAGTGCTAATTCTACATTTGCAAGTTTTGGCTACAACAGGACAGATATAGGTCATCAACGGTTGACACAAATAAACAGTACGAGCATTTATATTATAATGCTACATAAAGCATAACAAGACAAGTACTGAAGTGAACTACTAGGCATTTGCTACGTGGACCATAACTGCATAGAAGGCGGGTTCCTATTGTAAACAGTACTGCGGGTTGTTACACGTTTCATTCAACAAACGACTTTTCTAGGTCAGAGTATTCAAGCTACATTGTTGGAGGTCAAGTGTCTGTAAACAGTACGTGAAATTGTAAACATTCAATGTGCAAGCCCTAATTTGAGAAGGTCATAGTAACTTTGGTTCGTGAATACCACTTTATGTTACAGTGGATTTGACGTTCAGTGAGCGTTTGACATTTCGTTTCTGTGTTCGCAAGGAGCAAGAAATTTATTTTAGTTTCAGCTGTGACTGAACTTGTTCTGCAACACATTGAAATTGATTGCTATATGTTTATGTCACTTCTACTGTTTTGTGTATTTTTCTGCGGGTTTTTCGGTTGGTGGGTCTTACGGTAAATATGCCACTTGATCGAGGCTTACTGTAAGCGGTCTGTAGGTGCAAATTTTCTTAATTTGGAAATTTGCTAGTGACAATTGGTCGCTATTGATGTTAGCTGTGATGTAATTGTACTTAACGTTGTTTTTGTAATATTTTGTCTGTTTTTCAGTTTTGATTGTCGATTTGTTTTGTTTGTATTCTGTAGGTCTCTCCTTTCTTGTGTATTTCTCTACACATTTTTGGTTAAAACAGTGTTGCCATTTGTATTGTTTTGTATTTTTGTCTTTGTATTTTTTTTTTTGGTTGTACTACATTACTGTCATGCACAGTCTACATACACATACTTGGTCATGTTTTGATATTATTGATAAGGTAGACTCTTCATATAGAGTTTGTTAAATAATATTATATAAGATATTTATACAAGTTCTTTGATAAAAGACTTGTTATCTACAAAGATTAAGACAGTAAAATAAAGTGAAGTGAGTATACAAGTCTAGCATTTCAGACTTGTCTCCCATTGAAGTGGGATAAGGTAATTTATTTAATTTTTTTTCAGGTTTCTGATCTCATTAGACAGAATGTCTACATTGGATTTCTTCATCCAGCAAGGGTTGACCCTTGGTAAGTCTGGTAAAGAATTGGAAGAATATTCATCTGCTCAATTCGCCATTGCATTAAAGTCAGAAGAAAAGAAACAAAAAGAGGAAATTAAATTGAAAGCAGAAGCTGAACTAAAGAAGCTAGAAGCTGAGAATAGAAGATTAGAACTTGAAGAAAGAAGGTATCAAAGAGAGGCTGAGGAGAGAAAAGCTCAAGCTGCTGCTGAGGAGAGGAAAGCTCAAGCTGCAGCTGATGAAAGAAAATTCCAGATGGAAATGGAAGACAAAAAACTTCAAGCTGCTGCAGAGGAAAAAAAACTTCAAGCTGCTGCAGAGGAAAAAAAACTTCAAGCTGCTGCTGAGGCTGAAATTAGAAAAATGGAACATGAGGAAAGAAAACAGAAGATGGAACTTGATGAAAAACTCGCAATTTTGGAGTTAGAGAAATTGAAATTGGCGAGTACGGGTGCTCAGCAAACAACTTCGAGTACGACAAAGGAGTTTGTTAGTAGGATTAAATTGCCTCATTTCAATCCTTTAAAGGATGACGTAGCAGATTATCTAGATAGATTCCAATTTTTGTGCGATACGCATAACATAAAAAAGGAAAAATATGTTGAACAACTGATGCCATTTTTTACAGGTGACACAGTGACTACTCTTATGACAATAGACGAACATGAGAGGACTAATTATGATGTTGTCAGGGCAGCATTACTAAAGAAATACCAATTAAAACAAGAAGACTATCGTCTTCGTTTTAGGACAATGTTGCCAGAAAATGGAGTAGATTTCTCTGATTTTGTTACAAAGATACGTCGTACATTTACACGATGGGTTGAGTTGTCTCAGATTGAGAAAACATATGAAGGTCTAATGGACTTATTATTGCGAGATAAGGTTTTGTCATCTGTTAATGATTCTTTTCTTGCATTCCTTCATGAGCGTAAGCCTAAAAACTTAAAAGAAATGGAGGAATACTGTTGTCAGTATGCCACAGCACATCCCCATGCTACAGTTAGCAATTCTAAAGTGAAAGAAGGGTTGCCAGCTGCTTCGGCAACACCATATGGCCCTAATTTCAGAAAAAAATTTCAGGGTGCTCAACAAAATTGGAATAGGGGAAGTAATCAAAATTACACTCAGAAGCGGAGTAATCCAACACATGATGGTTCTTCGTCTATGCAGTGGAGACAAGATGGTAGTTCTCGTAATTTTAGTGGTAATAATTTGAGACACTTTCGTAAAGGCTATCCAAATAATAACTATTCAAATTTTCGAGGTAATCATTCTCGACGTCAAGATTATGACGATGGTGAATTTAGAAACCGGGATTCAAACCGGAATGATGATTACAATAGGCAATATGATAACAATTACAGGGGAAATGATAGTCGAAATAATTACAGGGGAAATGATAATCGAGGTAGACCTAGGTTTAACAAAAAAAGACCTTACCAACAGGCAAACTCTGCGCAACAAGAGTTTGATGGAGTCTGTAATACAGTAAATGATAGTGGTAACTCTAGGGCTATCACTGGTTGTGCTTTCGATTTTGGGAGAGCAACTGAATGCCCCCAATGCTTAACATTGTTTGACTCATCAACTGTATCTACGCTAAGTTGTGGTCACCCTCTTCCTGCTCTACCTGCTACAGTTGCGCATGATGGGAGAGGATCTCTCATCTTACATAAAGGTCTAATAAATGATAGGCTAGTCTCAGTACTTTTCGATTCGGGATGTACTACCGTCGGGGTTAAGGAGTCTCTGATAGATCCTTGCTGTGCCACGGGAAAAACAATCAAATGTGTTACATTTGGTGGTACTATGGAAAGCTATCCTACTGCTATTATTAGGATTGACACTCCTTTCTTCACAGGAGATGTCCATGCATGTCTTCTTCCTAATCCTATTGCGGATCTTATAATCGGTCGTATTCATGGGGTTAAGGAATGCACCCCGCAACAAATTTCTAGTTGGGAAGAAAAAAAAACATTCAAACGGTCAATGCAGTGGTGACAAGAGCTCAAGCTCTTAATCCCCCAACTTCATCTGATAATAGTAATGAAGTTGATAGCCAAGACGAGCACTTGGTGATTTCCCATGACTCGTTTGTTAAACGTCAAGAAGAGGATCCTTCTTTGAAGAAATACTTCCTTCTTGCAAAGAAAGGGGATCCCAATCAAAATACGAATCACAAATCGTATATCACTATGAAGAATGGTATATTGGTACGAATGGTACAACACTCGGACAAGTCTATGCACTCGCAAATTCTTGTGCCTAAGTGTATGAGAGCCTTAATTCTTCGGCATGCACACGATTCTCAGTGTGCGGGACACATGGGTTTTTCCAGAACTAAAACTAGAGTCCTTGCGTCATTCTTTTGGCCATTCGTGAATAAAGACATCCGAATTTATTGCCGATCTTGCAAAATTTGTCAAGAGGTCAAGTCTAGGGGTCCGAGACATGCTGCTCCTATTCAGGCTGCAGATATTCCGATTCGGCCGTTTCAGAAAATGGCTATAGACATCATTGGTCCGTTCAAAATTAAGTCAGCCAGAGGACACCAATTTATCCTCACTTGCGTGGACATGTGCACGCGTTGGCCAGAGGCTATTCCTCTGAAGAGCATATCAACTGTCGATATCGCTGATGCTCTTTGGCTCGTATTTTCTCGTCTGGGATTCCCCGGAGAAATACTGTCGGATCACGGCACTCAGTTAATTTCGGACGTTATGTCTCAGGTAATGGCTACGCTAGACATTAAAAGGTCTCTCAGTAGTATTTATCATCCAATGTCCAATGGATTGGTAGAACGTCTTAACAGGACACTAAAGAACTTACTTGGCAAGATAACGGAGGATCATCCTGAAGATTGGGACAGGGTTTTACCTGCAGTCCTCTTTGCCTATAGAGAGGTTCCCAACGAGCATACAGGGTTTTCTCCTTTCGAACTTGTCTTTGGCGCGCAACCGCGCGGGCCAATGTCCTTGTTACACGATTTGATAACTTCCGATAATATTGACGATGATACACAATCGTCATATGAATATGTTATAGCTCTTAGAGAAAAGATTATCGAATCGTGCAGGTTAGCAACTTCATCTTCCGAATTTGCGAAAGAAAAAGCTAGGCGATTTGCTAATAAGAAAAGACGCCTACGTCAACTTTGTCCTGGAGACAAAGCATATGTCTTACTGCCCTCAAGAGAGAATAGACTTCTCATTTCTTGGAAGGGTCCATACACTATAGTCTCGAAAAATTCTGATGTCGACTATATTGTCGATGTGGATGGAAGGCATAAAACCTTCCATATAAATATGTTAACAGAGTTTATTGAACGTCCAGACTATTTACAGCCTATTTTCCAGGCGACGGACGACTCTCCAGTTCAACATGGTCACATCTCATCCCTGTCCGTTATACAGGATGAGGAAACTATTTTTTTTTCTGACGTGAACTTACCTCTTCCTACGATTCCACTTATTTCAACGGAATCGTGGAGAGACGTTACAGTCTCTTCTAACTTGTCTTTTGAGGAACAACGTCAAGTATCCTCTACGTTACAATCATATCAGGATGTCCTTACCGACATTCCTGGACACACAGATGTCATAGAACATGACATCATACTTACTGATCGTAATCCGATCAGAGTAAGACCATACCCAATACCTATTCATTTTCAAGCACAAGTCGAGAAAGAATTGGATGAAATGATTCAACTACAAATAATTGAACCATCCACTTCAGCTTATTCTTCGTCGATAGTTATTGTTCGAAAGAAAGACAATAACATACGTCTTTGCGTTGATTATCGCAAATTAAATCAAGTTACGAAGTTCGATGCTGAACCTATGCCGTTATTAGATGATCTACTTATTAGACTTTCTAAAGCTAAATTCTTTACTAAACTAGACTTGTCGAAAGGTTATTGGCAAGTCCCATTGACGGAACACGCCAAACCTCTCACTGCTTTTTCGACACCTAGGGGTCTGTTTCAATGGAATTTTATGCCTTTCGGGCTTATGAACGCCCCAGCGACTTTCGTGCGCATGATGCGACGAATTCTATCAGATCGTGCAGATGTCATTGCATATTTAGACGACATCTGTCTTTTCAGCGATACTTGGGAAGAACACTATGTGGGTCTGAAGGAATTGCTATCTACTCTACGTGAGCATAGTTTGACTGCTAAACCCTCTAAAGCTTTTGTTGGGTTTAGTGAAATTTCCTTCCTAGGTCATCGAGTTGGTCATGGTCTGTTGAAGACAGAGGACCAAAACATTTCAAAGATATTAAATATCTCGGTTCCGAAGACAAAAAAGCAAGTGCGTAGTCTCTTGGGATTGATACAATTCTATGGAAGATTCATTGAGAATCTGTCCTCCATTATGGCACCACTTTCAACGTTATTGAAAAAAGGTTCTCCTAATATGGTGCGTTGGTCCCAAGAATGCCAATCTTCATTGGATCAGGTTAAGAATTTGTTCTCATCTCATCCTATCTTAAGACTACCGACGATTGATAAGACTTTTGTCCTTCGTAGTGATGCCTCTTCCACTGGCATTGGAGCGGCACTAATGCAGGAATATTCAGGAACTCTGCATCCTGTAATGTATATTTCTAGGAAGCTGAATGCGGCAGAAAGGAATTACTCGGTTTTGGACCGTGAATTGTTAGCTATGGTTTGGTCCATTCTTAAGCTACAAAGGTTCCTTCTGGGCGCGCATTTCTTTATGGAAACCGACCAAAAAGCTCTTACGGCTATGCAAAGTAAGGATTTGAAAAGCTCGAGATCTACTCGTTATGCTATTGCTCTTCAGCCTTTCCATTTCACGGTGCGAGCTATCCGTGGTTCGGATAATGTGATGGCGGACATATTGTCTAGATGCCCACATGATTCCAGTTAAATCTTGTGTCCTAGTTTTTCCTGATATATTTTCAGACTTAGGTCTGTCCTTAATATCATAATATGTTGTAATACAAATGTATTTGGATGATGTTTAGATAATTTAACAAATTTCATTTTGTCCATCCATCAGTGATATGTTGCTAAAATAGCATTGACATTTGTATATTGCTATGATTATATTATTTAGTAATGTTTGATATATGATTGGTATTGCCAGCAACTTAGGTTTCTTGAATGGTATCCCTTAGTTTGTTTGGCTTAAAGGAAATATTTTCTCCTATGTTGGGAGATGATTTGTACCCTCTTCTATTGTACCTGATATTAGGTTCATTGTTTGCATGAGCACAGAAGTGATACTGGTGCTATCGTGCTCATGAACATATTAAAAAAAAAAAAAAAATTGCATTTTTTTTTTTACAGGGGGGTGGTAGTAATGTTGCTGTCATTTTCGACGGAGTCATCTGTCAAGTTATTTGCTTATGTTTGTATCATAAGTATAATTGTGTCTTTACCTGCGATGTCAGGTTGATTAGGGGTTGTCTTCCCTTGTTTATTCATTCATTGTGTTTGACCTTTAGGGTCAGAGGTTGACAGTTCGGCGTGGGCCTATGGGAAGGTTTTTTAAGCGGGAGTGAGATATACTTCCGGGAAGCCGGGAGGTCCTGTTTTTCTGAAGGGACCAAGAGTCCATTGTTTTTCGGGGAGAATCTTCGAAGTAACTGCTATGGCAGTTTTCCCCAGTGAATCTCTGTGCGTCGGGATGACGACAGAATTCCTTGTGTAGTTCTGAGGATTCATTTACCAGGTAATACCGACCTTTATGCATTATTACGCTTTTCGGTGGCAGAACATGTAAAGGATTACCTAGGGTGAACAGCAGTTCACGGATCCGCCATTTCAGAACTTATATATTTGTGCTCGAGGTAGCCATCCAAGACTGTTAGTCTTATATTGTCCAGAAATCCAGTGACGAAGATATATTGTGGGAGCCGCAGATTGGCGGAACTTCTATCTACAATAAGTATTACTGCAGGGTTGATGATAACCTATTTAACAGAAGTACACGGCCGACGTCAGAACGAGGCCTGTGCTTCCGGCTATTATACTACAGCCTGATATGTGCAATTGGCAGGGAGTGCCAAGTTGCACCTGTGTGTCAAGGTAACTAAGGCATCTGACGCGTTTAGTCAGAGACGCCAAGGGCGACGCTACGAACTGTCATTATTGAAGAACTTTGCTATTGACCATGCACGTCTATTCTGATGTTTACCTTTTTGAATGCCAAATGTATACCTATCGATGTCAGGTCAGCATGACCTTGTTACACTGACTGTTCCTGTTGATATTATGTGTGTTCCCGTCAATAAATGTCTTGAAACATGCCTGCAGTGTCAAAGCATCCTTGATTACTGCATGTGAGAGTATGGGTTGCAGGATCTACATCTATACGAGCCTAAACACATTCGCGTCTTCATTCGCACCCACACTCAACTCATCATACGCTCGCACTACACATCTAACAACATGTAAACTGTCTTGGGCCAGTGATCACCTCAACAAGAAAAAAAGACAGTTACAGTAACGGTCTGCATTCACCGTGTTTCCCTGTTCCAAGAAGTCGAGAAGAATCACACCCTTCTCATCCCAAAACACGGAGGCCATAACTTTCCCTACAGATGGTGAACTTTTGAACTTCTTTCTTGTCGGCGATGTTGTGTGATGCCATTCCATTGACTGCCTCTTGGATTCTGGTTAAAAAAAATGAACCCAAGTCTCATCACCTGCAGGGCCGGCCCAAGGAATTTTGCCGCCCCGTGCAATACCATACCTTGCCGCTCCAGCCCAACCTCAAATTAACGTTTGAAATTTTTAAAACCATTATGTTAAACAAGCTTCAACATTAATTTCATGACCATTAGCCTAATTTTAAATAGTACCATTAATAATAATGTATTGATAAATTGATGAAAATACTGTATAGTCATAAAATAAACCATTGACTTTATTAGAGACAATTATATGAAATAAATGTAGTTACATTACTTACATATAGGGGATGCTCTTCTCATGTGGAACGATGAACTGTTGAGTCACAAACGCTTAACTATAGTATGTACATGTTATAGTTTTTAGCACTATTTTCACATTATTTGAATTTATATTGTTTGAAGTATGTACTGCTTAAAAAGACACTTTTCTTGCTTTTCGCATGTTCAATTGAAATCATGGCAAGTCCTTCCAATCTAGTTTCGGCCATTGTTGAGCGTAAATAAATTTTAATAAGCTTCAGTTTTGAAAAACTACGTTCACCACTTGCTACCGTTACAGGCAAAGTTAGTAATATTCTTAAGGCTATAGCGACATTAGGAGCAATGTTATTTTCAAAAAAATAACGAAGAACTTCAATTGGCGGTGTATTTTCTGGTACTAATTTGGATAATACTTTCAGTTCATCACATAGCTCAATGGCATCAATGTCTCTATTTTCTTGATGTGTTAAAACGCCTTCTAGGTTTTTACATTTGTTTAAGAGCTCATTTGTCGTCTCAGATTTCAATTAAGGGATGTTATATAAAAAGGAAAAATGTGAACTGTGATGTTCCAATTGCTCGAACCTTTCTTCAATAGAATTAGTTGCAACATCAATAATAAAAAAGAAAAATTCAATTTTGAATTTAGTTTTGGGATCCAAAAGGTTCATATCTTGCTTCATGGTTGTGTTGCTTTTTCTGCCGACGCACTCTAGTACATTCAAACGTTGGTATCAAATCAGGATCAGCTTCAACTTTCTCAGCTAATGTTGTAGCATCAACCAGAAAATTTTGAAATGATTCATCATTTCTGAGATTCTTAAGGCTTTGGAGAACATTTCTCAAAGTTGTTATGGTACTAGTCAATTTCATTTTTATGCTTTGCAACAGTTTACTAGCAACATTAATTTCGTTTAAAACATGGTGCCATATAACCAGACAACATAAAAATTTAAAATCTCTGAGTTTTAGGGCAAGGATTTCAGCTTCATGTCTCGCCATTTTGTCTACTGACTCGTCATCAGCAATTTCTATCAATACATCATACAATTCCTCAATATAATATCGAATGGCCTCGATTCTAGATTCCCAGCGAGTTGTACTTAGTGGCTTGGGCGTTAGAGTTGTAATATGTTTCTTAAGGATTCCCCAACGCAGTGTTGACGCTGAGAAAAACATATACAATTTCTGAACCGTTTCAAAAAATAAAACCCCTTCTCTAGATGACATCGCGGCATGATTGACCACCAAGTTGAGAGAATGAGAACAGCAAGGGATATAAAAAGCTCTCGGGTTCAAGTCCCTAATACGTTGTTGAACTCCTGAATGTTTTCCTATCATATTTGCTCCATTGTCATACCCCTGGCCACGCATGTTTGCGATTGGAATAGTCATGTCTGACAATTTTCTTAGAATGCATTCGGTTAACGCTGAGCCTGTAGGGGCTTCTACAGCAATCTTCTTCTTCTTCTTCTTCCGTCCTTAGCCACCGACCGTCAAAGCAGTCAGTGGCCATTACGCCTAGTGGCGTCTTAGGGCAACAGCAGATAGGTTTTCTTTGCCATTGTTTCCCATCACGCCTATTGGCGTCTTTATGGCAACTGTGGTGGGTCGATATTACTTATATATATATTTGTGTAGCAGATGTGAAGTCAGCTATGCTAGCTCCTGAGGAAGTTTACCTTTTAACTATATGTCAGGAAACCTGTCTTGCTTCCACCAATGACTACCACCCGCTATGTATGTTATCCCCAATTTATATGTTATAATGTATGGATGTTGTGTAGCTACGTGTCTAGGGTATATGCAATGCATGTGCAGAAAATAACAACAACCACACTTTAAGGTTAATAAACAATTAAGTAAACAACCCCCTATTGAATTTTGGTCTGAACAATTGTTTTCAAATGTATTAAGTATAATTGAGTTGATTCATAAAAAACATTAAGATTAAACATTTATATACAGTTACACACAATCTAGTTTCACTACTAAAGTCCTTTTATTTCTGACTAGGAAGTGTTCTTGTTGTAATACTCTAGTCCAAACTAAAGCACATATTTTGGGGAATCACTACTGTCATCATTTTATTTAATCTGGTTGAAATATCAAATTGTGGAGAATAGTTCAGTGAATTCACAAGGCCCCAAAACACAGGGCTTATCTTAAGATAGGTGTCGAAAATTCTGCGATGTCCTGGTTATAAATCTTCCTCCTCACAGCACTGCTCAGCTTTCAGGATTCAAGATAAGGTAGGGCCCTCAAATCATATGGCCTCGAACAGTTACCAGGGTTGAACAACAACGTGACTGGCTCACTTCAGTTTCACACCCAGAAACTCTGGAAGTAGAGGATTAATTTCCCCTCAAAATAATATTCTGACCTATCTCCATTTGTAACAGTTTTACAGATATCAACCAATCAAAAATCAGAACATAATACATAAATAATTATTTTCCCCCTCGGGTAGTGTGCTCTAGTATCATTAAATATCTCAAACATATGTTTTTTTTTTTTTTTTTTTTTTTTCTTCCTAGTCCTAATACAATATTATAATTTCATAAATACATTCAGGTAATAACATGGATTACATAAAGATGGCCAGTGATTTTCTGGCTATACTTAAACATTATTCATTAAAGTCTTTTCCCTTATTAATCTCTCTTTGTCCCAACTTTTAAGTAAAACTGCAAGGATTTTATTAAGTTCTTTCCCCACAATGATAATATCTTTCTTAGCAACTCGGTGAAAAACAACACAAAGTTTGATGTTAACTTTACTCTTTATATAAATTTATATGTTCTTTTATCTCCCAAAGTACAAGCAAAGCTGTAGGGCTTTTACATGAAGCTATAAGATTATCTAACCCCATTTAATGAGTGTACGTAACATGTTGAAATGGCACTTGTACGACTGGGACTCTCCCCTTCAAATATTCATTCATAATCAATATGGCAAACACATTTTCAAATACAATAATAATTATATAAATGTTGGTCTTACCGAAATATCGAATTTTTTCACTATGTAAGTAAATTACAGGCCATAAATGGTCACACAAGATCTCCTGCTGAATAACAGAACAGCGAAGGCATCTGAACACACTTGTCTGTAAACGTTATTAACTTTACATGTGAAAGTTTAAATTGAAAGTGGCAAGGAACGCTCGTCTTTCTGAGTATTTATTTCACTTTCTTAGTTATGCTCCTCAACCAATCAGGTGACTTCCGTTCCTACGCGTCTATTTTCAAAAGCTAACCTACAATTTTCAAATCAGGAGACACCCCTTTCTATGGCCTCAATATGGCTAGCTTCAGTAAAGAAATCCCAGGCACGTCTTTATATGTCTTCATTCTACCATATCGCTAGTATTATCTAAGTCATGTTAATCCAGAATGAAAATATTTACTTATTCTACCGTTTTGTCATCTAATGCATCAGGTTTCACACTTCTAGCTATTATTTTTACCCTTTTCGTCTTTCCTGTATATTTATTCAAATAACATATTTTTCTTATACAGTAGGCTAAAATATTTAGACTAACGCATATTATATATTTAACAACTAATTAGTAGCATTTTAATCTTCATTTCTAGTCTTTATTTTTCCTATCGCTCGTTTAGGCCATTTAGTTTCAGTTTAGAAATTCAAACAGGGTCTATGCATTTCCCCCGTTCTCTCCCTTGTCTTTTCCAAGAAATACACGATTTCCAACTACACTAACTTTCACGCATGCATTTTGGGTAAGGCTTGCAAGTCTGTAACGTCACATTGGCATTTTCAACTATCGGCGTTTTACGCGTTAACCCTTTAGGAACCGAGAAATAAAACTAGTCTTTTGGTGGTGTGGTAATACCTATGTTATTTTATACCTACAAACTACTAGATGCTATATTTTGATCGGTGAAATATCGGATATCATCACACATCTCCCCACTTAAGAACATGCTTGTAAAGCGAGTTCAAAATCCGAGATTCACATAGATCAAATTAACTTATTTGGCCTTATGACTCCCCTGAGTTTCTTCCAAAGGATGTCTACTCAGAAAATCCGCTCCCACATTCAGCGAACCGGGTATGTACTCAATGGAAAACGAATAAGGTTGGATTAGTAACGACCACCTTAATAATCGGGCGTTTTCATGCTTAGCCTGTGATAAAAATACGAGGGGCTGATGATCCGTTTGGACCACAAATGTTCTACCATAAAGATAGATCTGGAACTTTTTTATAGCCCAGATTAAAGCTAGACATTCTTTCTCACTTGTTGAGTAGTTTTGCTCCGCTTTATTCAGCTTGCGGCTAGCATAAGCGACTGGGTTCAGCTCCCCCTTTTTTGAATTGGACCGTTGCAACAATGTAGCCCCTAATCCTACGTTGCTAGCGTCCGTTCTTACCACAAATTCCTGAGTCAAATCAGGCAATTTCAAAATAGGCTTGCTAGTGAGTTTCTCCTTTAACTCTTGATACGCCGATTCACATTGAGCAGACCACACAATTTTATCTGGATTTCCTTTGCGAGTTAAATCCGTTAGAGGAGCACATATAGAGTTAAAATTTTTTATGTACTTCTGATAAAATCCACATAGCGACACAAACGATCTCACGTCCTTCTTGGTCTGTGGTCTAGGTGCCCTCTGTAATTTCTCCAGGTTCTTGGGGTCAGGGGTCATGTTACCCTGATATATCGTATGTCCCAAGAACTCCAACTCTTTACAACCAATATAGCATTTGGTTGGTCTCGCAGTCAAATTTGCCTCTCTGAGCCTATCAAATAGCATCGTCAAAGAGTTAATGTGTTCCTCAAATGTTTCTGTGGCAATGAGGATGTCATCCATGAAATTCGTTATACATGGATTTTTTAGTGGATCCAACAATTTTCTCATCATTCTTGAGAACACACTCGGAGCATTTTTCAACCCAAACGGCAACATGTTGAATTCATAATGTCCATCCGAGGTGCTAAATGCTAAATAAGATCTGACCTCAGGCTTTACTGGAATTTGATAATAGCCCTTGCTAAGATCCACCTTAGAAAAATATTTTGCCTTATTCAGCCTGGCAAACAGCTGATTTGGGTCAGGTAATGGATCCACCTGATTCTCTGTGACAGCATTCAGTTTTCTGTAATCTATACACAGACGATGTTCCCCAGAGGGTTTCCTCAGCAAAACCACACTGGAGCTGTAAGGAGATTCACTGTGAGAGATAATCCCTTCTTTTAACAAATAATCTATCTCCTTCTTCAATGCTTGTTCCTTAGCGAACGGAATCGTATAGGCCCTCATACAGATAGGTGTTGGGTCTATTAATTGCATATCATACTCCAACAAATGGGTGTGCCCCGGTTTATCCGTTAACACATCTGTATGTTCTGTTAGAACCTTTTGAACCTGTTCCCTCTGTTTCTTAGTCAGGTGCTTACTGACTTTCACCTGTACAGGTGTTTCACATGGTTTTAAGGGGTATTCCTGCGAGGTGAGTGGTTCATTTTTCATTTGGGTTGCAATGGACAAGGCCAGTAAAGGTGTCCCTTCCTGGTTTTCTCTCTCGAGATACTTCTTTAGGAGGTTTACATGATATATTTTCTCCTTTCCTTTCTTGTCTATTTTATAATTGGTTCTAGATATCTTTTCTAGAACGGTGTATGGACCTTGCCATCCAATTTGCAACTTGTTACTACTGGCGGGAAGTAAAAGAAGCACCTTCTCTCCCACATGTAATTCTCTATCTTTCGCTTTCTTATTAAAGTATGCAGCATGTTTCTTCCTGGCTTGTCTGAGGTTATCATTTGCAAGTTTCCAGCCAGTTTTTAGACGAGTGGTCAGTTCGTTCACATACGCATATGTTGAGGTAACAGTCTCTTCTGCCTTCTCATCGGTCCACGTCCTCAATAGGGCTTCCAATGGACCTTTTATTGGCCTCCCAAATAACAGGGTTGCGGGTGCCATCCCGGTTGAACTGTGTGGAACTTCCCGGTACGCAAACAACGCAGCGGGCAAAAATTGGTCCCACGTATCAGGTTTTTCATGGGCCAGCTTTCTCAGGATGGAAATGAGAGTCCCATTGAACCTCTCCACCTGGCCGTTCCCTTGGGGGGTGATACGGACTACAATGAAAATGCTTGGCCTGGAAGATCCTAAATACCTCTTCTGTTAGTCTCCCCTTGAACTGTGAGCCGTTATCAGTCAAGATTTGGTGAGGGAAACCTAACCTCGTGAATATTGTGAGTAATGCCTCTGCCACATGCTTCGAATCAATTGATGACAGGGCTACCGCCTCTCCCCACATGGAACATGTGTCCACCAGAGTCAGAATGTAACTGTTCCTCCTCTTTGTCCGAGTGAGAGGTCCCACAATGTCCACCGCAACTCTCTCAAAAGGTGTTCCCACTATGGGCATTTCTCCTAGAGTTGCTGGGGCGGTCCAATGCTTTGGAGCTACCCGTTGGCTTTCTGGACATGTTTTTACATATCTTTTTATATCCTCAGTTATTTCCTGGCCAGAAATAATGACAAGCTATGCGCTGACCTGTAGCGCTGATCCCCATATGACCACTGAAGGGAATAGCATGTCCTAATTCCATCACCTTCTCCCTATATGCCTTGGGAAGGACCAGCTGTCCGTGACCATTGGATCCAGTTCCAGCCTTCCTATATAACAATTTATTTTTCATATAATATTCTCCTTTGTTTGGAGGTGTATGGCATTTAGGTAATTTTTTATAACACAGCTTGAGTGACCTATCTTCAGCTTGTGCCTTCCTCATCTCCTCTGGATGAGTATTTATAGGTTCATCTTCCTCCTTCCTTGACTGTGACCTGGTCTGCACTGTTGCCATAATCACAGGTCTCTTGGGATTCCCCAAGAAGACATAACGACATCCCAATATTAGAGGGTATATGGGTTCGTTTATAACTGCTGCTTTGATGATCCCTTCCACATAACGAGTTTTCACCTCTATCCTAGCTACGGGAAGTGTCATGGTTGCTATATCCTCAGTCGCCCCTTGTAGCTCCACTGTCTCTGTGGTATACTGATCTGGGTTCACTAGGTGCGAACTGACGACTGAATCATAATCTAGACCTGTATCATAAAGGCACCTTATGGTGACCCCATTACATACAACGTCCTCACATACTGGGGGGTGATAGGGCTCATGTGGCTTAATAGGTTTTTGCCTTTACTCCCTTGTTCCCAGTTTTCATTGCAGCAAAGGTGGAAGGTTTTCTTTTACAGTCATGGGTGTCATGGCCATCCCTCTTACACCATTTACAATATTTCTTTCCCTGGTTAACAGGTTTTCTTTCATTATATTGAGGGTTTCTGTCACGTTGTTCGTACCTGGACCTATCATAATATGGTTTATTCTTGTTAAACTTATCTCTATTGTCATATTTGTTCTGAGGTTGAATTTGGGGACCCTTATTATGATCTATATGTTTCTTCTTTGCTCCTGCCAACTCTGACTGGGCTGCTAGATATCTCTCAGCTACATTTAAAATATCCCCCAGTCTCTCTGCACCCTGTTCTGTGAGAAACTTTCTCAAGTCTGGAGCCATGGACTCTCTAACCTGCTCCATCATAACCATTTCCTTTAAATCTTGGGTTTTCCCCAGAGCAGTCCATTTCTCCAAATAGGTCTCTAGTCGGGCCGAGAACTGGTGGTAGGTCTCCCCTGTGAGTAATTTAGCCTGTCTAAATTTCTTCCTATAAAATTCACAGTTTTTCTCGTATCTGACCAATAGTGCATGTTTAAGAATGTCATAATCGTCTTGGTCATCTTTACTGAGCTTGGAAAATACTTCATAAGAATTTCCCCTAAGTCCCTGGGATACTTTAAGGCTCCACTTATCCTTCTCCAACCCATATGTTGTAGCTAAACTTTCAAAACGGCTAAGGAAGGACTCAATATCATCGTCTTTCTCAATAAAAGGATCCAAATGAAAAACCCCATGGCTGATGAGGAGGCCCCCTGGCTTGCAGCTGAGTCGGAAGTGGATGGGCTAGTTCCATTTTCAGGAGCATGGCCTTGTAACTCTAACTCTCTTAGTCGTAACTCATGCTCCCGCTGTAACCTTTTATCTTCTGCTTCCCTTTCAGCAGCCAGTCTTTTGTCTTCCCTTTCTGCCTCCAACCTCTTTTCTTCTTTCTCTCGTTCCGCCTCCCTCTGTAGACGTTTTTCCTCCTTCTCAGCCTCAATTATCTTTTCCTCCAACTGCAGCCTCTTAATCTCAGCCTCCCGATCAGCCTCTAATTTCTTAAGTTCTCTAGCATCTTCTAACATAATTCGTTTCTCCTCCGCCAATCTATCAGCCTCTAATTTCTTAGCCTCCCTAGCATCTTCCCTTTCTCTGGCTATATATTTATCAACCTCTGCTGTAACATAATCAATTAAAATCTGTCCCTCCATACCCATTTCCTTCGCAGTCTGCACAGCAGAAGATCTGTACTTGGCCAATTCTGCCATCTTAATATTCTATCCAATGTGATTTAAATAAACCAAAATATCTAATTAGTATCTAATTAACAGGACAACACAGAGCAATGTCAATTCACCAAAACCTCCACTTATTTACTTTATTATAAAACTTTGGAAAATCCCGGACGAGCCCCCACTATATGTGGTGGGTCGATATTACTTTATATATATATTTGTGTAGCAGATGTGAAGTCAGCTATGCTAGCTCCTGAGGAAATTTACCTTTTAACTATATGTCAGGAAACCTGTCTTGCTTCCACCAATGACTACCACCCGCTATGTATGTTATCCCCAATTTATATGTTATAATGTATGGATGTTGTGTAGCTACGTGTCTAGGGTATATGCAATGCATGTGCATAAAATAACAACAACCACACTTTAAGGTTAATAAACAATTAAGTAAACACCCCCCTATTGAATTTTGGTCTGAAAACAATTGTTTTCAAATGTATTAAGTATAATTGAGTTGATTCATAAAAAACATTAAGATTAAACATTTATATACAGTTACACACAATCTAGTTTCACTACTAAAGTCTTTTTATTTCTGACTAGGAAGTGTTCTTGTTGTAATACTCTAGTCCAAACTAAAGCACATATTTTGGGGAATCACTACTGTCATCATTTTATTTAATCTGGTTGAAATATCAAATTGTGGAGAATAGTTCAGTGAATTCACAAGGCCCCAAAACACAGGGCTTATCTTAAGATAGGTGTCGAAAATTCTGCGATGTTCCTGGTTATAATCTTCCTCCTCACAGCTAGCACTGCTCAGCTTTCAGGATTCAAGATAAGGTAGGGCCCTCAAATCATATGGCCTCGAACAGGTTACCAGGGTTGAACAACAACGTGACTGGCTCACTTCAGTTTCACACACCAGAAACTCTGGAAGTAGAGGATTAATTTCCCACTCAAAATAATATTCTGACCTATCTCCATTTGTAACAGTTTTTACAGATATTCAACCAATCAAAATCAGAACATAATACATAAATAATTATTTTTCCCCCTCTGGTAGTGTGCTCTAGTATCATTAAATATCTCAAACATATGTTTTTTTTTTTCTTTTTTTTTTTTCTTCCTTAGTCCTAAATACAATATTATAATTTCATAAATACATTCAGGTAATAACCATGGATTACATAAAGATGGCCAGTGATTTTTCTGGCTATACTTAAACATTATTCATTAAAGTCTTTTCCCTTATTAATCTCTCTTTATTCCCCCAACTTTTAAGTAAAACTGCAAGGATTTTATTAAGTTCTTTCCCCACAATGATAATATCTTTCTTAGCAACTCGGTGAAACAACACAAAGTTTGATGTTAAACTTTACTCTTTATATAAATTTATATGTTCTTTTTATCTCCCCAAAGTACAAGCAAAGCTGTAGTGGCTTTTACATGAAGCATATAAGATTTATCTAACCCCATTTAATGAGTGTACGTAAACATGTTGAAAATGGCACTTGTACGACTGGGAACTCCCCTTCAAATATTATCATTCATAATCAATATGGCAAACACATTTTCAAATACAATAATAATTATAAAAATGTTGGTCTTACCTAAATATCGAATTTTTTCACTATGTAAGTAAATTACATGCCAAAAATGGTCACACAAGACCTCCTGCTGAATACCAGAACAGCGAGGCATCTGATCACACATGTCTGTAAACGTTATTAAATTTACATGTGAAAGTTTAAATTGAAAGTGGAAAGGAAAGCTAGTCTTTCTGAGTATTTATTTAAATTTCTTAGTTATGATCAGCAACCAATCAGGTGAATTCCGTTCCTACGCGTCTATTTTCAAAAGCTAACCTACTCAATTTTCAAAATCAGGAAGACACCCCTTTCTATGGCCTCAATATGGCTAGCTTCAGTAAAGAAATCCCAGGCACGTCTTTATATGTTTTCATTCTACCAATATCGCTAGTATTATCTAAGTCATGTTAAATCCAGAATGAAAATATTTACTTATTCTACTACGTTTTGTCATCTAATGCATCAGGTTTCACCTTCTGCAGCTATTATTTTTACCCTTTTCGTCTTTCCTGTTTATATTTATTCAAATAACATATTTTTTCTTATACAGTAGGCTCTAAAATATTTAGGACTAACGCATATTATATATTTAACAACTAATTAGTAAGAATTTATTTCTTCATTTTCTAGTC
>JAMPIV010017103.1:0-104505 GCA_024509875.1 Oreohelix idahoensis
TGGGGATGGGGGGGGGGAATGAATAAATGGTAAATAAGAATTGTTAAATTGGAAAAGTGTGGAAGGAAAGAATAGGATATTTGATGGGTGTTGGTTCGAGATGTAAATTGAGGTTATGATAATCTGAATATAAAACAATGAAGTCATTTTGGTTATGGGAGGTCTCCACTCAGATGGTACCACAAACATCACGATAATGAAAAAGGTCGCCTGCGGCTTTTTGAAGCAACTTTTGACAGCAATTTACCCTCGTTTGCTTCTGTTCACGTGTCAACAGTCGTTGAACCCAGCGTGCACACACTTTTCTCATGTTCAGTCTGTTGTGTAAAATTCTATAAACTGTTCTTTCATTTAGTTTTACTCTACTAGCTATCTCCAAAATTGTCATTTTTCGATCCTGGTCAATGATTTTCTTCACTCTTGTTGCATTTTCATCGTTGCACTCTGAGGCTGGTCTACCAGATCTTGGCAGATCAGCAACATGTGAGCGGCCGCACTTAAACTGTTGACACCAGTTTTTTTACCGAAGTATATGAAGGACAAGAATCACGAAACACTGGTTCCATCTCCCTGTGTATTTCTGTAGGTGTTTTTTCCTGAAACATCAGAAATTTTATCACAGCTCTGGCCTCCTTCTTTTCCATTGTTTTGTCAAATCTTTGGAGCCGCAGATCCGGTAAATAGGGTACATTGCGCCGTGCACCGTAGCGGGAAAACCCATTGAAGAAACAAACGCGTACTTTACACATTCAGTGCAAATATGATGAACTTTAAATGTGCCAAGTTTCATCTTCCTCCTGTGACTCCTTCATGGTCAGGCCCAAGACTTATGTCAATCCCCTTGTATATTCTGCATTTCTGTGTGGTGCAGAAACATGGACGATGAATAAGCATTTGGAAGAAAGAATTGAGGCTCTTGAAATGTGGATATATAGAAGAATGGGGCGTATCTCATGGAAAGAGAAGAAAACAAATAAGGAGGTCCTAGAAAATCTAGGTATGAAAAGAGAACTAATGAGGGAGATCAAAGTTCGACAGCTAAAATACTTTGGCCACATAAAAAGACATAACACCTTGCAGAAGACCATAATAGAAGGAAGAGGTGAAGGCAAACGTGCAAGAGGAAGACAGCGCTATAAGTGGGAAGATAACGTCAAGAGATGGATAGAAAAGAGTCTATCAGAGTGCACCACCAAGACAAGAGACAGAAGACGTTGGAGATCCATTACAGCCAACCTTCGCTGAGGAGATGGCAGCTGATGATGAGTGACAAAAAAAGATGGGTAAATCGAATGAAAACAAGGTAAAATGGAAAGTTATTCTCTTCTTCTTTACTTTTCAACTCCCCGCGGAGCAAAGGCCTTTAACAGATGTATACCAAGACCTCCTGTCCCGTGCCATCTGCCCTAGGTTCCCCCCCCCCATCCCTTCCATATCTGTCTCCAGCTCTCCTCTCCATGCGCTTTCCAGGCATCCTCCACTTTTTCCACACCGGAGACCCCCCAGAACAATTACCGCCCTGCAACGCCGTCAACAGGCCATCTCAACGCGTGTCCCACTCATCTCCATCTTCCACCTCCCTGATCCACACCTGTTTAAACAACGAAACAAACAACTGCAAAAAAAAAAAAAAAAAAAAGGATCCACTGATTGAAGAAGCTACAATATGGTGAACAAGATAACAACGGGACTACTCCAGATAGTCAGCTTAGGAGTCCTTCTCGGGACCAGCCCTTTTCAGGGCTAACACCGACCTAGCTTCAAAATGGAATAAAGCACACACTCTACCCCAATCATAACGAAAAGGGCCCATGTCAGGATTGACTGAACAGGGTATAAAAAGCGCTGTAACGAAGTAAAAACAAAAAAACCACACACACACACATTCTAAAAGCCAAATTCTTTCTTTGTCCCCTTCAGAGACCCCCCCCCCCCCCCAACCCCCTAACCTTTACGCCGGAACTATAAGAGGATCTATCATAAATAAATATACCACTCTGCAAATCAAGCGGCCAGCTGACACAGAGGTTATAGTGCCTGCCTCTTCGTGGCAAGGTTTTCCGATTCCGGATTCGAAACATGGGTACCGCAGAGTCACGCTCCATTCTCTTCTTTTTGGATCCTTAGACCCCGGGCTGACAAAGCAGACAGCGGCCATCACGCCTAGTGGCGTCTTGTAGGGCAGCAACAAACTGACCCCATTTTGCTCGGTCGGTGGCCATCCTTCGTGCCGTGCCCCAACTCTGGTTCATGTTTTGCATCTCATCCTCCACTGTTCTCCGCCAGGTTGTCTTTGATCTGCTTCTCTTTCGTTTGTCCTTCTGGGGTCCATAGCATAGTAGTTCTGGTGATGGTGTCAGGGTCCCTTCTGAGGACATGACCAACCCAGTTCCAGCGTCTGCCTGCAATGACGGCGTGCATGTCGTTTTGACTGCGCCGTGTAAGCAGTTCCTGGTTGGAGATGGGTATTCAGCCAAAAAATTCGAAGAATTTTCCTTAGGCAGGTTGTGTGGAAACATAATAATTTACGTTCCATTTTACCTAGTTGCAAATGGGTACGTGACTCCTGCTCTTGAGTTTGGGAATGCAAATAGGACAGAAACATTTAATACCACTTCAGAAAGCTGGACCTTGCACAGTGACGTTTTTGAAACTTCCCTCCACAATGGCAGTATTTGCTACAGGACTATCTTTTTTTTTTTACAATGCTTATCACATCATTACTTACTTACTTAGTCGGTCCTCTTCTACCTTGGAGTTTAGAAATTTGCCAAATAGAGCGCCACACTATCCTATCAGAAGTTTTGGTGTCGTAGATTTTTGATAGGAGAATTAAGACTTGGGTTGGTCTCTTCCGAATAGATTAGAATAAGTGATAGTCACAGTGAGAAGTAGTAATAGCAATAGATTTTCACGAGGGAGATGGTAGAAATGTGGTAGAGGCTGTCTCTGAAATCAAGAAAATCTCTCTTTCACCTATCTTCTACGACAGATTTAAAGTGAGTCAGACAGTCTACACACATATATATATATATATATAAAATATATATATATATATATACATATATATATATATATATATATATATATATATATATATATATATATCCACTCACATACATCCCCACATACGACGACAGTTAGACGTACAGACGTGGGAAAAACTATGACAATGATTAAATGAATAGTTTGGGAAAACGAACTGACCGACACGCTGGACTAAATTTTATGAGTAGTTTATTTATCAAGATTAAACTTCTCTCACAACATATCAAATCATATCAAGCATATACAAAGAAAAAAATCATAAACAAAAATCAAGAAATGCTACAAGAATGATAGACCCGTTGGTGTGATCCCTCCCTCGATGTATAGCTCACCGTCCCGTTAGAAGAAAGTGATAGCCCAAAGAGTCACAGATACATATGATTTAGTCTAAAATTCTTCTCCTTTAAGGTATGAACAGACTGGATACTCTGATCTAGTATAAGGGAATATATATAGATATATAGTTAGCAATACCTTGCATAAAGAAATGTTACAATTGTGAGTGAATCAACAAAGAACATCCCTCAGTCTACTTTCACTCGGTTCTTTCATCAGGGCCCTGTCGTGCATTTCTCACTTTCTTACCCCATAACCTGCCGTTGTTCACCGTCTGGCGCTATAACACAATCTGTTTTATCGTTTGATGAAGCGAATACCCAGCTCTGCAGATCTTGGTTTCATCCAATTTGTCCGGGGAGCGTTCTCTTCGGGCGATAAGTTTATTCAGATTTTAAGTTAGTGTCACTTTATCAGTTCAGGTAAGAATTAGTGTAAGCGGGTTTACTGTGTCAGAATCACGAGGTTTCCACTACTTAGGGAAAAAAAAGTCAGGTTTGTAACTTTCGATCAAAGGTAGCCTTCTTGGTCACGCCACAAGTTGACAAAAATTGCGGAAAAAAACGTTACTGTTTGTAATAGTTTACTTGCCACCAGGCTGCACTGTTCTTAAGGTTTTTCTCAGGAAGAACCAAAATCAGGCGCAAGAGGCCCGTTATCTCATTTAACCGTTACAGTACTCGTAAAGATTTTGCACCAAGCCACTCTAAGGTAAATGTTTTAGTTCTTCACAGCTATCACTCATACGTACTTAGCGCTGGCAAAGTTTGGGTACCACAGTTTCACTATATATAAATGGAAAGAACACATATCAAATAATTATACATACTATAACCGATAATTTAAACTGCAAGCGTAGCTTGTCTTATCATTTAAATTTTCCCGTGAAATAAGTTATATATAAAAATCAATCATTATGAATTAGGAATACCTACGTGTTCTGTCACCACTCATGAAGCATCTAGCATTAATAAAGTTAGTTTAGAAAGTTTATTCTCGTCTGATTATTAGCAGTTAAATTAAATTCCTTAATAGCCGACTGAGTTTAAGCTAGAAATATAATTTCTGTTTTCCACTGTAACTCGTCACTATAAAATAATAACAGACTATATAAATTAAGCGCTCTGCACCAAATCTAACTAGAGAAATAAAATAAGCGATTTAACACTTTAAACACTTCACAAAATACTAGATGTTATATATGATATTTTACCTCCAAACAGAATTACAGTTTCACAACGACTAGGATAATTCACTAGATAGGTATTTAGAAGCTCGGTAAAATTTGACGAGAAACTAATGACTTCGCTATACAAGCTTCATTCACTAGCACGAGTGATTCTGTCTACTGCAAGTTGGAGAATGAAAAGAAAGTTTCAAACTCTGGTTAATATCTATTACCAGACAAAGAGGTAAACTTTTAATTTCGCAAACGAAGTACTCTCCACTTTTCCGTCTTTAACGCTTACGTTTAACACCTAAACGCATGCCATAACTGCCACCTTGCGTCTCTGACACCTCCGTCTAAGAAACGGCCGAAGCGCTACGTGTCAGATGCAAATGTAGACAACTTGTCTGCACTGCAGGAGCAGTTTTTGCACCTACCCCGAGAAACTCATCCTGACAACCATAACTGACACTTTGCTTTCTCGCACCTTACGCCAACTCTGGCCGTGGAGCGTGAGTGTCATATCACCTGACACTGAGAATATACCTTGGAAACTAAATGTCAGATGCAAACTACCAGACAAATGTCTCCTCATCATGTCTGGCGGAGTGAATTCTCACACTTCAGGCCCAGAAACTTAGCCGAAACTGTAGACAGCTGTCTGCTCCCCTGTCTGACGGAATGCATTCTAACACTCTGCGTCTCGGGTAGGCGCTGACACGTTACGTCATAACTGCGTTCTCAGTTTAATCAGCAATGAAATGCGTTTCTAAATGAGAAACGAAACTGGCGAAGTGATAATGGGAAAAATATTATTTCTCGCAAACGAATGGATGCGAAAAATACAGGAAAAAGGTAAAGAGTGATAATAAAAATAGAGGATACGGGTGAAAGAAAAAGAAGAGGATATAGGCAATTTAATGATCATAAAACCTATGTGACAGAACGTCCCCCCTTTAAGATATGGAAGCACTCCATGTCTACGTTATGGAATTAAATTTCCTATATCCGTAGCTTCGGGGTGTCTGTCCTTTTCCATCTCATCTCCCCCCTCCATCTCTCTCCAATTCCTACTCAAGTCTACTCCCAAAGTTTCCTTTCTCTTGAATGTCTCCCATGCGCGCTTGAAAGAGCGTCGCCGCTTCTGACATTTTTGAAAGATTTCGTGTGTGTGCAGTGGAATTTCCCTGCCACTATCGTCATCTTCGTCAGTTTTGGCGATCGTCAGGAGATGGTCGGAGGTTGGCACCGGTCTTTCCAAGTATCTCTTTAACAGATTTAAATGGAAAACCTTCTCCTTTCCTTGAATAGAGATCTGGTAGTTAGCCTTAGAAATCTTTTTCAGGACGGTAAACGGCCCTTGCCATCCGATCTTCAGTTGGTTGTTTCCGGTAGGGAGTAACACCAAAACTTTCTCTCCTGCTTCCAGTTCTCTCTCTTTCGCGACTTTCCTGTATCGGTTAACGTGCTTTGTGCGTGCTCGCTTAAAGTTAGTCGTTGCTAGGTCCCATCCTAGTTTCAACCTTTCCTTTAAATCTGACATATTTACTGGCTGAGACAACTGTCTCATCAGCCTTCTGGTCTGTCAGCGACCAAAGTAAGGCTTCAAGCGGGCCCTTAATGGGTCTGCCGAATAAAAGTGTAGCTGGCGGAAATCCTGTGGAAGTATGAGATTCTCTGTAGCCAAATAAAGCTGCCGGAATGCAACAATCCCAATCTTCAGGTTTCACTTTTGCCAGTTTACTTAACATCATGTTGAGGTTTCCGTTAACACCTTCTACTAGCCCATTTCTGGCCAGAGTATAAGGCTTAGTGTAGATGTGCTGGTCCCTCAAGATCTTAACGATCTCATCCATCAACAGGTTTCAGTATGGAGATCCGTTATCCGTCAACACTTGTTGAGGGAATCCCAACCAAGTGAAAATCTGCACGAGGGCTTCTGCGACATGCTTGGCATCTGCGCATGTTAGCGGGATAGCTTCTGCCCATAAAGTGCATGTATCGATTAAGGTCAGGATAAACCTGTTCCTTCTTTTAGTCCTTTCTAAGGGTCCTAAAATGTCGATCACAACCCGTTCAAATGGTGTTCCCACTATTGGCATTTCGCCCAACGAGACTGGGGGTGTCCGTTGCTTGGGTGGTACACGTTGGCACTGGGCACAGGATTTGACATATCTGATAATATCAGTATTTACTCCTGGCCACCAATAATGAGTGGTTATCCGTTGGTTTGTGGCGTTCTGTCCCATATGTCTGCTGAAGGGAAGAGAGTGCCCCATTTCTAGGATTTGGCTTCTGTACTGTTTCGGTACTAGGAGCTGGTTGTAACCTTGGTCAGGCTTGCCCGTTCTGCGATAAAGTACGCCATCCTTAGAAAAAATGTCCCCGTGCTGTCTGGGTTCCTTAGCCATGGGCAGTTTCCTAAAGCAGGGTGCCAAAGTAGGGTCCTTTTGTTGCGCTTCTTTAAGTTCCATGGGTAACAAATTAGGCGCAGGCTCCCGTTCCTTCTTGGTTTGCCCTCTTGTAGTTACTTCTGCCACAATCAGCTCTTCCGGTTTCCCAATACACACGTATCTCCTGCCAAGTATGACTGGGTAGATGGGATCATCCATAACAGCCGCTTTGATCACGCCTCTGACAAAATCGGAGTGGATCTCCACCAGTGCGATGGGAAGCGCTGTAGGTGCATCACTTTTACGAACTCCACAAAGTTGGACGGTCTCTCCTGTCTCTTGACTGGGTTTAACCAGGTTTCTGGCAACAATGCAATCATACGAAAGCCCCGTGTCAAATAAACAAGAAGTTTGAGAACCGTTCATAATAACAGTACCTCGCGTTGAGGGTGTATCCCCAACAGGTTGGGAATCACTATCAATAATTCCGCCTTGTGAGACTGTTAGTAAGCATCCGATGCGTTTAGGCTCGGTGTGTTCACTCTGATCATTAGTCCCGTGCTCAGGAGTTCTCCCTTTGCCACCTTGACCTTTCTGGCCACGCTGCCATGTAGGGCGGTCGGGTTGATCAGACTGTTTACTGTGGTTGGGGTACTTGTTTTTGTAGAACTTGGATTTTTCAGGAGGGGGGGTTTTGAGGTCCAGTTTCTCTGTGGTTATTTTGGTTAGAAACATGAGGAATATGAGAAGATTGGTCTAGATTATTTTTCCGAAAATGCTCTTCTGTCGGTTTACTTTTTGTGGCCGGTAGTTCAGCCAGCGCATTGTGATATCGCTCAGACTTTTCTAAGATGTCTTCGAGCTTTTCTGCCCCTGCTCAGCTAGAAATCTCCGGGTATCAGCAGACAAAGTGTTCTTTATTTGTTCGGTTAAAACAAATTCCCCCAGACCTTCATAGGTAGAGGGGAGCTGTGAAAGCTCTAGGCACTTGGTCAAATATCCCTTTAAAGGAGACGAGAACTGCTGAAAAGTTTCAGAGCTCTCCTTCCTGCTGTTGCAAAACAGTTGCAAAAACTTTCGTGCATTCATTTCAAAGCGCTCAAGTAAAGCTTTCTTCAACCAGTCGTAGTTGTCTTGTTGGCCACTTTCCAGTTTAGAATAAACATCGTAAACAGAACCTTTAAGGGCCTGGGAAAGTTTCATACACCAACGCGACCTCTCTAAACCGTACAGGGTTGCAATTTTCTCAAATTTTTCTAGCCATGTGTCAATCTTCTCATTAGGACAAGGGAACGATTCAAGAGCAAATGACATAGCGCTGAGTTGAAGAGATTGAGGGCTAGTTTGATCAGTTAAGGAAGAATGAGGAGAAGACTCTCCACTGCTGGAGGTACAGGCAGCACCACGACTTTGGAACTCTAGCGTTTTAAGAGCCAACTCATGCTGTCTCTCTTTCTCTCTTTCCTTATGCTGTCTCTCTTTCTCTCTTTCCTCATGCTGTCTCTCCTTCTCCTTCTCTCTTTCCTCATGCTGTCTCTCCTTCTCTTTCCTCATGCTGTCTCTCCTCTCGTTCGTTCGCCCTGCGAATTTCCATTTCTTCATCCATCTTCCTCTGCTCTTTAGCTTCAGCTGCTTTCCTCTCCACATCATATCTCTCAAGTTCGTCTCTGACAGACGCTTTCGCTTCCTCTCCTTCCAATCCCTCCTCTCTCGCTTCATCTCTGAGGAGTTGTCTAAGCTTTGCCCTTTCTGCCATAGTAAATCAGTGGCTGAGACTTAGTCAAGAAAGAAATAGGGAAAAGAATGCACTGGTTCCTACCACTTACGAGAAAATACCAAAACAAAAGATGATATACTTTAACCTGGGATACCTCCTCCAAAAATAAAGTATCTAACTATCGCTGCTATTATCGGCAATAAAGCCCCTAATGCAAACGACGGCGCCAAATAAATGGTAGTTAAGATTACTCACTGAAAAATAAGTTGCTACAGTGGAAAACAAAATAATTATTGCAAAAATTTCGGAGGAAAAAAAATCCCTTAATTTTTTTAATCCACTATAAGTTCACCCCTGAAGATAGTTAGGGTAAGGGAGGCAATTACAGGACGTATAGCCTGATCGCGCTCCTTAGCTTAGCTCAAACACCTACTTCTTCAGAACCCTGTGAATGATATACACTCACAAAACTTTACCAGCGTTTAGTATTACAAAATCAGTAATTAACATATATTCCGACAAAATCAACCTGTAAACCAAATGTATAATGCTCAATAATGCTGTGGAAAAACAATTATTAGCCGTGTGGTCAGCACGCCCATAAAACAGATCGAAATGTCTAGGGGATAGTTATTTTTAAAAAGATACAAAACTCACAAGACATCACACTCTTACTCTATATCAGAATAAAGAATCTTAAAGACGAGCTGATATTTGTCGTCTCGTTTTCCTATTCAAAGTTCAAAATCCCGATAGACGAGACCCCATTTGTCGTAGATTTTTGATAGGAGAATTAAGACTTGGGTTGGTCCCTTCTGAATAGATTAGAATAAGTGATAGTCACAGTGAGAAGTAGTAATAGCAATAGATTTTCACGAGTGAGATGGTAGAAATGTGGTAGAGGCTGTCTCTGAAATCAAGAAAATGTTCTCTCTTTCACCTATCTTCTACGACAGATTTAAAGTGAGTCAGACAGTCTACACACATATATATGAAATATATATATATATATATATATATATATATATATATATATATATATATATATATATATATATATATATATATATATATATATATATATATATATATATATCCACTCACATACATCCACACATACGACGACAGTTAGACGTACAGACGTGGGAAAACTATGACAATGATTAAATGAATAGTTTGGGAAAACGAACTGACCGACACGCTGGACTAAATTTTATGAGTAGTTTATTTATCAAGACTAAACTTCTCTCACAACATATCAAATCACATCAAGCATATACAAAGAAAAAAATCATAAACAAAAATCAAGAAATGCTACAAGAATGATAGACCCGTTGGTATGATCCCTCCCTCGATGTATAGCTCACCGTCCCGTTAGAAGAAAGTGATAGCCCAAAGAGTCACAGATACATATGATTTAGTCTAAAATTCTTCTCCTTTAAGGTATGAACAGACTGGATACTCTGATCTAGTATAAGGGAATATATATAGATATATAGTTAGCAATACCTTGCATAAAGAAATGTTACAACTGTGAGTGAATCAACAAAGAACATCCCTCAGTCTACTTTCACTCGGTTCTTTCATCAGGGCCCTGTCGTGCATTTCTCACTTTCTTACCCTATAACTTGCCGTTGTTCACCATCTGGCACACGCTATGACACAATCTGTTTTATCGTTTGGTGAAGCGAATACCCAGCTCTGCAGATCTTGGTTTCATCCAATTTGTCCGGGGAGCGTTCTCTTCAGGTGATAAGTTTATTCAGATTTTAAGTTAGTGTCACTTTATCAGTTCAGGTAAGAATTAGTGTAAGCGGTTCACTGTGTCAGAATCACGAGGTTTCCACTACTTAGGGGGGAAAAAGTCAGGTTTGTAACTTTCGATCAAAGGTAGCCTTCTTGGTCACGCCACAAGTTGACAAAAATTGTGGAAAAAAACGTTACTGTTTGTAATAGTTTACTTGCCACCAGGCTGCACTGTTCTTAAGGTTTTTCTCAGGAAGAACCAAAATCAGGCGCAAGAGGCCCGTTATCTCATTTAACCGTTAAAGTACTCGTAAAGATTTTGCACCAAGCCACTCTAAGGTAAATGTTTCAGTTCTTCACAGCTATCACTCATACGTACTTAGCGCTGGCAAAGTTTGGGTACCACAGTTTCACTATATATAAATGGAAAGAACACATATCAAATAATTATACATACTATAACTGATAAATTAAACTGCAAGCGTAGCTTGTCTTATCATTTAAATTTTCCCGTGAAATAAGTTATATATAAAAATCAATCATCATGAATTAGGAATACCTACGTGTTCCGTCACCACTCATGAAGCATCTAGTTAGAAAGTTTATTCTCGTCTGATTATTAGCAGTTAAATTAAATTCCTTAATAGCCGACTGAGTTTAAGCTAGAAATATAATTTCTGTTTTCCACTGTAACTCGTCACTATAAAATAATAACAGACTATATAAATTAAGCGCTCTGCACCAAATCTAACTAGAGAAATAAAATAAGTGATTTAACACTTTAAACACTTCACAAAATACTAGATGTTATATATGATATTTTACCTCCAAACAGAATTACAGTTTCACAACGACTAGGATAATTCACTAGATAGGTATTTAGAAGCTCGGTAAAATTTGACGAGAAACTAATGACTTCGCTATACAAGCTTCATTAACTAGCACGAGTGATTCTGTCTACTGCAAGTTGGAGAATGAAAAGAAAGTTTCAAACTCTGGTTAATATCTATTACCAGACAAAGAGGTAAACGTTTAATTTCGCAAACGAAGTACTCTCCCCTTTTCCGTCTTTAACGCTTACGTTTAACACCTAAACGCATGCCATAACTGCCACCTTGCATCTCTGACACCTCCGTCTAAGAAACGGCCGAAGCGCTACGTGTCAGATGCAAATGTAGACAACTTGTCTGCACTGCAGGAGCAGTTTTTGCACCTACCCCGAGAAACTCATCCTGACAACCATAACTGACACTTTGCTTTCTCGCACCTTACGCCAACTCTGGCCGTGGCGCATGAGTGTCATATCACCTGACACTGAGAATTTACCTTGGAAACTAAATGTCAGATGCAAACTACCAGACAAATGTCTCCTCATCATGTCTGGCGGAGTGAATTCTCACACTTCAGGCCCAGAAACTTAGCCGAAACTGTAGACAGCTGTCTGCTCCCCTGTCTGACGGAATGCATTCTAACACTCTGCGTCTCGGGTAGGCGCTGACACGTTACGTCATAACTGCGTTCTCAGTTTAATCAGCAATGAAATGCGTTTCTAAATGAGAAACGAAACTGGCGAAGTGATAATGGGAAAAATATTATTTCTCGCAAACGAATGGATGCGAAAAATACAGGAAAAAGGTAAAGAGTGATAATAAAAATAGAGGATACGGGTGAAAGAAAAAGAAGAGGATATAGGCAATTTAATGATCATAAAACCTATGTGACACTTGGCATGGTTCCAGTCCAGTCCTGGGCCCTTCAGTGCTTGTCTGATGTTATCCTCCCAGCGAACTCTGTGTCGTCCTGGGATTCTGGATCCCTGGCTCATATCACAACATAAATAGCCTAATGTACCAAATAAAAAAAAAACAACGTTTACGTCCTTACTACTGAGTACGTACCAAAGCATTAATGTGCTCTTGTAGGGGTAAATTCTGTAGCAATATGTTTTACAGGATAAGGTTTCCTGCCTAGACACACAAACTTATATCAGCTGAATCTTACATCAGAAAGTTGTAAACAAGCAAACAGGCGATTACGCACGCGCACACATAGCTTTCAAAACGATGCATAATGTCATTACAAAGCTGCTTAATCACATTAGCATCAATATTAACTTCAGCTGATAATTAACAACTTACCCCCGTTCGAAGACGACCCAGGGAATTCCATATCGAGGAAATACCTGAGGGGAAAACAAAATAAAAAAGACCTCATGACTGAACGATAAACGGATTTCAAAATCATTATAAAGAGCAAAAGTAATGAATAAAAACATGCTTCTTTCTTTCTTCATTCACTTGTCAACACCCAAAGGAGCATAGACCTTCAACAAACTTAAAACCAAGTTTTCTTGTTCCGTGCCATCAGTTCAAGGTCTTTTCATGTCTACTTCATCTGGTATACGTTGTCTCCAGCTCTGTTTCCCATGTGTTGTTTGGTCTTTCTCTATCTCTCTTACCTGACGTAAAAGCATACAGTAAAATGAAAAAACAGCAAGGATTTTATCAATACCTTCCAAATAACTGATACACACAGATGGGGAAGTAGGGAAGTGAAGTCTGTTTGTGGTGGCTAATATGAGCCGCGGAGACCAGTTTACTTTCTCGCGGCCTGTCTTCCCTAATTCAAAAGCAGATTCAGGTACTCATTTTACAGCTGCGTAGGCTGCAGCGTGACGCGAACTGGTTTCGAACTGGGTTTTTTTTCGCCTCGAGACTCAAGGGCTCTAACCAAAGCAACAAGAAAGATTGAGGGAAAAAAGAGATAAGAGAGACACTGGAACATTTGACATAATCATCATTGTCTTTATCACTGTCATCATCATCATTACTGTCATCATCATGATTATCACTGATCATCATTATCACTGTTATCATCATCATTATCACTGTCATCAACATTATCACTGATCATCATCATTACTGTCATAATTATCACTGATCATCATCATCATCATCATCATTATCACTGATCATCAATATTATCATCATTATCACTGATTATCATCATCACTGTCACCATTATTATCATCATCATGATGATTATCACTGATCATCATCATCATTATCACTGTCATCAACATTATCACTGATCATCATCATTACTGTCATCATTATCACTGATCATCATCATCATCATCATCATCATCACTGTTATCATCATCATTATCACTGTCATCAACATTATCACTGATCATCATCATTACTGTCATCATTATCACTGTCATCAACATTATCACTGATCATCATCATTACTGTCATCATTATCACTGATTATCATCATCACTGTCATCATTATTATCATCATCATCATTACTATCATCATCATTGTCATCATTTTGGTCATCATCATTATTATTATCACTGATCATCATTATCACTGTTATCATCATCATTATCACTGTCATCAACATTATCACTGATCATCATCATTACTGTCATCATTGTCACTGATCATCATCATCATTATCACTGATCATCATTATCATCATCATTTTCACTGATTAGCATCATCACTGTCACCATTATTATCATCATCATCATCATTATCACTGATCATCATCATCATTATCACTGTTATCATTATCACTGTCATCAACATTATCACTGATCATCATCATTACTGTCATCATTATCACTGATCATCATCATCATTATCACTGATCATCATTATCATCATCATTATCACTGATTATCATCATCACTGTCACCATTATTATCATCATCATTGTCATCATTTTGGTCATCATCATTATTATTATCACTGATCATCATCATCATCATCATTGACATCATCACTGTCATCATCTTCGTTTGCGCTCCTTACGAAGCATACAGCCGTCTTTTGCAGCTGCTCCACGTGCAGGAATCCTGCACCAGCCCCATGCGAAACCTCCTATTAATCGCCGTGTACGACATGCATGAGGGTACAGTCTTCCTATTCTTTCTTCAGAGAACTAACGGGGCCTAATCCTGGATCAATCAATCAATACCCTCTAGCTCCCCTAGGAGCACAGGCCTACAACAAACACATACAAAGTCCCTCTAGTTGGGTTGCATTAGCTCAAGTGTCATCATCACGTCTTCCTCATCATTTTCACTTTTGTCTCCAGCTTTCCTCTCCGTGTTTTGTTGTTGTTTTTTTTTTTTTTTTGCCTCTCTTACCCAGGAGATTCTAGAACAAGGACTGCGTTGTAAGGCTACCATCAGGTTTCCGCTTTGTGTGTCCTATGGGAGCCGCGCTGGTGTAATGGATACAACGTTGTACTGGCAACCAGGTTTTCAAGGTTCAAGCCCGGGCGTCAGCGTTTGAAGGAATGTTTACGACCGGGAATTTGACTGAATAACCTAAACGGCTCCTGCACATAAAACCCCCAGTGGATGGGAAGGAGCGAAGCTCCTGACCGGGTTGGAAGGAAAGTCCACTGACCCCCCAGCCTCGCAATGACATGTCATTGGGCCGAAAGGGCTGGAAAGCTCGAGTGCCGCTGGTTAAAAGAAAAAAAAAAGTGTGTCCTATCCATCGTTGGCCATGTCCTTAGATGGGACACTGACACCATCAGGTTTCCGCTTTGTGTGTCCAGTCCATCGTTGGCCATGTCCTCAGAAGGGACACTTGACACCATCACCAGAACTGCTATGCTATGGACCCCAGAAGGGCGGCGAAAGAGAGGCAGGCCAAAGACAACCTGGCGGAGAACAGTGGAGGCTGAGATGCAAAGCATGAGGCAGAGCTGCGGCATGACACGAAGGATATTCAACGACCGAGTAAACTGGGGACAGTTTGCTGCTGCCCTTCAAAACGACACTAGGCAAGATGACCACCGACTGCTTTGTCAGTCAGAGGCTAAGGATCGAAGTAGAAGAAGATTCTACACAAGTGCCCATTAATGAAAGTATGTAGCTGTTTGGTTGTTGTATTTGTGATCTCCCCAGTACTCGTGTATAAATGTTACGGTACGGCTATAACGTAAGGCTTTACATGATACGTTATTTACGCACAGTATAATCCTTTTCTTCATTACTTTAGCCGTCTGGGACTATCATGGTCCCCTGGTGCCCAGAGCAGGGGTCGGGAACCTTTCCGTGACAAAGTGCCAAATATTTATTTTTCTCTCCATTTTAACAAATTGAACAGCCGCATGAAAAAAAAAAATCACATAGTATCCCTCATTCACTAAGAGTTAAGTAGTAGAGAGCCGAGAGCCGCACGAGATGGCTCAAAGAGCCGCATGCGGCTCGTGAGCCGCGGGTTCCCGACCCCTGGCCTACAGCAAGTACATTAATTAGAGCAGCCTGTGTGCTCCTGCTTTGGTGCTTCCTCTAGCATGTTGTACCACATGAGGTTGCAAGTATAAATCACAATTCTTGTCCCCTTGCACATGACCTATACCAAATCATTCATATACTCCTACAATGGTGGTTTGTGTAGAAATATATTTTGCATGATGAGGTTGCTAGCCTCATTCACATCCTCATATTAGTTGTCCTCAACGATATGCTTCAGGAAGCAACAGTTCAATTCTTCCTTTGTCTTCATAGAGACCACAGGGAACTATACGGTAAACAAACAAAATGGCATCTCAATTTGTCATTACTGATCAGAATCGACGTCTTTGCACTCCGGGTAAACCAATAGGTGCTCAGTCTCCCTCAGCAAATGTCGAATAGTATGGATGCTAATTGTTCCTGTTGCGCGCTGGTTCACGCCGAATGCATCATCTCATTCGTCCATCCCTGCTGGTCTTACATTTGATGTCAAATTCCAGCAGTCTTAGCCTTGATGATTCAGGGATTGCAGTGTCATTCTCTAATAGGCGATCATTAATTGTCCTCAGTATCTCTCCCTTATCCATATCCAATGCACCTTCTACAGGTGATCTTGAAGTTAGTCTGTCAGTTCTGTCATTGCCGCGTACCCCTGCACGACCAGGGCAGTAGATCCACATCCGTTCCTGAAGATTCAAAGATTCTATGGAGGTTTTCCCTTCATGCCAGAACCATCCACTTGGGACTGTGAGTCTGATACAATAACTCCCCTTGTTAATGAAGTTTTAAATAGCCATCCTAAGGCTGCAGTAACTGCCTCTACCTCCATCCATTCTCATGCTGGAGGTTGTTATCATATAAGCTCCACTATGTTCAGCGACGATTCTGCCCTTTGCTCTAGCATAGAAGCTGCACCCAGATTTCTCATCACGGATTACAGACCAATCAGTGTACACGATAGCATCATCATCCACAGCGTGATCATTTATCAGCTGATCAATTTCCAGCTCTTCCCTCCCACTGGCACACGTTCTGCACTCTCTACCAAGGATGATGATAACCTGCTGGTAGTTCGTCCAGTTCTCACCTTACTCCACTCTTCTCCCTTGGATATATTTTCAAATGTGGTCACCTGTCTAATAGTTGCCTCTGCCTGCGCCATTTAGGATATCCCCATCTTTATTCTTGCTCCTTTGATGTTAGTTTACATGCGCGTAAACACCCAAAGTGTTTTCATGTTTTTGGGACACCCTGCATTGCATCCAATGATATACGAGGGACGGTCAAAAAGAAATGCCTCGTAATTTTTAATTTCATTCAATAGGCAAGAAAACAGATAAAATTCACATTGAAATGTAGCCCCAAGGCTGAACTTCAAAAATTTATTTCTCAATGTAGTCTCCGTTATTTGTTACAGTTTTTGTCCATCTTCGCACAAGGGCATGTATCCCCGCACGGTAAAAATGTGTGTCCTTTTTCCTAAACCACTGGCGTATGGCGCGTTTAAGGGTCTTGGTGTCCTCAAAGTGATGTCCGCGAAGATCTTCTTTCAGTGGTCCAAACAGATGGAAGTCAGAAGGTGCAAGATCGGGACTGTAAGGGGGATGTGGTAATAATGTCCAGCCAAATTCTGCAATCGCACCAATGGTGCGTTTAGCGGTGTGTGGCGTGGCATTATCGTGCAACAGTAGTGCAGTTCTCTGATCTTTTAGTGGGTAAAGTCGCCGAAGACGACCTCTAAGTTTCTTCAAAGTTTCAATGTAGCGGTCTGCATTCACCGTGTTTTCCTGTTCCAAGAAGTCGAGAAGAACCACACCCTTCTCATCCCAAAACACGGAGGCCATAACTTTCCCTACAGATGGTGAACTTTTGAACTTCTTTCTTGTCGGCGATGTTGTGTGATGCCATTCCACTGACTGCCTCTTGGATTCTGGTTCAAAAAAATGAACCCAAGTCTCATCACCTGACACAATATTCACTACCTTTACTAATGGACAACATGGAAGAAAGTTCATCCAGTGTTACCCGACAGTCACCACGAATGATGCCATCAACTCGATGAATGTTTTGTGGAGTCACTGCGGTAGACGGACGGCCAGTCCGCTTTGCGTCAGCCATTAAGGATTGACCTACTTCAGCTTCGTCACAACGATGTACCCAACGTCGGACAGTGCTAACATCCACTGTTGAATCTCCATAAACATTCTTCCAGCGTTCGTGGATGCGAATTGGGGTCTCGCCTTCAGCATTGAGGAATTCTATGACATAACGTTGTTTTAACCGAACGTCTTTGGCAGCCATTTTTATACTGTTACAGTGGTGCCACCTGTTACTGAAACAGGTTGGTAATGCTATACAGTGCAGAAGAGTGTTTGAGGAATCCTGCTAAATTTACAAATTGCACACCGATGCAGTATTTACATACATAAAAATAGGAGGCATTACTTTTTGACCTTCCCTCGTAATTTATGTATTTCTCTGTTCAGTTCAATGAACTCAATGGAATAAATGAAGCTCCCGGATGAGCAATTCTAAGTGTGTGAACGAGGACAAAACAATTAGCAAGACTTATCCGAATACTCCCGTTAAAAGAGATCCAATTAACCGGAATTATCTCAAACAAAAACAAACTCGTTGACAACTGCACCGAAGCACATTACCTGTGGGCACATAAAACATAATTTGTCAGCGTAAGTTGTCTCTGTACGGTGAAAATACACTAAGATACACAGATAATTTGCCAGGAGCTCAGTCGGTGGACGTAATATAAACAACTTGCGAAATGCTGATTATAACAGTATTAACAATGAAAAGTGTAAGAAAAGTACGGGGAACTAACTGACATGTTATAACAGAAAGCAACAATAAAGGCTTGCCGAGAGAGTAGGGATCGAAGAGGGAAGGCAAACCCGGTCCCAAAAAATGCCGTGCTGAAGTCGGATGTGTCGACCGAAAGGAGCAAATATCGCAGCTTCGCTGTAAACGGACGAATGAGGAAGAAGAAATTCAGTGGCAGGCAACCCGGGAGCTGTGGGCGTTTTCTTTAGAAACATTCAGTTGTCTAAAGAACTTCTTTGATCCTTAGCCGCCGACAGTCAAAGCAGTCAGTGGCCATCACGCCTAGTGGCGTCTTGTAGGGCAACAACAAACTGATCCCACTTTGCTCGATCGGCGGCCATCCTTCGTACAGTGCCCCAACTCTGGTTCATTCTTTGCATCTCAGCCTCCACAGTTTTTATATATCAATTTGTCTAAAGAACTACTATGATAAAATCATGGTTGTTTTCATGATCCGGGGTATTTGGAAAAGTGTCACATATATCCGTACATTTTGTCGTCCCTCTGCCTCTCTTACATAAACACTTACCCGGGTACTAAAGTATGGCGTGATTGCCTACGACAGTCGGCATAAAGACAACGCAAAATGAACACTTTACTGAGAAGGCACAATAATTTTCGCGTAACAGCGAAATCAGATGAACACAGGTTCGGATTAACTGGCCTGTAATGTAAGTACATAATTCATACAAAAGTTAACAGTCCAGTACAGAAAACGTACATCAATCTTGTACTTATACAAAAAAATCTTCACACCGTACTGAGTATGTCATGATTGTCGGACAAAAATGAGCAATCGACTAAGAGGCACAACAATCTCCGCGTAAAGAGAAATCAGATATACAGAAGTTATAGTTAAGTGGATAACAGTGTTTGGCTACCAGTTCATGCGTAGCTCATACAAAACTTAACAGCCCAGTACTGAAAACTTACAACAACCTCGTACATAAAAACTTTGCCGGGTTTGAAGTACATTTTAAGTCATGTTTTCACGACTTTCAAGTGGCTACTTCTGATTCATGGTCGTGTGTATATGCAGTTAAAAACACGATTTATGCGATCTACAACCCGTGTACTTCGGTGGTACTTCGGTGCAGTTCTCAACAACAAATAACGGTCTTAACACTTGAGGTAGCAGATCCTTATTTAACCGTGGTTTTGTTACTTGTTCTCAGCACATGTTGCCCCCCTTTTTTCGTATCTTTACAGTATTTCATTTTCCTTCTTTGTGGGTACAGAAGAGTAGTGTCAATAATAATAATAATAATAAATTCTTTAAGCGCCAAACACGGCGCATAAGGCAGAAACCAGTGCTCTCCAGGTTGTTCGTTGTGACGCCACTCCTCTTAGCTCTTGCACATTATTTAGGCCCAACGTTCTTCCTTCTCTTATTATTGTTCTTCTGAGTGTTTCTTTTGGTCTTCCTTTTTTCCGCTTACCCTCAGGAACCCAAGTGAGCGCCTGTAGTGGTATTCTGTTGTTTTGCATTCGTAGGACATGACCGATATATGACCATCGTCTTTTCCTTATATAGTCGGAGACATATTTCTGCCTAGAGTCTTCTCTTATTTGTCGATTAGTCTTGAATTCTTTCCAACTGATGTTCATGAGTTTTCTAAGACATTTGTTCTCGAATGTATTCAGCTTGTTCTCCAATGATTTTGTTATTTTCCAACTCTCACAGCCGTATGTTAACACTGAGATAACATTTGAATTAAACAGACGAAGCTTGGTATGTATATTCAATGATCGTAATTTCCAAATGTTAGATAATCTATTGAAGGCGCTAGCTGCCAAAGCAATTCTAGTATTCGTGTCAATAGTGGTGCCTAAAATCCGCCTTGCGCTTTTTCTCTCCCTCTCTTTCACTGTGCTCTTCTTTCAAATTTGTCGTTGCCTTAGGACAAGAGCAATCACTGTGATTATCCCCCCCCCCCCCCCCCAAGCCCCCTTTTCTCTTTTTTTTCTGCTCAGGTGGAAAGAGAAGACAAGCAAATGTTATCGAAGTAAGAAGGGATAGTCGCTTAAGATAACTCGTCTTTTTTTAATCTTGCTGGGGTGACCTGAGAAAGAGTTGCGATCCTTATGTCTGACCTGATAGGCCAATACTGACCGGAACATCTTCTTCTTTGATCCTTAGCCGCCGATCGTCAAAGCAGTCAGTGGCCATCACGCCTAGTGGCGTCTTGTAGGGCAACAACAAATTGATTCCACTTTGCTCGGTCGGCGGCCATCCTTCGTACAGTGCCCCAACTCTGGTTCATTCTTTGCATCTCAGCCTCCACAGTCCTCCGCCAGGTTGTTTTTGGTCGGCCTCTCTTTCGTTTTCCTTCAGGGGTCCAAAGCATAGCTGTTCTTGTGATGGCATCGGGGTCTCTTCTGAGGACATGGCCAACCCAGCTCCAGCGTCTGCCAGCTATGATGGTGTGCATGTCCTCTTGCTTGCTCCGAGTAAGCAGATCTTCGTTGGTGATGGTATTCGGCAAAAAGATTCGGTGACTTTTTCTTAGGCATGTTGTGTGAAAAGAGGACAATTTCGACATTTCCTTCTCTGTAACTCTCCAGCATTCTGCACCATAGAGAAGCACAGAAAGCACACAGCTCTGATATAATCTTAATTTTGTGCTTGTGCTGTATTGAGAGGACTTCCAGATGTTGTTTAGGCTAAAAAAAGGCTGTTCTTGCCTTATTCATTCTGATGTTGATGTCTTTGCCTGCCCCGCCGTCTGGTGTTACTATGCATCCTATGTATGTGAAGGTATCTGTCTGTACCAGTTGCTGATTCCTTACTGATATGGGCTCAGGGTTGCTCACATTGAGCGTCATGACCTCAGACTTCTTTAAATTGATGTTCAAGCCCACCTACTGCCTAAACTTATTGAGTCTATCCGTTTTTTCTTGGATGTGTTGATGTGAACGTGCTAGTAGTGCAATGTCATCTGCATATTCCAGATCTTCCAATGTAGAAAATGTTGTCCATCTTATTCCTCTTGGACTGCCCTCTGTTGTCTGGCGCATCACCCAGTCTATGACTGTTAAAAATAGAGTGGTTGATAAGGGGCATCCCTGTCGTACTCCTGTCTTCACCTCAAAAGTTAGGTTGCTCTGCCCAACACTACACGTAAAGTTGGCATAGAGGCTTTTTATGATTGACACTATGCAGCTTGGAATTCCATAATAATAATAAATTCTTTAAGCACCAAACACGGCGCATAAGGCAGAAACCAGTGCTCTCCAGGTTGTTCGTTGTGACGCCACTCCTCTTAGCTCTTGCACATTATTTAGGCCCAACGTTCTTCCTTCTCTTATTATTGTTCTTCTGAGTGTTTCTTTTGGTCTTCCTTTTTTCCTCTTACCCTCAGGAACCCAAGTGAGCGCCTGTAGTGGTATTCTGTTGTTTTGCATTCGTAGGACATGACCGATATATGACCATCGTCTTTTCCTTATATAGTCGGAGACATATTTCTGCCTAGAGTCTTCTCTTATTTGTCGATTAGTCTTGAATTCTTTCCAACTGATGTTCATGAGTTTTCTAAGACATTTGTTCTCGAATGTATTCAGCTTGTTCTCCAATGATTTTGTTATTTTCCAACTCTCACAGCCGTATGTTAACACTGAGATAACATTTGAATTAAACAGACGAAGCTTGGTATGTATATTCAATGATCGTAATTTCCAAATGTTAGATAATCTATTGAAGGCGCTAGCTGCCAAAGCAATTCTAGTATGGATTTCTCTTGTTGTGTCACCATCCTGAGTCATTTTACTGCCTAAATAATTGAAACTTTCAACTTTCTGTAGTTTTTTCCCCGTTCAAGATGATATCAAAGGTCTCGTTAGAAAAGTTCATAGGTTTAGTTTTAGAGGCATTTATTTGGAGACCTATTTTAACCGAGAGATGACACAAATTATTTATTGCTTCTTGGGATTGTCTTGGTGTTGAACTTAAGAATGCTACATCATCTGCGAAATCCAGGTCCCCCAGGAATTCCATAAGCCCTCAGTATTTTCCATAAACTGTCCCTATGTATGCTGTCAAAAGCCTTTTCAAAATCAACGAAGTTAATGTACAGCTGTCTCTGCCATTCTGAGCACTGCTCTATAATGTTCCTGAGAGTGAATATATGAGCTACACATCTTCTGTTCTTTCTAAATCCTGCTTGTTCTTTCCTCAGTTTGTGGTCTACTGCTTTTGAAATTCTCTGTATAATTATCCTGCCTAGTATTTTGCTGGGAACTGAAAGAAGAGTGATTCCTCTCCAATTATTGCAGTCTGCAAGATCTCCCTTCTTGGGAAATTTGACAATTATTCCCTTGTTTCACTCTGATGGTGTTGTCCCCGTTTTCCACACATGTGCAAATAGTGGTTCTAATAGTTCTGCTGCTAGCTCAGGGTCTGTCTTAAACAGCTCTGCATTTAAGTTATCATGGCCCGGAGCTTTACCGTTCTTTAACCCTTTGATTGCTGTGATGATTTCTTCTTTTCGTGGAATGTCTGTATTTACATCTAGATCGTTTTCAGCCTCAGGAACATTCAATTGTGTCTCTGGTGGTTCCCTGTTCAGAGTTTCTCTGAAGTGCTCTGCCCATCTTGTTTCCTGTCCCTCTGCTGTTGTGATGAGATTTCCTTGCTTATCTCTTACTAATGTAATATTGTTTGCACCTCGTTTTCCGCTGATGAATTTAGTTGTTTTGTATACTGTGCTTTGTTCATTTCTCAGTGCTGCCTCTTCTGCCTGTCTTTCAAGATCGTCTAGGAAATTCCTTTTGTTGGCTCGGGTTTGCCGTTTAACTTCCTTGTCCAGCTGACTGTACTGTTCGCTATATAGTTGCTTTAACCTGGGGGGACTTCGCTTCTGTTTTCTTTCTTTTCATTTCCTTTCTCAGTGTTATGGTGTTTAATGTTTCTGGTGTTATCCAGTCTTGCTTCTTCCTTTCCTGGAATCCCAAGCATGATTTGCTGCTTTCCTTATATATTGTTGAAATGGTGTTGAATTTCTGGTCTATATCATCAGTCAATTTCTTTTCCTGACTTTTGGCAAATTGATATCGTTTCTTTATGTCAGCCGCAAAAGCTTTTCTGGTAAGGGGGTCCTTCAATTTGCTGATGTCAAACCTTTTCTGTGTAGTTACAGTTGGTCCAGCCCTTCTTAGTTTCACTTTCAATTTTGCTACTACTAAATGGTGATCACTTCCCACATCTGCACCTCTTCTTACCTTCACATCTTGTAATGCATGTCTCCATCTACCGTTAATCGTGATATGGTCTATCTGGTTTCTGTCCCGACCATTTGGTGATTCCCATGTTAATTTGTGAATTTCTTTATGTGGGAAAAGTGTTCCTCCAATGACCAGGTTGTTAATACTACAGAAACTTATTAATTTATCCCCATTTTCGTTTGCTGTTCCGCTGCCGCATTTCCCAATTACTCTTTCATTATATGTATTGTGCGTACCAACTTTCGCATTGAGGTCTCCCATTACTATAATAAGATCATATCTAGGTGTGTCTTCCATTTCTTTCTGCAGTTGTTGATAGAATTCATCCTTGACCTCTTCATCGCTGTCATTCGTTGGTGCGTAGCATTGTATTATTGTAGTATTGGTGAATCTACCTCTCAATCTTAATCTTATCAGTCTGTTGTTGATGGGTTTCCATTCCAGTAATGTCCTTTCTATTCCTTTCTGTAAAATAATGGCTACGCCTTCGTTGTGATGTCCATCCTCTCTTCCAGAGTAAAGTACTGTTTCTCCTGTTGCTGTTTTAACTTTTCCTGCCCCTGTCCATCTGCTCTCGCTTATTCCTAGAATGTGTAACCTATAGTTTCTCATTTCTGCGAAGACCTGTTTTAGTTTACCTGTCTCATTCATTGTCCTGACATTCCAAAATCCTATTCTTGTATCATGTTTTGCGGTCAGGACGTCCGTTCTCATGTCAGTGGCTTCCTTTCGGCTTTCACCACTGACAGTCATACGAGCCTCAGACTCCGGATGTCCGTCCCGCAGCAAAGTTTGTTTATTTGTTATCGTTTCCGTAACTTCATTTTTTTTTTTACATAGACAGGGGTGTCAGCCCTATGCTAAAACTCCCAACCTGGAGGACCAGGGTGACTGCTTTCGTCTGACCCCTGCCCGCGCAAACCTGTCCAGCTTGGTAGAACCTTCCAGGAGTAAAACTCCCGCTGGCATAGCTCTGGGGGTAATCAGGGTACGCAAGCCGCCATATCTCGACAAGGTATTGACACCGGTGATGGCAGTGACCGGAACATATCATATAATAATTTCCAGCGAGGCCAGTAGTTAGTGAAACTATTCATCCTTCACAAATAACGATCTTTCCCAATAATAAAAGATGTGTAGGTGAAATATACAAAATAAGACACTCTACGGTAGTGATTGGTTTTAAAAAATAAACTAAAGCCACAACTAATTTTCGTGTGGGCGAAATTTTTGGCGATAAGACCCGAGTGTTCTAAGACTCGTTACTTGCATTCCAAGTTTCATCGCTCAAAGAGGATCAGACGCCAGATAGGAGATAGACAGGTTTTGCTAACAAGTGACTAAGGCTAGAATTAAGTTTTGTGAAATATAAAGTGTTAAAAGCGTATACTGTCACGATTCATAAGAATTTTCCCCAAATCATCATGCTAAGAACTGTAGATTAGCAATTATCATTAGCTCACATGGGAAGACTGCACCTACGCGGCTGCACTAAAAACATTATCGACCAATCTATGCAAAACGCACCTGGATACCTAACTGTTACGAAGGGTTTCTGGTACCTGTTACTAGTACTCAGCTCTGGACGCCAATCATAAGATACGGATTTAGATAACATTCGAAGCAGCACCACTTGTAAGATTTACTCGTACATTTGAAGAAGTGTCGTCGACCCGGATTTGGACTGGAATAATTCGAGCCCTGGCGAAGACATTTGAAGAAGTATCGTCGACCAGGGACTGGAATAACCTGAACGGCTCCTTAGCCGATCCAGCTCTAATGGGTACCTCCGAAATCGGCGAGTATCCGCCTGAATAACGAGAGGACACCTGTCATTGTGCAGTGAAAAAAGGGATACTCACGTAAAATCAGTCCCAAGTTAGACATATTAACCAGAAATTTCGCCTCGAGTAATAGCGGGCATACGTTACAACAACAAAAAACTCGTGCAAAGTACGTGATGCCAAAAGCCAATCGACTCCTGACGTGAGAAGAAAAGTCAAGACTTCGTCCAGACTCCAGCGACAACCCATTTTCACTATCTGAACAGATAAGTTACATAGCTAGCATAATGAATGGACTCCTCAAACTTCTCCAAACATTAAAATCATCTGATGAAGAAAGCAATATTTCTCCCACAAGCTACCAACCTATTTAACGGTTGTTTTTTTCCTTTCTAAGTTACCATTTTCAATTTTAACCTTGTTTCGACTATGTTTCATACAGAAATTTACTTGGTTATATATATATATATATATATATATATATATATATATATATATATATATATATATATATATATATATATATATATATATATATATATATATATATATATATATATATATATATATATATAAGTAAATATAAATCCAGTATATTATATACAGAGTTAACCAGATCAACATTTCTCTAAATTACCTTCGGCTTGAGGCTCATTAGACACGAGTTAAGTGTCACATCGTGACACATACCTATCTCACAGAAGTGGGCGAGGGATACTAATTTTACATCAAACCGAGAAAACGCACTTGTTATTGTTCAATCAATATCCTTTAGATCCCCAAAATCGAGAGATTCAAACAAACACACGCCAAGTCCTCCTGTCACGTGCCATCAGCTCAAGTTCTTTCCACGTTTTCCTCATCCTTTTCATTTCTGTCTTCAGTTCTCTTCTCCAAGTGTTTTTTTGTCTATCTCTGCCTCTGTTTCCCTGGGGATTCAATCAACAGATTTCTTCAATGTGTGCCCTATCCATCGCCAGCGTCTTCGTCTCATCTCTTGTTCCACGGGCACTTGTTTGGTTCTTGTCATCAGTTCTACATTGGTGACTGTCATACTCATTCAATCCTTCTATTCTACGCAAGCACCCTTGTATGAATGTCTGTAACTTTTTAGTTGTTGTAGCTGCCATCCTAACAATACCCGTGAGACTCCCTAAAGAAGGAGCATGTGGTGAAGTGGGATGGTATAAATATTTATAGGGGACTTAGTGTACTGACTGAGATCAGCTGTGAAGGTATATATATATCTAATAAGAGTAGTGTATTATATATAACCTTACTTGCTGCCACATATGTATACCTCAGTCAGAATTATTCTGGAATAGTGTGATGACTACGTTATATGTCTAGGGTATGTGTATGATGAAGTGTAAGTCATAACAACAACAGACAGATAAACAATTTAATTTATTCCACCACACTTGACAACACTGTGACACTCACATACATAAAACACTCTACAAGGATATCTTAAAGGAGTCACTGATAACTTTTCAAATAACAATATGTATTCATTGCTGTCATGAATGAATATGTGTCCTGATTCAAATACAAAGGGAACCAGGAATCACAATCAATTTTAATTACAAGTTATAAGTACAGAATTTATCAATATGAATATTGTAGTGACATATATTATTAAAAGTATCCTATGTGTGTCAGTTGTGTAGTAGTAATATGAGGTAATACTGGTTTTGTTTTGTTCAAGCTCTGTTGGTATTTGTCATCATGACTTCAATAGTTTGTCTTTATTGGAACTAGTATTGGAGATGTTCTCAGTTCCTGATATTAAAACAATTTACTTCCCCTCTTAAGTTTATGTTACAATGTTATTTTAAGATGGGGGTACATAATTTTGAGCTCAGCTGGCCACATCAGCTTATCTTGCGTGATGGCGGCAGGAAAAGACTCCTCTGCTCGATTTCTCCCCTGGGCTCTGGAGACACCTCACTGATAGCTAAATGGACCAAGGAGTATGCTGTCCGACTCTGGATTCAGCAAAGCTCTGACCAGGTGCTGCTCAATACCATCAAGACCACGGTCCCACAATTCATGGAAACAAACACAGATACGTTGATTAGCAATGAATTCTGGCACAATTACTGGCACAAATTCCCATCTGCTTATGTTCCAGGCTTTTATTTAGCAAAAATATGAGCTGGCTTCAACGCACTGTTGCTTTATCAAGCTTATTTGAACTAGTGGTCTCGAACTAACGCTCCTAAGTGAATTATATCAGCGAGTCTGACCAATGGAGCCACGTTTCGACAAGTGTTTGAAAAAATTTTACCTTCCTACGTCTCCCCTAACAACCAAAGATAGTATTTATAGTCCGACCAATCGTGTTTAGTCTTATATTTGTTGCGCTCCAATCAATTTGGAGTTTACATGGTAGGCTATTTCCGTACGCACGGTTTTTTTAAAACACGTTATAAAAAAATTTTATGAGCAGAAATGATTTCATGCTGTCAGGCATCCCTACTATTTTATTTTGGTTATAACTTGTTAATTCCTAGACTATTTGCGTAACGTTTTACATATTCTTTGTCAGCAAGCCCTAAGGAACCCAAATATACAAATTTAAAAGAGCTAAGTGGCTGCGTTCAAAATATGCAATTTCTTCTACCTTCTGTTTCGACGATGTGCTGTCTGGGTACCGTAATGTTTTCAAACGTAAACCCATCTAATGTTATCTTTTCTAATAAGAGTTTTTCAGGATTTAAAAACCTAACTCTGGGCAGGGTAGTGAATTTATCACTGTCCGTCCGAAAAAGTTAGTGCATGTGGCCTTACACGCGTGATAGTAGTAATTGTGTATCGCATTACGCTTGTTGGGGTGGCATTAATAGCGAGACGCGTGTTTAATTTTGCATGCGTTCGGCTTTATGCCTCTCCCTTCTCTCTATCCTTTAGTCCATCTGTCTTTAGTTACGCCGTGTATAAAATGGAATGAATGAAATATTAAAATTAGGTCATTGTTCAGCTTGCGTATCTCACTGTTTTTCCAAGAAATACAGCACACGTTTCATTGAAGAACGCGGGTAATAATATAGTAGGCTTTTACTATCAACGTGAAAGCGTTACAATTTGCAGACGAAGCATAAAACAAAGGGGGATTTCGAGTACTGTCATTGTGACAGCACTGTTTTTTACCATTCTTCTTCCTTTATTTATTATATGTATTTATTAGGCTTTATATTTACTTGATAATTTATATATGTGGATTAGAATATTTCACGACACCTCCCCTCTTAAAACAGACATTATATGTCAGTCCTTTATTCTATATACACATAGATAAATGTAAGTCAACTTGACTTTACTCTGCTGTGGTGCTATCATGGTTTTATGTAGTTGGGTCCATTCAGAGTAGGCACTACTCATGAAATCTGCCTCAGACTTCTACAACCAATAATTTATTTCGGTTATGTTACTGAACAGCCGCAAGTGTGAGTGCTTGTCTTAATGCTGCTTCGCAACCCGTATTCACCATTTCTCTTCTCTGAGTCTGCGCACTGACATGTCCAGAGAACATTATATTTCCCTCAAAATGTACGTTATGAGGAGATAACATATACCTGGTGATAGCAGAGTTTTCGTAGTGGATCCCATAATCTTCTTATTATCCTGTATGAAACATTCGGAATATCCTCAATCAAAGAGGCAACTCAGGGATTCATTACGTTCCTCCTAAATGTTTACATCCAACAATTTTATCTGATCTCAGGTTTTACTGGAATCTGATATTATCCTTTACTCAGATCCACTTTTGAGAAATATTTAGCTTTATTTAGTCTGGCAAACAGCTGATTTGTATCCGGCAATGGATCCACCTGTCCTTCTGTAATAGCATTCAGTCTCCTGAAATCTATACAGAGTCTATGTTCTCCAGAGGGCTTCCTTAATAGTACAACACCGGAACTATATGAGGATTCACTGTGTGAAATAATTCCCTCCTTCAATAGATAGTCTATCTCTTCCTTCAAAGCTTTCTCCTTAGCAAACGGAATCGAATATGGTTTCATACAGACAGGTGTGGGGTCTATCAGTTTCATATCATATTCCAATAGGTTTGTATGCCCTGGTCGGCCTGTTAACACCTCTGCATGATTATTTAGAACCTGTTGCACTCTCTCTTTCTGAGTTTTCGTTAAATGTGTACTGATTTTCACCTGTGCTGCTGTCTCACAGGGGTGTAATGGATACTCAAATGATGAAAGTGGTTCCTTTTTCATCTCCATGGCGATGGACAAGGTCAACAAGTGTGTCTCTTCCTGATGTTCTCTTTCCAAATATTTCTTCAGGAGATTCACATGATAGATTTTTTCTTTCCCCTTCTTATCTATCTTATAATTTGTTCTAGACACCTTCTCTAGAACTGTATATGGACCCTGCCATCCAATTTGTAACTTATTCTGACTCCCGGGCAAAAGAAGCAGTACTTTCTCTCCCACAGCCAAATTTCTGTCTTTCGCCTTCCTGTTTATAATAGGCAGCATGTTTCTTCCTGGCTTGTTTCAAATTTTTTCATTGGCAAGTTTCCAGCAGTTTTTTAAACGAGTGGTCAGCTCATTCACATATTGGTATGAAGATGTAATGTTTTCCTCTGCCTTTTCATCAGTCCACGTTCTTAACAAAGCTACATATGGACCTTTAATTGTGTGGACCTATTTGTCCATGCACCGGTATGGTCTCTTCCACTCGAAGCTCTATAGTGATGATTTTTTTCCTCCCAGAATTATCATTCACAAAACGACCGCTACCAATTTTTCTTTTGGGGCTTTCTCCCCACTTAAAATTCTTGATGAGAGATTTCCTCTCTACATCCTCTTCCTCCAGTTTGTTTAAGTCCGATTGAGGGATTTTCGGCTTATCCTGAGGTAAGACATCTTTTTGCACTCTCCGCATAGTGGCCATTGTAAAACAGTTAAGTGAAGCTTGTCCGTGAAAAGGGGCTTCCCATTCCATTTGGTCCACTTTATCAAATCTATTTTTCTTTTTATTATCAGGCCTAATTTTGCCCCGTGGCGTGTCCAGGTCCTGATCCATGTTCCCACTTGTGGGTGTTCCCTCATGTGCTATGCTACACCTTTCTACAAAATTCTCAATGTCCCATCTTGCTTTGGGCCAATAATAATTGTGAGCCACCTTTTGAATGATGGTACCTATCTTCTCATGGTCCCCATCTGGTTTCACATGTAGGCTCCTTATTAAGTCTGCCCTATATCTTTTAGGAAGTACCAGCTGTCCCTGACCTTTGGATCTAGCTCCAGTCTTCCTAAACATCAACTTGTTTTTCATGTAAAAATCTCCCTTGCCTGGAGTTGTATGACAAGTTGACAATTTTCTGAAACAAGGCTTGAGTGTTTTATCCCCAGCCTGTGCCTTCCTCATCTCTTCTGGAGTGGTATCTAACATAATATCCTCCTCCTGTCTTGAGGTCGACCTGACCTGAAGGGTTGCCATATACACAGGTTTCCTTCTGCAACGGTCAGTGTCATGATTGTCCATCTGACAATTCTTACACCACCTTTTTCCTTGGTTGAAAGATTTTCTTTCATCATATTTCCTTTCATCGAATTGTGGGAATTTATTTTTATTTTCATACCGTGGCCTATCAAACTGGTGATTACCTTTGTTTTGATCCCTAGGATCAAATTTATTAAAGTTCTGTGGTGCCCTAAAGTTATCCACTTGTTTCTTTTTTATTACCTGTTACCTCTGCTTGAGCTGCTTGATACCTTTCAGCAACATTTAGCAACTCACCCAGCCTCTCTGCACCTTGTTCCATGAGAAACTTTCTCAGGTCTGGAGCCATGGACTCTCTTAATTGCTCTATAAGGACCATTTCCTTAAGATCTTGGGTTTTCCCCAGAGAAGTCCATTTCTCCAAGTATGTCTCTATCGTGCAGAGAACTGGTGATAGGTTTCACCTGACAGTAGTTTAGCATTCCTAAATTTTTTCCTATAAAATTCTGCATTCTTTTCATATCTTAACAAAAGAGCCTGCTTTAGCATGTCATAATTTTCCTGATCACCTCTGCTCATTTTTGCAAAAACTTCATAAGCTGCCCCACGAAGTCCTTGAGATAACTTTAAGCTCCACCTCTCTCTCTCTAACCCATACGTGGTAGCTAATAGTTCATACCTATTTAGATAGCTCTCTATATCATCGTCTTTCTCAACAAAATGATCTAAATGAAAATTCATAGCTGAGGTTGAGGCTCCTTGGCTAGCAGTGGCATCAGAGGCAAAGGGACTGGCACCATTTCAGAGCAATGGGCCTTGAAACTCAAACTCCCTTAGTCGTAACTCATGTTCCCTTTGTAATCTTTTATCTTCTGCTTCCCTTTCTGCAGCTAATTTCTTCTCTTCCCTTTCTGCAGTCAATCTTCTTTCTTCTGCTTCCCTTTCTGCAGCTAATTTCTTCTCTTCCCTTTCTGCAGCCAATCTTCTTTCTTCTGCTTCCCTTTCTGCACCCAATCTTTTGTCTTCTCTGTTTCTGCTTCCAATTTCTTAGCCTCAGCCTCAATCTGCAACCTCTTAATTTCTTTTTCAGCCTCTAACTTTCTTTCGGCTTCAAACCTTCTTCCTTCGCGTTCAATAAATTTGTCACATTCCGTAGTGACATAGGCAACCATAACTTGCCCATCTAATCCTAACTCTTTTGCAGTCTGAACAGCAGCAGATCGAAACTTGGCCAGGTCCACCATTGTCTATCAGGTAAATTTATACAATGTCTAACCAACAATTCAATCTCTAAATATATATCTAATGGACAACACAGGCACCGTGAGCTCAACCTTATTTAATTCCACCCAAGGATACCTTTTAATTCTTATATTCCCTGAAGTGAATTACCCCCAATATTTTTAATAGGGAAAGATTCAAAATCCCAAGAGCGAGACCCCAATATATGTGGTGAAGTGGGATGGTATAAATATTTATAGGGGACTTAGTGTACTGACTGAGATCAGCTGTGAAGGTATATATCTAATAAGAGTAGTGTATTATATATAACCTTACTTGCTGCCACATATGTATACCTCAGTCAGAATTATTCTGGAATAGTGTGATGACTACGTTATATGTCTAGGGTATGTGTATGATGAAGTGTAAGTCATAACAACAACAGACAGATAAACAATTTAATTTATTCCACCACACTTGACAACACTGTGACACTCACATACATAAAACACTCTACAAGGATATCTTAAAGGAGTCACTGATAACTTTTCAAATAACAATATGTATTCATTGCTGTCATGAATGAATATGTGTCCTGATTCAAATACAAAGGGAACCAGGAATCACAATCAATTTTAATTACAAGTTATAAGTACAGAATTTATCAATATGAATATTGTAGTGAGATATATTATTAAAAGTATCCTATGTGTGTCAGTTGTGTAGTAGTAATATGAGGTAATACTGGTTTTGTTTTGTTCAAGCTCTGTTGGTATTTGTCATCATGACTTCAATAGTTTGTCTTTATTGGAACTAGTATTGGAGATGTTCTCAGTTCCTGATATTAAAACAATTTACTTCCCCTCTTAAGTTATGTTACAATGTTATTTTAAGATGGGGGTACATAATTTTGAGCTCAGCTGGCCACATCAGCTTATCTTGCGTGATGGCGGCAGGAAAAGACTCCTCTGCTCGATTTCTCCCCTGGGCTCTGGAGACACCTCACTGATAGCTAAATGGACCAAGGAGTATGCTGTCCGACTCTGGATTCAGCAAAGCTCTGACCAGGTGCTGCTCAATACCATCAAGACCACGGTCCCACAATTCATGGAAACAAACACAGATACGTTGATTAGCAATGAATTCTGGCACAATTACTGGCACAAATTCCCATCTGCTTATGTTCCAGGCTTTTATTTAGCAAAAATATGAGCTGGCTTCAACGCACTGTTGCTTTATCAAGCTTATTTGAACTAGTGGTCTCGAACTAACGCTCCTAAGTGAATTATATCAGCGAGTCTGACCAATGGAGCCACGTTTCGACAAGTGTTTGAAAAAATTTTACCTTCCTACGTCTCCCCTAACAACCAAAGATAGTATTTATAGTCCGACCAATCGTGTTTAGTCTTATATTTGTTGCGCTCCAATCAATTTTGAGTTTACATGGTAGGCTATTTCCGTACGCACGGTTTTTTTTTTAACACGTTATAAAAAAATTTTATGAGCAGAAATGATTTCATGCTGTCAGGCATCCCCACTATTTTATTTTGGTTATAACTTGTTAATTCCTAGACTATTTGCGTAACGTTTTACATATTCTTTGTCAGCAAGCCCTAAGGAACCCAAATATACAAATTTAAAAGAGCTAAGTGGCTGCGTTCAAAATATGCAATTTCTTTTACCTCCTGTTTCGAAGATGTGCTGTCTGGGTACTGTAATGTTTTCAAACGTAAACCCATCTAATGTTATCTTTTCTAATAAGAGTTTTCAGGATTTAAAAACCTAACTCTGGGAAGGGTAGTGAATTTATCACTGTCCGTCCGAAAAAGTTAGTGCATGTGGCCTTACACGCGTGATAGTAGTAATTGTGTATCGCGTTACGCTTGTTGGGGTGGCATTAATAGCGAGACGCGTGTTTAATTTTGCATGCGTTCGGCTTTATGCCTCTCCCTTCTCTCTATCCTTTAGTCCATCTGTCTTTAGTTACGCCGTGTATAAAATGGAATGAATGAAATATTAAAATTAGGTCATTGTTCAGCTTGCGTATCTCACTGTTTTTCCAAGAAATACAGCACACGTTTCATTGAAGAACGCGGGTAATAATATAGTAGGCTTTTACTATCAACGTGAAAGCGTTACAATTTGCAGACGAAGCATAAAACAAAGGGGGATTTCGAGTACTGTCATTGTGACAGCACTGTTCTTTACCATTCTTCTTCCTTTATTTATTATATGTATTTATTAGGCTTTATATTTACTTGATAATTTATATATGTGGATTAGAATATTTCACGACAGAGCATAACCCTCTTAATTATATCACTGCCAAGAGTAATCTTGAGCGAAAGTTGCTACCTTTGAAAAACTCATCCTCGTGGTAACGGTGCTTTTGTTTATTTAAATTATTGTACGAAATTAAAGTAAGTCAAAATGAGCGACATTTTAAATAAATTTTGTAACAACTGCCCAGTAAAAACTTTTTTTTTTTTTTTTTGTAGAAAAAGAGACAGGACTCTCCATGTTCATCCAAATTTTGATATTTAAAATATACCACGATAGAAGGCCATGTGCAAAATTTTAGCTTTTTTTTTTAAATAGGAGTATCTCCTCGTTTTGACGAGGTTGCGTCCTGTTCAACATAGACGCAGCGTCCGTCGGTTAAATTAAGGCGCATGTCCAAATATACAAGACCTACTGATTGGTATATTACACTTAAATTTCAGCTTCCGGTGCAATCTGAAACCTAGTGAACCAACAGCTCAAAGATTTCAAACATCCAAACAAAGCTCGTATCAAATTAAATAAAAATCTTTAACAAAAGAGATCTGCACATATTCTGGCTACACGGCAACTGCGCGGTTACAAAACTGACACTCAAACCCGTATGCTCGATATCATACATTGGCTTCCAGCAAATCATTGCATTTAGTTTATAACGGCTATAACCCTTGATATATTTTAAGACTGCGAAAAGTGGCTCATATCTGTGCAGTTTACCAATGTTTAATGCGTATTATTAGGGAAGCCGTTTGGCCGGGTCGGGCTATCAACGTGTCATGTGAAGCAAAGCACACACAAATGGAGTGGCGCAAGAAAGAGACAGTTTATTACCCTACTGTTTTATTACCTGTCAAACTCAGAGAGCCCAGGTATTTGAGATGGCAATCAATTTTTTTTTAAAAATTACAGTACGAGGTAAAGGTGGTCCACACAGCAGATACCACCGTAAAAAAAAAAAAAATAAAGGATCCCGTTACACGCCTATTGAGGCATATTGGGAATACGGTGTTAGGCCCATATTTTCTTGACCATCGGCACACTAGGGGTGATGTGGTCAGCATCAGGCCGGCCACCTTTAACCTTCCCAGAATTGTTCTGGTACCCAAATTCTTGAGGCTGGGTCGACCCTGGAGCCGTTTGCGATCTACACAATCCCACCTCAACTGGGGATCGAACCATGGACACCGAGCTAGAAAGCCAGTGCGCTAACCCCTGCGCTACCCCGGCTCCCAGATACAGCCGTAGTGGAGTGAAAATGTTAGAGACTACATCTGCACTATGCTATGTTCAGCTTTTTTTTTTAATTATAAGGTGGGGTGATCAGTTCCCTGTCTTAACGCCTTTGCCTTCCCTAATTCAACAGCAGAGTCAGTTGCCGAATTACAGCTGGGTAGAATGATGAAGGACGCTACTGGGTTTTGATATCAGAATCTGGTGATTTTGTCGCTAGAGGCAAGCGCTCTAGCCGCTTCGTCAACCGGACGCTCAGACGTAAAGGTAGTCGCATAACAGATACTGCCGCGATGAAGTGAAGTGTTAGAGACTACAATACTATGTCCAGCTTTTTTATGAGGTGAGGCGACCTGTTCCCTTCCTTTCTGCCCTTTCCCCTCCCTAACTGAAGAGAAGAGGCATGTACCCATTTACTGCTGGGTTAACTGGAGAGTAGCGATACCCAGTTTCGATGCCGGGAACCTAGTAACCTAGTCGCGAGAGGTAAGCAGATCGTGCGGCAGAGCTAAACGTTACAGCATCATCTCAACACAACCCGTAACCCGTCATGGGTCGTAGGGGTGCCATGGTGGAAGCATCAGCAGACAGGGTCCTCCACTGCTCTCTATCCTCAGCAATGCGTACAAGTGTGGAAAAACCGTGTCCTGCCCATTCTTTGATGTTATCAGCCCAGGATTTTCTTTGCCTTCCTCTTCTCCGTTTACCTTCGACTGTTCCCTGGAGGATCGTTTTCGAAAGGGAGTCATGACAAGTTACATGCCCAAACCAGGCGAGCTTTCCACGTTTCACTACTGACAAAAGTGGTTCTTGGTGTCCTGCATAGGTGTTTATTTTATCTCTAACATAGACATTTGTTTTGTGCTCTTTATAAACGTTACATACAGGTTGTATAAATATTCCAAAAAAACTGTGAAATTCGAAACAGACATGATTTTTTATCAAGGTAGATCTATAGTGAGCTGAGTGTTTTTAACCCTAGACTGTTCCTCCTTTTTTTGGACGTCATTACTGCTCACCTGGGGTACTTTGTCACCCAAAATTTTGTTTTCTACCCCTTCCACTACAGATAGGTAAAACTATTATGGTGTCTGTATAGCTCAAGGTGTTTATGTATTTTAGGGACTACAATATTTTGAAAGAAAAAAAAAGGGGGAATGAACAGAAATCATAAGATGTAAAATTTTGCAATTTCAGATTTTTATTAATAATTAAAAGTGCTACATTTTCTAGCAAAAAATGTCCCCCCAAAAAATGAAAATATAGATTTTTCCTTGATAAAATATGTTAACAGGGTTCAGTTTAAGTGTACAGTAATATAAAAATTACCTTACACATACAAATGGCAAAATTAGTTCCACAGAATAACCAATGAGTATGAAAAATGTGTTTGTTTTTTGTTGTTTTGTTTTTGCCTCAGTAACATATTACAGAAAAATAAGACAGTCTTCTATCAGATGAGTCATTGGTACTGTTAAGTAACTTTAAAAAGTTGCAAAAAAGCATTAAATGCCACGAAAACAGTTTCTAACCCTTGTAAAACATTACTTCTTTCGAGCACATTCATCACTAAAGTCTTTCCTGCGTTCCGCGCACACACGAAATTGCCACATACTGAACAGCGGACTCTGGTTTTGCCATTCCTGGCTCGTGGACAGATCCGGCATCTAGCTTGGTTCTTACCTTTTGGTTCTGGATGTTGCTCAGCTTCAGCAGCTAAATCTTCGTCCCAAAAGTCACAGAAAAAGCCATGTTGCCTTACACAACACACACTAATGCTCACCAGGGGTGCCTGGTCACCCCAAAGGCCTCGTGGAACGTGGTGAATTCCCCTCACTCAATGACAGATGTGTAGGACGGTCATCGGTTAGAGTATAGCTGGGTGGGGGAAGCGCTGTGCCCATGCGCGACTTTGTAATAGACTAAAATGGAGTTGTCTGGTGTGACGTGTCACCCCAGGGAGCATTCTAGGGTTAAAGTAGATCCCGACATGTGCTAGACTGCCTACTCCTTGTGTGTATATATATATATATGTGTGTGTGTGTGTGTGTATATATCTTGAGTATACACAGCTTAACTCAGGGAAGATGATTATAAGTCACCAATATTCTTCTGGGTATTAAACTGGGAAAATATGTGCTTGGACAGCGTGAAGTGCAATGATTTGCCGGAATTACAATTAACAAGGTACATATATCTCACAAAATGATATTATACACTTGATGCACATGGGATGTAATCATCATTCATCCCTGCTCCATTCGTAGTCTGGGGTTGCTGCTGCTTTCGCGTTTCTGCGCGAATTCACAGAAAACAAACAGCAACCTTGGTGTCGCAGGGTGATTGACGATGATTGTGACAGAATGTCATATATTCACGCATTCAAGCGGGCCTGAAAATACACAGGGAAAAGATAAAGATTATGACAATAAATGCAAGATCGCAGCGATAATATAAATATTATATATATATATATATATATATATATATATATATATATATAATATATATATATATATATATATATATATAATATATATATATATATATATATATATTCTTCTTCTTCTTCCGTCCTTAGCCACCGACCGTCAAAGCAGTCAGTGGCCATTACGCCTAGTGGCGTCTTAGGGCAACAGCAGATAGGTTTTCTTTGCCATTGTTTCCCATCACGCCTAGTGGCGTCTTTAGGGCAACGGCAAATCAACCCATTTGCTGTTGTTTCCGTAATCGAAATATATATATATACACAGGTATATATATACACAGGTATATATATACACACGTATATATATACACATATATATATATATATATATATATATATATATATACGCGCGCGTCGATACTTTTAAACATGTAAAGTAACGCTCATAAGAGACCTGGAAATTGATAGAGTTGTGTTTAAAGCAAAAACTTGCTGACTTCGTTCTTTCAATAAACACACTGATTTAGTTTGGTTTTTAAGGACTATCTTCATTGCACACGGACTACTCCATCAGTGCTCCGATCTCCTCCCTTAGGTCACACAAGGAGGATCTCAGCACAGTGCACGAACTCCGTAGCAGCGGCGAGAATCCCAATGTGTGTATATAGGAATCACACATTCTGTAAATTATTTTTGGTGGGTATGTTTCTAATTTTTAAAGTTTGCCAGGGCAGTGGCCTGATAGGCCTACTCTTTACGATGTCCAACTGCTGTGGGATTCTTAACGTCCGCAACTTGCACGCGGGACCTCCTATTTTTTTCGCCCGTATCCAAGAAGGCTAGACATCCGATCTCACTACCCAGGAGACTAGGTGGGAGTATGACATCATTAGGACCACTGATTCTGGGAAAAAAAATGTCCATAAATTATATTCCCTCAACTGGGAATCGAACCCGGTACCTCTAGAACTCGAGGCGGACGCCATACCTCTTAGTCACTCTGAACCCTAAATTGATTTAATCCGTATATAGACCATCCATTATCCGATATGCCCCTTTAAATACAAAACACAGTTTAAATTCTCATTTCATTATTTCTGACTTTAAAACTCTTATTTACTCGCTGTAATTTCCACCTTATTTGTATTAATACGTTTTATATAAAATTCGCTCAGTCAATGCCGTTCAAAGCTTGAAAGATTACAATGTACCAAGAAAAAGAGCTTCATGCAAAATTTCAGCTCTCTGCGAAAAGTGTGGCGTACAGATTCTGAGCGTCAAAGATTTGAAACAAACAAGCAATAGTCATGTCATGTTAATAAAAATGTGGTTTTTAAAAAATAATTTAAAAAAAAAAACTGAATTAGAATGAGCGCTTCTTGCGATATCTCCAGCAAAAGATTCACAAGGAGGAAAAAAAAAGTAGGTCGTAAAAAGTATATGTGCGTATGTCGCATAATCTCTACCAATATTTATCTGTATCAAGTGTCACAAACTGCGCGGAGTAATGTGTGATATTTTCTTGTCAACCAAACATCACAGCTAGTGTTACAGCCGTTGTTCACTGTTAAGTGTTGTCTTAGGATTAAGTCTGTATGATCGAAATTGTAGTGTTGTCGTCTGTATGACTGGAGATGTAGTGCCACAACACTCAGTTCTGTATGATCAGAGCTGTAGTGCTGCCTTAGTTCTGAACGATCAGGCTTGCAGTGTTGCCGTAACATATGCCATGATCGGAGGACTACCTTACTTACTTGTATGACTGGAGATGCAGTGTTACAACACTCAGTTCTGTATGATCAGAGATGTAGTGCTGCCTTAGTTCTAAGCGATCAGGCTTACAGTGTTACCGTAACGCATACCATGATCGGAGAGTTGCCTTACCGTCCTCAGTTCTGTAAGATGTGTTATACAGACCCTGACCAAAAGACCCGTAGGAATTTTGAGGTGGACGAGTTTTCTCTTCAGATCCTGTTAGGACCGGCCTAAAGGAAGGGTAAAATCTTGGGTAGACATCTGGCAACCCGGGCATAAGTTTTATATAAGACCCTAAAGAACATGAGGAAGGAAAAACAACGCCCTCTCAAATTTATAAAGGACAAGCAAGGCAAATTGCTTACTGCCCCGAAGGAAGTAATGGAAAGAATATTTCTCAGAACTCCTTGATGGCGAGCAAGGTCAAGCATCAGAAATGATAACCACTAGTACAGAAGAGAAAACCAATGGTGGTGAAGATGACATAAAGATGGAAGAACTGAAGGCAGCACTGGAGAAAATCAAGATGGGCAAAGCAGCAGGGCATGATGGTATAACACCAGAAATGGTTAAGTACGTGGGAGCAGCAGGCGACCTATTACTCTTAAGGATCCTACAGGCAGCGTGGTGCAACAAGGCCATACCAAAGGATTGGGAGATTGCCATCATAACACCGATTTTTAAAAAAGGGTGACAATCGACAATGTGGAAACCATAGAGGAGAGTTCGAGAACAATGACCGCCTTGCTGTGCTATCAAAATGTTTCCTTAACGTCTTTCCTACCCAACTCTAGCGTCTCCTTCTCATATCTTGTTCCACTGGCTCTCGTTCTTGTCAACAGTTCCACATTAGTGACTGGTGTCATACCGTTCCAATCCTTCTATTCTACGTCTATGAACAACATGAACATAACAGAAGGATTCCCCCTAACTGTAACGTCCTTAATTTATATGTAGAATATGGTCTAAATTTACGCGAATCTCAAATTACGCGCTTCCCTCCGAAACGTAACCCTTGCGTAAATCAAGATTCCACTGTAACTTTATATATTTGTGAATACGTTTGTGTGAATAATTATAAACATTTTGCTTGAAATGTGTTCGATATTCAGAAGATCGGAAGTGATGTCATTTTATAAAAAAATAAGTATTAATTATTAACACAATGAAACTCTAATTGTTAAAGGATTGTGAGCGCCAACAATTGCAACATGTTCAATCAATCTTTTTTTTTTTTTTTTCACGTGACAAAAACGTGTGCGCATTAAACTGCGTGTATGAATTGTTCAATAGACGACCGTGTTTGTTTAACATTATTATTGCCTATCTTGTATTTATATTTAGCCAGTGTATCATCATTTCTCATTACAGATGAAGCTTCTGTTCTCGTAACGCTATTAGCGTGTCATTGATTTACCTCTGAAGGAAAATTGAAATTAATGAAATGACCACAGGAGAATTAGTGCCGCAATACACGAAAAGCTTAATATAAAATGGGAAAATTACCGAAATTTTGTCAAAAAGGAAAGGACAAAAAAACATAAGGGTGCAAGAATATTGCTAAAAACACCAGGGCAAATGAAGAGATGGGAAGAAATAGCGGTTTTTCCGAAACTTCGGGAAAATGCGTCACGAAAAAGATTGCAAGATGGTGAGACATTGTTACAGACGAACGTAACGGAACATTAAGAAAATTCTATACATGGCAAATTTTTGGGGGGAATTTAATTTTTTGTGCGAAGTTCAGTTTCTTTTAAGCACTGATTTCATAACCCGTGAGTGCTCGCTCACACGTGTGCACAGATGATATGGAGCAATGGTGCGCAGTAGGCATTCTGGACTTGTACAAATACTGAAAGAAAAAAACTGAATGCTCGTCCTGAAAAGGCTGTACAAATACTGAAAGGAAAAAACTGAATGAATGCTCGTCAAGAAAAGGTTGTTGTACAAATATTGAAAGAAAAACTAAATGCTCGTCCGGAAAAAAAGTTGTACCAACACTGAAAGAAAAAACTGAATGCTCGTCCGGATAAAATTGTACAAATACTGAAAGAAAAAACGGAAAGGTCGTCCGGACAAAATCTACAAATACTGAAAGAAAAACTGAATGCTCGTCCACAAAAAGTTGTACAGATAGTGAAAGCAAAACCGAATTCTCGACCAGAAAAAGTTGTACAAATACTGAAAGAAAAACTAAATGCGCGTCCAGACAAAATCTGTACAAAAACTGAAAGAAAAACTGAATGCTCGTCCAGAAAAAGTTGTACAGATACTAAAAGCAAAACCGAATGCTCGACCAGAAAACGTTGTTGTACAAATACTGTAAGAAAAGCTAAACGATGGTCCAGAAAAAGTTGTACAAATACTGAAAGAAAAACTGAATGCTCATTCGGAAAAAGTTGCACGAATACTGAAACACACTGAATTCTCGACCAGGAAAAGTTGCACAAATACTAAAAGAAAAACTTAATGCTTGTCCAGAAAATGTTGTACAAATGCTGATAGAAAAATTGAATGCTCGTCCGGAAAAAGTTGTACAGATACTGAAAAAAAATCTGAATGCTGGTCCAGAAAGAGTGGTACAAATACTGAAATAAAAACTGAATGCTCGCCCAGAAAAGGCTGAATTCTACTATTCTAGTGAATCTTGCGCCGGACTAGGCAGAAGAAACAATACATTGACCCGTACTAGTGTTGTGACACGCCTAGTCACCGCGTCATGACAAGTCATACATTAAGTTATAACAAAACGACTGTTGTTCACATCATCCGGGTGAGAATGCCAAGCATTGTTTCGGGGCTCACGCAAAGCCTGGATTATGCAAATGTGAGCCCTGGTCTTCGCAAGTACGCGGTTCGTGAAATCCAGGAACCTTAATAACCAAGGCATACATACTCCCAGAGATGCCTACTGTTACAACAAAAGAAAGTTAGACTTTTTAGTTTTCTAGTATCAGTATATTTTGTTGGTGTGTGCGTGCGTCTGTTTTGTGTACATGCATACGCTGTGCAGGAATACAGAGAAAGAGAGAAATACATAGACACGATTATATAGTATGCATGCCCATAAAGTTCGGTAGACAAACTGAAGTAAATTACTCCGGCGGGAGTAAACTTGGAGTTAACTGGGAGGTAAAGAGCAAATATAATCCAGTCATTCATCCCCTTCCAACTACCCAAGAAGCACAGGCCTTCAACAAACGTATGCCAAGTCTTCCTGTAACGTCTCCAGTTCTCTTCTCCATGCGTTAAATGTACTTCGGCAGCACCAGTCCTTCATTATTTAACCCCAAGATCCTGCCTTGCATATAAATAAAATAACATGGGTTTCCGGTTTTTAACAGGTTTTTCTTTAACATGCAACGTATGTCACCTTCAAATCTTGCAATCGATTTTTCGATCACTTCCAGATGAGCAATAGCTCTGAAACTTGGCATAGTTGTGTATTCCCGATGACAATACAATAATCAGTCGTTAAAATAATAAAATGAATAACATTAAAATTAATATTAATTTTTTTTAAATTGTTTCATCGGTGAAATGAGCGATAACTGCAAATAATCTAGGTGTATTCTTTCCAACAAGATTGTCTTTCTTGAGAGAAATATTGACACTTCCCCCCCCCCTTTTCCACACATACACACTATCGCACGCGCGTGCACAGACATAAACACAACTGACAACTACATTTTAAAAAATGTAATTTACAACTCTTATCAAACTTTTGAAAAAAAATAAAACAACAACAAAATATTAACTTTCCGTGTAATATACTGAATAATGAAATCCGTCTCATGTGCTCTGGACTCGTTTATCGCAAACTGAAAATGTCATTAGCGGATCGATTACAATTGACTTAAATGTACAAACAACAACAAAAATAACACTAAAAAGAAGAAAATATTAAAATATTTAAAAAATATTGTAAATACATGATGTTAATGCACTAAAAAGCCACAAATAATATTTCACGGAGTTTATACATGGGGAAGTCAGTAAGTAGGTTACAAACTGATATGGGGAAGCTGAAAATGGTAGTTTCTAAAGGTGTCATTAGGCGACAGTATCATCCAGCTTTATGATTAGCTTAGGTAGCAGACTGCTAGGTGTCGCATGCGCATAGCAGATAAAAATGGCGACCGTGCTCGTGGAGTGTACAAACGAAGAACAGCGCGCTGTTGTGCGGTTTTTTTTTTTTTTTTTTTTTTGGCAAAAGGACTTCCTGCAAAGGATATTCATAAGGAAATGTTTCCTATTTCCGGTGTGAAGTGTTTCATGGGTGCATCACTACCAACCTGAATCAAAGCGTAATTCAATGCAATGGAAACATCCTTGTTAACCTTCAGCCAAGAAATTCAAGGTTTCGCCATCAGCAGGGAAGGTTATGCTCAGTGTTTTTGGATTCTCACGGAGTGCTGTTAACCCATTTCCAGAAGAAAGGTGAGAATGTGAATGCTGCATCGTACTGTGAAGTTCTGTTGATGCTTCGGGATGCAATTCGAAGAAAACGCCCAGGCCTACTGACCAGAGGAGTACTGCTCCATCACGATAATGCCAGACCACATACAGCTCGATTAACCCAGGAGAAAATTGAACAACTAGGGTGGCAAATTCTTGAACATCCGCCTTACAGTCCCGACTTAGCCATGAGTGATTTTCACCTGTTTGGTCAACTAAAAGCTCATCTTGGCGGTAAACATTTCTCGGGTGATGCAGAGGTTGAACGTGAGGTGCGAATGTGGCTGAGACAGCAGAGCACGCACTTCTATGCTGCAGGTTTCGAAGCACTAATACAGCGGTGGGATAAGTGTATCAATGTTGGTGGAGATTATGTTGAGAAATAAAGGGGAAATGTAAGTGCAATAATAAGTTCAAATTCGTATCTCATTTATTTATTTTCTTTCATAACCATTTGTAACTTACTTACTGACTTCCCCTCGTAGCTTGCAGTCAAAAAATGTAACATCAAATTGACAAAAAGCCTGGGGCGCTGATTCTATATGAAATTAACTTCTGCTTTATACTTCATTAGACACTTATGGATAAAATATATGATACGCACTTAAGCGTCCCACGCTTTTTGTCACTTTGATGTTAAATTTTTTTACTACAAGCTATGAACTCCGTGAAAAATTATTTGTGGCTTTTTAGGGCATTAAACGCCTGTGTTTAAAATATATATTTTTTTCAGTCATTATAACAAGCAAATCTTCCAGGTCAGGTAACGGCGAAGCATCAAGATTTTGACACGGTGTGCTGGCCAATCTAAGCTGTCGACCACTGTCGCAATATTTTTTGCCCACGTACACGGATTTTTTAAAATTAGCGACTCGACTCCGACCTGGGACTTGCCATTTTTGGCGAACCAACTTCGCTGTCTTCATTCGTAACGCACCCATGCGGAGAAACCGAAAATGACTTTGTTTAAATCGATATAATAAAAAGTCAGTAAATAAAATACTAAAAACAGATATAATTTTCCGTAATTGGTTTGGTCTGGTTTTAATGACCATCATCACTGCACACGGACAACACCATCAGTGCTTGGATCTCTTCTCTTAGATCACACAAAGGGGATCTCAGTACCGTGCACGAACTCCGTAGCACCGGCGAGGTTCACAATGTGTGTATACATTAATATTTATAGTGACTGCTGTGATTATTCGAATAAAAGCGATTGTGACTATGAACAATTTTATACCAAAAATGAAATTCGACTTAGGACTCGACTTGAAACTACAGATACAGACTTGAGACTCCATTTGCGACTTGTTAAGAAAGATTTGACGACAACTCTGCAGGTTGTACACACTGATTTGCGATTTGCTCAACAACAAAAAAAAATTAAAAATTAACATTTGAAAACTAAACTAAGTACAAGGTTCTATCAATGACAAACATGTGTCAATATTAACCAGCATTTGACCCACGAACTCTGACCCGTGTTCTCAACACTTCAAAGAAAAGCGAGCGAAAGTGTAAGACGAACACATATCTACTACACAGCAATAACAGGAGAAGAATACAACAAGGGCCAACTCGTTCAAAACAAACACAGAAAAGCGAATGTTAAGACAGACGTCACGACTTATCTACGGGTCTAAAAGTGTGCAAGCTCGTATTTCATTTCTTTTCAATTCCGGGCCATTCATTTTTAGACATTCCGAAACATAATAACAACTGACACAGCCCTATACCACGAATACGCAGGGGAAAAAAGGCCCCCGAAAGGAACACTTTTATTTAAAAGAAACACAGAACCGTTGGCTATAGAAGTTAGAAGCTGCGGCTTTCCGTTAAGTGTTATTGCTTTTATACCAAATTAAATTTCTTGGTGAATGCAGTTTCGAGATTTAGGTGGCAACGCTGAGGGGGAAAATGGTAGTAAAGAGAACTGACAGGCGCCATTCATAAACAGTCTAAACGTATGTATAAGTATTATTGGGCATTTTTAATAAAGCACATGGTTAAGTGTAAATACTTCAGGTTCAAAAATAACACCAAGAGACAAGATTGAATGTAGAGGAGAGAGACAGATAGAGAGAGGGAGGGGGGAATTTACACACACACACACACACACACACACACACACACACACACACACACACACACACACACACACACACACACACACACACACACACACACACACACACACACACACACACACACACACACACACACACACACACACACACACACACCCACACACACACACTGTTCATTTTATAAATGTATTTTACACGCTCTTTTCTTTGTAATAGTGCAGTATGTCCAATCTTTTGGTGTACCAATACTCACTCATCTACCCACTATTAATTCACACACATACATTATTACAAAATCCCTGGAAAACAAACATTGAAAACATTTACACACAACATTTAACACTAAGAAATAAAGAAAACGTCATTAACATTGACAGGATGTAAAGAAAACATTTAACATTAAGAAATAAAGAAAATTGCATTAACATCGAAAACAGATATCCCACTATGAAGTTTATCTAACACACGAACTTTATCACTGACGCTCATCACAGCCTTCTTGCGCATAGGCACACTCGCCAACACACGTGCACTATGCTTGGATGCCATTATTAATAACAAAAATAACAAATAAAAAGACAGTAAAACTGCAAGAGCGTGGATGAAAAGATGCTCGACAACGACACGTGTAAACACAACGAAAGTCGGCGAGAACAAAGACGCAGCCTCTCCTTGCTGGAATTGTTTGCCTACTGCGCATGGCCGCGAATACACGCGAGGTGCCCGTGAATGGCAAAAATAGGTTACAATATATGTGTATATATATATATATATATATATATATATATATATATATATATATATATATATATATATATATATATATATACACATATATATATATATATATATATATAGTCGTCCACAACTAATGACAGAAACGACACGCTGACTGGGGAAGTCAATAATTGAAATCGTACAAACAAAAACCAAGACGCAGCGGTGGTTTAGTGGTCATAACATTTGTCTTCCATGCAAACATGCGTTCGGCTCCCAGTAGATATTGTAACAAAAATTAATAATTTGTATTCAATCATACGCCTTCAATTTTAGTAAGTGTGTTTTTGTTAATTATAGTTCCCAAGTGTCTGTCTGCGTTCATGGGCTTACTCGCTCGGTGGGGAAAAAGGGGGAGGGGGTGGAAAGGAAGAATCTGAATATAAGAGAAATGGTGCTGTTCTCAAGACATCAGACTGACAGCGTCCATATATATATATATGTGTGTGTGTGTGTGTGTGTGTGTGTGTGTGTGTGTGATAGGGTGGGCGAGAGATGATGATGCTGTTGTGATCACTTTCTTGCACACTTGCAACCGACCCGAACAACAATAAAACTCTGATTCTAAGGCAGGGGCTGTATTTATTCATACAACCCTGTCAGTGACCCAAGCCCACAAAGCAAACTAATGAACAAACATCAAACAAGTAAGCAAACAAAACACCCAGCCAGTGCTCAATTGCTAATGTGTTCAAGGCATCTACAGATCGACTCTGGTTTCTTTGGGGCGACTGACGAAGAAAAAGGCCTCTGCTGGCCAGGCACTTCTTTATATAAACCGCTTGGCCTAATCGCTCAGCGTAGTGCGCGCGCGTAGTAATTGGGCCACGCAAATAACACCCGCGATAGATGCTCTAGAAGGAGCGAAAACATAAATATAAAAAACAACTATTTCTAGGCTTTATTATAGCCCAGTTGAAGAAGCGAAACACAAATATGAACCTCAGGGAGATTTTGGGGCGTTTATTATGGCCCCATCACATATAAATATATAGTATACATACATATATAATTTTTAACAGTCATAGCGTTGCCACCCACTCAAGTCACTGTAACTTTTGTTTTCTGCCCTCATAATAATCAAATCCGATTTGACAGCAGCAATGAAGCCGGGCCTAATAGACGTGATCCTTTTTTATGTTTTTTTTTTTACAGAACCAATTCAATTTAAATAAAAAAATTTCACATTTTTAATTACTTAATATTGTATGAATGAATAGTTAAAACATGTAATCTACGGAAGCCATGTACTCATTTATTCAAATATAAACCATACTTAGACATTTCACTACATATAAGTGCATAATTGTATTCTAGTAACAAAAACTATAGTCAGGTTCGTACAATTTTGTGGCCGACTCCACAACCCTGCATTCTACTGCACACAATAAAAGTTCATATTCAGTTATCATTAATCCGTAAATTTTCATATCGTTCACAAACTTATATTTTTTGCAAAAGGTATAACGAGTTATTGATATCTGGCCAACCACTGTAATCTATGCAATAGTATATTTCAAGCATTTATTGGGTGCATTTAGTGAGAATAATAAACACAGATCAATACAACTCTTTTGTCTTTTTTTTTTTTGGTTGTTGTTGCATGTTTAACTTTTAAGCATCCGATTTCCGGTTATCCAAATGTATAAAGTCTTGACTTAAGATGTGAGTCACGGGCAATGACTACATCCCACAAAAGTCAGTTACAAATCACAGAATTGAAGGTATTCGAGGAAGATGGCAAGCCACGTTAATGTTCAATTCTAAGCATCTACGGATCTAGCGAAGTGACTGACCTTTTACTTGTTTCAAAAGTTTTGTTCATTCTTTTTTTTTTTTTCGTTTCGTTGATTTTTTACTTTCTTGTTTCGGTATTTCTTTCAGGTTTTACGATTTTCTTGCATTATTATTGTTCTTTTTTCGCTCATCACTGTGGTTGTTTACTTGTTCCATCTGCTTGTATCGCTCATTTTGTGTATGTTTCTCATCATCGTATGTTTTTGTACCTATATGTAATTCTTGTCCTTGTCACCTCTTTGTAACTGCGGCTGACGAAGGGTAAAACTCGAAACGTCCCTTGTTTCCTGTGAACCGTTAATTTGTAGAACTGATTTAATACCGTTTTATTGGTTTATATACTTACATAACAAGAAGGGACAAGGTCGGCAACCAGACGATATGTCATGGCCTAAAAAATCAGCCCCTGCACATTCGAGTTGAACAGTCAATGGTTTGGCCAAATCTGCAGAATGGGAGAATATCGGCTACCACGAAAAATATGAAAAACAAAGAGCCAGGGATCCAGACCTCCAGGACAACCCAGAGTTCGATGGGAGGACAACATTAGAAATCTATGAAGAGCCTATGACTCGATTATAACCAGGCCATAAGGAAGGCAGCAGATAAGATAGTACAGAGCTCTCTCTGGCAAACATCTACACCCCATGATAGAAGAGGTAGGAATAAGTAGGTCAGTAGGTTTGGTTTGGTTTTAAGAACTATCTTCATTGCACATGGACAACTCCATCAGTGCTCTGATCTCCTACTTTAGATCACACATGAAGGATCTCAGCACAGTGCACGAACTCTGTAGCACCGGCGAGAATCCCATTCTATAACTATTTTTGTGGTGGTTTTTTTTTTAATTTTTCCAGGCAACGGCCTGATATGCCTACTCTTTACGATTTCCAAATGACGTGGCATTTTTAACCTGCGCAACTTTCACACGGGACCTCCTATTTTTTCGCCCTTATCCGAGAAGGCTAGACATCCGATCTCACTACCCAGGAGAACAGGGGGGAGTATGACATCATTAGGACCACTGGTTCTGAATAAATTTTCCATAAATTATATTCCCTCAAATGGGATTCGAAACCAGTACCTCTAGAATTCGAGGAGGACGCCATACATCTTAGCCACTCCGACCCCCAGGTATGCCAATATTTTGACGGTAAGTAAAATAGATAACGTCAACATATTGGAACTTTAAAGATAAAAGTTACATTCACATTCTGCGATTGAAAACGTCCGATTGGCTAAGCTGTTAGAGTGCTTTCCTTTCGCGGCAGTTACCGGGTTCCGGGATCAAAACCTGTTAGGGCCACATTCCAGTCTACCCAGCTGTATCTGGGTATTTGGCTCAGCTCGTGAGTTAGAAAAGTCAGGCAGCCAGAAATGGAGCTGGTCGTGCTACCTCGTAAATAACGCTGGATCTAATGTCATGATATTATGGGCGAAATTCTCTGTTCATTTAACATGTCCTCTTTTCTGTTGACACTTACCTCCCTTCGCTTGTCGGAGAAACACGGAAACTACGGGAAAACCCGATGGATTATGTATCACCTTATCGCGATATTTTATCATTTGGGCCATGTTCGCTTAATTCTAACACATCAATAATAGTTGGAATTATCTCTGTTGTTTTATGTTTAAGAGATTGTAACGATTGCCGCAAAATTAGCATAAACCAGCGGAATCTCGGTAAAAATTGAGCTGACGGAAGAAATTGTGTGCGCATGTCTGCAATACGTACGGAAGTCGACTATATAAGACCGCTCAGATTTGAAATCAGTACACACGCTGCCAAAAGTATCCAGTGAGTTGAGAAGAGTTGAGATCTTATTGACAGTCATCGAAAGCCACCACATCGTGATACGAGAGAGAAGTATTACTGCCATTGTGCGCACTTAGCTTCATAACAGCTGCCGTCGGCGCAGTACTACGTGTCTGAGGGTATGTTTTTAAAAGTTAGGCTTACAAAATACATTAGTGTATTGAAAATTAATGTACATTAACAAATTGATGTATATTTTGTGTTTGACTCATGGTGTCTATATTCTTGCTCTATGCCCGGCATATGAAGATTGGCTTTGCCACAGATTTAGTCACAATCCAACACAGCATTGGTGTAGCTAGAGTCCTTGTCAGGACTGGTATTCACTAGCAAATGAAGCTATCAGCCCTTGTCAGAGCTTGGCTTTTAATGCTGGGCTCAAGAGTTCGCACATTCCCTTTTCCTCTTTCTTTATCCACTGGGCATCTTTTGTCTATGTGGTGAACAGGGGGAATGTATTTTAATGTATCGTAACTTGTACGACGTACCTCCCTTGACTGACATACCACGGCCTCTTGACAGTGTTGTCGAAAATGAGGATTCTGAACACAGTGGCCAGTCACCTGAGGAGGGGGCGTCTTTACTGACACAGGTACCACACATTGGGCCTATTTTGTTCCAGTCCAGGTTCAACCAGTGTGTAACAAGGGACACTCGAAAAGGGTAGAACGCGAAACAGTAGACCATCACTGCTACCTGGGCCTCAACATTATGACTTCGAAGACCAGCAGTCTTATCAACGTGATAACCAGTTAAATCCACCTAAATGAGGACATACCATCAATTTAGAAATATGTGCGCGATGACACGAACTCCGTACTCTGAAATCCCATTGTGCAATTTTGCTTGCAAACTATACCAGATGCCAGTATTTTCTTGAATATATTTAATTAATCATTAAAGTACCCTGATTTAATTTTATACCTGAAGTTATTGAAATTATTTTCAATTTTCATTAATGTAAAGTAACCTTAAAGTGGTAGGGATTAATTGCGAGCTATATTCACATCCCCTGGAGCATAGGATAGGTCCAGCGAGAAGGTGACTTACCTGCCAATTCTCTTCTTCTGTACAACTGAACTGTGAGGCTGACTACCTGACGTTATCTTGTGATATTCTTACCATGAGTTCACCACTTCTGGAAACTAATTTACTATCTCAACGATTTGAGGCTGACTAGCTGACGTTATCTTGTGATATTCTTACCACGAGTTCACCACTTCTGGAAACTAATTTACTATCTCAACGATTCAACGTCTATCTCGCCACATCGAGTATGGTGAAGTCTCTAGCAACCTTTAAGGCAGTTTCCGCTGAAGGACCACCTTTACCTGTTTTTAAAGTTGAATGCTGATAAAAAACCTAAATGTCGTTTGGCACAAATATTTAGCGTGCCCTGCCTCTAATAAATACAGTGTTGCCCAATCTTTATCTCGGCAGGGACCCGAAGTAAAGTAGAGGAAGTATGTCATTTTCGGAATATTCAACTTTAATTGAAGTAGTTAGAAACCATTTTTATATCATGTGGCGAATACTTACCAGTGACTGACTCCAAATCCTTTTGCCCACACGGGGATTATAATTAGGATGTCTACATGATGCAGACGTGTAATTAGGATAATACATGATGTCTACAACCATAATAATATTTACTATTGATGCCAATTAGCCACGCCCTTTATAATCATGTATTAATAACCACGTACCAGCTTATTAGTCGGCGTCTGTGGCCTAATGGATATGAACGCAGTTTCATAATCCAGATATACCAGGTTCGAAACCTGCTGCAGGCGGTTTGGTAGCAGATCGCTTTGTGTGAATTTTTAACAATGGTATAAGCAAAGTACCGTTCAGAAAGCAATGGCAAACTACTGAATGAAAAAATTGCCTAGAAAAAATCACAAACAGCCAATAAAAGCTGGGGTTGATTGCCACGTCCTGTAAAGGATAAGCAACTAACTAACCAGCTTATTAAAAATTGAATTCTAATTTTGCCAGAGCCAAATACCGCAAGCCCTGACATGCCGGAATGACAGATTATTGGTCAGAGCGTGAGTCTCCCTCCCCCCCCCCCCCCCCTTCCATACATCAACTTACATCGCCCCTGTGTAGTTCCTGGGTGCCCCTGAAGAGACAGGGAAAGAATATGCCTACTGCTTCCAAGCAAGTCCTATGAGGCGACCAATACGATGGAGTGCATGTGGTTGGCAACCTCATCATGTAAAATTAACCATTACTACAAGATCACAGAAAAGCTTGGTGCAAGGCTTCCAGCTGCAGTGGTACAAGGTGTGAACAGGACAATAACCATTTTAGATCAGATCAGACCTAGCCCCGTCTTCGCATCGAAGGTTGATTATTTTTAACGGGACCCAAAGATGCAACAATAGAGAATGCAGTCAGCGACCCATAGCTTGACTGCTTGCATCGGAGTCAGCGAACCAGAGCTGACTAAGACCCTACTCCACCTCCACGTGGTGGTCCTGGAAACAGTCTGCATCACTGCAGTCTGGCTGAGAGAGTAGGGATCGCAGAGGGAAGGCAAACCCGGTCCCAAAAACTGCCGTGCTGAAGTCCACTTCCACGTCTTGGTCCTGGAAACAGTCTGCAGCAGTGCAGTCTGGCTGAGCGAGTATGGATCGCAATGGGAAGGCAAACCTGGTCCCTAAAAAATGCCGTGCTGAAGTCGGATGTGTCGACCGAAAGGTGCAGATATCACAGCTCCGGCGTAAACAGACACAACGCAACCAACGTCCTTTTCAGGACGAACGAGGAAGAAGAAGAAGATTATTTTAACAGATCTCCAACACTTTCTGTCTTCAGCCTTGAGAGTACGCTCTGAAACACGACTTCATATATTAATTCCTTTTCCTCCTCACCCTTTAAGGAGTACGAAGCCATCATTGCACGGTTGGCTCTCTTAGAGGGCGCCTGTACCAGAGGGCGCATATGCTCTAGCAGCGGCGGTTCATGTAACAATTTTTTTAACACGAAGGAGTTGCCAACACTACCGCACAATTTCATCTTAGTCGTCTCATCACATGCTTGACGGCGAAGTAGGCCTACTCTTTCTTTGCCTCCCCATAGACCCCCGGCAATATACGGGGTTAAAATATAATATATTATCCAATACCATAATTCCCGTCGCAAGTACGTCGGTCGGTCGGTCACATCATGCACACCGTCTTTTTCGCACTTTTCTATTTTCGAGAGAGTACATTAACTTTCAACCACAGCTAAGGGGTGCAACTGTGGTTGAAAGTTAGACAATAATTGTATTGTTTCCCTTATATGTACTCTCCCGAAAATAGAAAAGTGCGCAAATGACGGTGTGCATGAACAGTTTGATTATGGAAAAAAGCCAACAACAAAATTGATAAACCGTACATGAACTGGAGTTTCGTCAAACTTCAAACGTTGTTATCAGAGGCAATAAGTAGACCATGGCTTCTCATGGGCAGTAAGTCGACCAGGCAAGATTTTTAAACAATAACGAGACATGTTGTCATAAAAGAAATGGTAGTTATTTAGTCAATTTACGGTCCATTAGATCATTATCACTGCTCCACATGTCATTTGGGAAGTTACTCAATGTCTTCATATTTAATACATCCATTTATTTTTAACTACAAATATCTAATGACGGTCGCCTGCAATGAAATGACCACAGTAGTGATAGTACCGTCTGTAATACATGTAACAGAAACAACACACTATAATGAAAAACCTGTCAATTTTGACCGGTCATTGCTAGACTTATTATTATACATCAAAATGATAAGATGGCTGCAATTAAAAACCTGTCAATTTTGACGGGTTGTTGCTAGTAGTAGTAATATAATAGTTTTAATAGCAGAGTCAGAGGAAAGTCTACAAATCATTCGAGACAAAGTAGTGGAAGAGAGCGAGTTGAAAGGATTATCTTTGAATGTCAGCAAAACTGTATGCATGGTAGTTTCTAAGAAAATACAAATACCAATATGCTCTTAAAACAGCAAAAGAGAAAAAATCAAACAAGTCAATCTCTTTAAATATTTAGGCTACACATTGACATCAGATGGCAGATGTGACACAAAGATAAAGAAAAGGATCGCCATGTCCAAAGATGCCTTTACTAGGATGAACAACGTAATGAAAAACAGAAACATCACCATAAGCACAAAAATTCGCTTACTAAGTGGCTACGTGTGGTCCGTTCTTTTGTATAGATGCGAATGTTGGACAATGAGTAACCAAATGGTGAAAAAAACCTGAGGCAGCGGAAATGTGGTTTTTGAGAAGGATACTGAGAATATCGTGGACAGAGAAAAAACAAAAAACAAATGCCGAGGTATTGACAGCTGTGGGTGTTAATAGATCGCTAATCAAAACCATCAGGAAAAGACAAATGAAATTTATGGGACATATTAACAGAAGAGGAGGAGTGGAGGAATTAGTCTTATGTGGGAAAATACCAGGTAGGAGAGGAAAAGGAAGACAAAGAAAGATGTATGTGGAAGGCTTAAACAACTAGGCAACAAAAACAGCATGGGCAACAACAACCTCATTAGACTATCAAAAGACAGAGAAGATTGGATGGTCATGATTGCCTATGTCTGTTCCAGACCAGGCACCCGAAGAAAAAGTTTTAATATGCTACAACACCAAGCACGCAAGGACTTTGACATCACAATAAGTCTAAAGAAAAACAAAATGTGGTCAGGAAGTGAATGTTGCACCAGTTGTCACTATCGATAAATACGAAATAGCAGTGGTGCACCACTTCACATACCTGGGGTCTACCACCAACGACAAACCCTCTCTTGCTATAGACACAAATTGACAGCTGCATTGAAGCTGCGTAGAAGCTGAAAATGCTGCAAGAACTGGTAATAGTAGGTGCCTTTATCAAATTACAAAACAACTATGTCACCAGCCTACTGCTATGGAAACACCTGTTAAAGGTAAATTAGGGAATTCAATACCAACAGAAAAAGAACAAATGAAGAGATGGGCTGAGCACTTCATGGAGGTGCTAAACAGACCACCACCAACAGTAACACCTGATTTTAATAATGAAACATCCACAACCACCTTGCCAATAACTTGCGATGAATTCACGCTGGACGAGATCAAACAAGCCGTTAAAAGATTAAAAAATTTTAAAGCTGCTGGAGTTGACGAAATTTCAGGGGAAATGATTAAAGCAGTTAATGACAACAACCTCTTGAGAATTTTAGATATTATAAATGAAGTATGGAGAGAAGAACAAACCAAATGGAAAGACAGTATTATTGTAAAGTTACAAACAATCATCAGATTGTAAAGTTACCGAAGAAAGGTGATCTATCAGACTGTAATAACTGGCGTGGTATATCTCTATTATCAGTACCTGGAAAATTATTATGTTGCATGATGTTAGAAAGACTTAAATTGCATGCTGACGAAAAGATCACAGAAGAACAAGCGGGTTTCAGGCCGAAACGATCATGTATTGATCAAATATTCACACTAAGAACAATTATAGAAGAATCAGTGGAAAGGCAATCGCCACTTATTATCACCTTCGTCGATTTTCAAAAAGCCTTTGATAGTCTACACCGCCCATCATTGTGGAAGATACTTACAATCTATGGTTTTCCAACAAAATATGTGAATATAATCAAAGCGCTATATGACAATGCAAGAATGTTGTGTTAGAACAAATAAAGGGAATACAGAATGGTTTACAGTAGAAACAGGGGTGAAACAAGGCTGTATTATGTCACCACTACTTTTTGGAATAGCTATTGATTGGGTTATGAGAAACTATACCCACAATGAACAATTGGGTATAAAATGGACAAATGGAAAATTCCTGGGGGACCTGGATTTCGCAGATGATGTAGCATTCTTAAGTTCAACACCAAGACAAGCCCAAGAAGCAATAAATAATTTGTGTCAGCTCTCGGTTAAAATTGGTCTCCAAATAAATGCCTCTAAAACTAAAGCTATGAACTTTTCTAACGAGACCTTTGATATCATCTTGAACGGGGAAAAACTACAGAAAGTTGAAAGTTTCAATTATTTAGGCAGTAAAATGACTCAGGATGGTGACACAACAAGAGAAATCCATACTAGAATTGCTTTGGCAGCTAGCGCCTTCAATAGATTATCTAACATTTGGAAATTACGATCATTGAATATACATACCAAGCTTCGTCTGTTTAATTCAAATGTTTATCTCAGTGTTAAAACATACGGCTGTGAGAGTTGGAAAATAACAAAATCATTGGAGAACAAGCTGAATACATTCGAGAACAAATGTCTTAGAAAACTCATGAACATCTGGAAAGAATTCAAGGCTAATCGACAAATAAGAGAAGACTCTAGGCAGAAATATGTCTCCGACTATATAAGGAAAAGACGATGGTCATATATCGGTCATGTCCTACGAATGCAAAACAACAGAATACCACTACAGGCGCTCACTTGGGTTCCTGAGGGTAAGCGGAAAAAAAGGAAGAGCAAAAGAAACACTCAGAAGAACAATAATAAGAGAAGGAAGAACGTTGGGCCTAAATAATGTGCAAGAGCTAAGAGGAGTGGCGTCACAACGAACAACCTGGAGAGCACTGGTTTCTGCCTTATGCGCCGTGTTTGGCGCTTAAAGAATTTATTATTATTATTATTATTATTGGCAATGCTTCAGCCATCTTTGCACGCCTAACAACGCGTCTTTGGGGAAACTCTGAACTCAAAATGAAGATCATAGCTGAGGTATATAATGCATGTCTCACCAGCATGCTTGTATATGGCAGAGAGACATGGACAACCTATGCTAAGCAAGAAAGAAGGCTTAATACCTTCCATCTACGGTGTCCACGCCACATCCTTGGTATTTTGTGGAAGGACCAGGTGACAACTGTCGAGGTGCTGTCACGTGCTGGCCTTCAAAGCATGTATTCACTACTGAGACAACGAAGACTACGCTGGCTTGGCCATGTCCGTCGCATGAAAGATGGTCGAATCCCCAAAGATATTGTCTACGGGCAACTGGCAGATGGCAAAAGAACAGCCGGGCCACCCTAGATGAAGTTCAAATATTTGTGCAAGAGAGACAAGAAGGCATACATCCAGCAACCTGGAAGGATGAAGCTGCCGATCACACCAAGTAGCGCCACTGCAGATTGGGCGAAAAGAAACTCTCACAACATGCAGAAGAGAAAAGAACACGCCGAAAGGAACACTAGGAAAAAAAAAAGCAGCTGAGGTCTATCACCTCAGGGGAGCATTCCCATAGTCAGTTATGACTGAAGGTCTATCACCTCAGGGGCGCATTCCCATAGTCAGTTATGGCTGAAGGTCTATCAGCTCAGAGGCGCATTCCCATAGTCAGTTATGACTGAAGGTCTATCACCTCAGAGGCGAATTACCATAGTCAGTTATGACTGAAGGTCTATCAGCTCAGAGGCGCATTCCCATAGTCAGTTATGACTGAAGGTCTATCACCTCAGAGGCGAATTACCATAGTCAGTTATGACTGAAGGTCTATCACCTCAGAGGCGCATTACCATAGTCAGTTATGAATGAAGGTCTATCACCTCAGAGGCGCATTCCCATAGTCAGTTATGACTGAAGGTGGCTACTATTACTAGTATAACATTTGTTGTGATTCCTATCGCCATTGTATTTACCGCTTCACCGTATCTTTTGCCGATAGTGTCATATCAGGGCTTTTTTTTGTTATTCCATTTTCTGTTTTTTTTTTATTTCCGTTGATTGTTGAATTAATTGTCTTTAAATTTTTTTCGGTTTTTGTATTTTCCTTGCTTTATTACTGCTCTTTACCTGTGTTGTTATATTTCGTATATATAATTATATACACATTACGTGTTGTGTAGTGTCTATTGTATATTTCTTTAACCTGTTTATATTTCTTGTCCTTGTTGTTTATTTGTAACTGTGGCTGACGAAGGGTGAAACCTGAAACGTCCCGTGTGTACTGTTAATTTGTAAAACTGATCTAATACCTTTTTATCTGTTTGTTTATATTTCTAATATAATATAATATAATACAATATAATATGATGTGATGCGATGCAATAAATATAATATCATATATTATATTATAATATTAAATATGTTATCTTACGAGTTTGCCAATCAACTTCACCTGAAGGCAGGGAACAAATGGTTTAATCAATTTGTTAGTTTTGATTGTTTTTTTTTAATATTTTTTATTTTAACCAACTGCCGCCAGAATCCTTAAAAAGAAAATGGTGTAGCCTCAAGATAAGGGTGACGAAAGACAGACAGAAGGTTAGATTTAGGATTCCTAATGATCAAGTTTATGGTTAGACTTAGGATTCCTAAGGATCAAGTTTAAGGTTAGATTTATGATTCCTAAGGATCAAGTTTAAGGTTAAATTTAGGATTCCTAAGGATCAAGTTTAATGTTAGATTTAGGATTCCTAAGGATCAAGTTTAAGGTTAAATTTAGGATTCCTAAGGATCAAGTTTAATGTTAGATTTAGGATTCCTAAGGATCAAGTTTAGGGTTGGATTTGGGATTCCTAAGGATCAAGTTTAGGGTTAGATTTAGGATTCCTAAGGATCAAGTTTAGGGTTAGATTTAGGATTCCCAAGGATCAAGTTTAGGATTCGATTTAACATTTCTAAGGATCAAGTTGTGGGTTAAATTTAAGAATTATGAGGATCAAGTTTTGGGTAAAATTTAGGATTCCTAAGGATCAAGTTTAGGATTCCTAAGGATTAAGTTTAGGGTTAGGTTTAGGATTCCTAAGGATTAAATTTAGGGTTCGATTTAGGATTCCTAAGGATCACGTTTAGGGTTAGATTTAGGATTCCCAAGGATCAAGTTTAGAATTCGATTTAAGATTCCTAAGGATCAAGTTTAGGGTTAGGTTTAGGATTCCTGAGGATTAAGTTCAGGGTTAGACTTAGGATTCCTAAACGTAACCCTCACCCCTTTTTACTTCGTCTCTGAATTCAAACACACGTTGCACTGTCCTTCACTGCCACCGAGGGAATCACATTCCCCTCCCCTTTATTTTTAAATATCTAATAAAATTACACTTAGTAACACCACAGCATGGTCAACTTAACAATAACAACATACATTCCATGAAGGCACGCACACTAAACTAACCTGTCCCTAATAAATTTCATTACACTGATGTGTGCTTTCGTATGCAAAGTCTAATATCAATTCCCAATCCTGGCAGCTTTTCACAATTTTCCTAATTTCCGCTGGCATTTCGTCAGAATTTCCCCCACCTAAGATATCTGCCATTGTTGCCCAGTCAGCCATGCACATGACGTCAAAGCATAGCTCTGGTCCCGTCAGTTTCTGTATTCGGAGTGAGCAATATCGAGCGACGGCAAGTGACATATATTTTCTGTCGATTCACAATCCGCTCGATCGATACTCAATGTTTACAGTCAAGTATTGGGGCTAATTATGTTTACCGACTGAAAAGGGTGAGAGGTAGGGCTGGACACACATAAATAGCTGAAGAGGGGAGGGATCTTCTGTCTTCAGTCTTGAGGGTACACTCTGAAACACAACTTCATATATTCACACAAGGGTCAAGTTAGGTAGTCCCATGGCAGATACTGCAGTTTGGGAAGCGTTAGAAACTTCACCATACCAGGTCCTGCTTCGAGGGGTGACCAAATCCCTTCATCGCTGCATTTGCCTACATAAAATAAAGAGCGGAGTCAGTTACCCCATTTACAATTGGGTAAACTGTAGCGTAACGCCCCCCTTTTTTTCAAATCCGGTACATTTGCCGCGAGAAACCCGCGCTTTACCCACTCTGCCAATCGGACGCTAACTATTATATATATATTTGAATGCTGATAACTCAATTATCATTTGAGATAGAATTATGGCATTTTCATATTTAAAGCCACAAATGTTCAAAGTGTCGACGACTTGCAACAATGCATTGAGTATGTATACATAAATGTGAAAAACCATGTATGTATGTGTGTGTATATGTTTGTAGCGTGTTTGGCTCATGTACAGGATTATGTTGCTAAGTGTTTTAAAGGTGAAAACATCAAGTTTGCCTGTCATGCGAGTTCGCTGTTTGTGTTAGTACCAAGTAGCCAAGATGGCGGTTTTGTGATGTGTCAACCGGACTGCGTTTCAAAACATCACAAATTTAATGAAGGCTATTGTTACTGCTGATATCACATTTCGAGAGGCCATAATATCGCAAGTTGAAGCAATGCCTTATTATAATTATACATGCCCAATGAGGTATCCATGTATTGGTTCACCTTCAAGTTATTCAATCTATGACAATAGAAACATGTCAAGCCAGCTCGACCTGACGGTTAGCGTTGAGGCTCCCCAAGGTAGTAAGTGGATATTCTTAACACCTATTATAACAACACACGAAGAGATTGTTACATAAACTAGGGATATTTGTGATAGATAAAAACGAAAAGGTCTTTGAAACTGACCTTTTCATTTACAAAGAATATATATCCATTTGTGAAGCCAGTGGAAAGAAACAATGTTTTCGTTAGCAATGGCTGTCTGGATACTGGAACCCCTCGTTGTGAATGGAAAGATCCACTGACTTATTAATTTTGTGCAATGCTGAAACAAGATTTGTAGCAGAGAAGAGACTTTTCCACGGCTTTGAGAGGCGTGTCAACTTGAAGCTCTCACGTTAGTAAGTGGAAATTCTTAACAGCAACTATAACAACACCCGAAAAGATGGCTACAGAAATTAAGGATATCAGTGAAAGACGAAAATTAAACAAGTCTTTCAAATTGACATTTTTATTTGTAAAGAATATATATTAGTTTATGAAGCCACCGGAAAAAAACTATAGCTTCGTTATCAATGGCGACCGGTTACTGTTACCCCTCATCGAGAATGGAAAGATCCACTAACCCTTACTATTGTGTGCGTTTCTGAAAGACACTTTACCACAGCGCTGACAGGTGTGTCATATTTTGTGTCCAGTAGAATCTTAAATGTTTGGTTTTTGCTCATGTCCCAACAGACGGTGACGGTAACTGAAGGCTGGAGACTTTTGATGTCAGCTTGTTAACATTCGTACGAATTGAATTCAACGGATTATGAACGTTTGGCGATTGTTTCCTGGGCGGGGTTTAGCACACTTGCGGAATCTAAATGATTTTCCCATATGATATGGTGTTTTTATACTATATCAAGTACATGTTAATGTATTTTTTTTGATAATAAAGATACTATATATATATATATATGTTTGGTTTTAAGGACTATCTTCATTGCACGCGGACTACTCCATCAGTGCCACAATCTCATTTAGATCACACAAGGAGGATCTCAGCACAGTGCACGAACTCCGTAACCCCGGCGAGAATCCAATTTGTGTGTACACAGGAATCACACATTTTATAAATATTTTTGTGGTAGGTAGGTTTCTAACTTTTTTAATTTTGACAGGACAACTGCCGTATGGCCTACTCTTTACGATTTCCAACTGCCGTGGGATGATTTTTAACGTGCGCAACTTGCACACGGACCTCCTATCATTTCTCCCTTATCAGAGGAGGCTAGGCATCCGATCTCACTACCAGGAGACCAGGGGGGAGTATGACATCGTTAGGACCACTGGTTCTGAAAAAAAAAAATTCCATAAATTATATTCCCTCAACTGGGAATCGAGCCCGGTACCCTCTAAAACTTCAGGCGGACGCCATACCTCTTAGCCACTCCGACCCCAACATATATATTTATAAACACAGACATACACGCACACATAAACTGTTACAGAAAGCAAACAACACAACTATCAGACAAACCCAACTTCGTAAAAATGTTCACCAGTTTGGTAATGACAAGTCATGGCACTTGTGTATAAACATACCTCTTGCTAAAAGTGTCAATCAGAGCGGACGATTTATTATATTCTTTTCTTCTAACATACCCCTCCATTCTCTCTCTCGCTCCCTCTCCTCTCCCCCTTCTACCCTTCCCACCAAATCTACCAGCAAGCCAGCACTTAAACAAGCAACCCCGGAAAGCCCCCACTTCTAACGAAACCCCCACATGCGATCATACAATCGATAATGTTATAATCTCAGATTACCGTGGCTAAAGAGAAAGGAATGCCGCCGAGCTGTCAAATTTTCTACCCAATCACACAACTCGACACCATGTTATTAATCTGCACTTTCAGAAGGCAACAACTTGCATGTGTCATTTTAACACACAAAAAAGCACGTCTGAAGCATATCTGTATAACGTCCCGTTCTGACCTACCAGCTTACTCTAAACCAGGGGTCACAGCAGGTCGATCGTGGTATTTTGGTAGATCTTCGGTGTTCAGTTTGTAGTCATGCTAAATCTGCAGGCCTGTCGCCAGGACGAAGTCCACAGTCTTTTCCAGGTCAGCGCGGCAGCCTCATAGCTTCTGTCTGAGCTCAGCACCCACTGGCCAAGTAATGGAATCGAGCGAAAAGAAGGTAGTGTGGGGGGTCAAGAATTTTGGACAGAGAGGACCATCGGCGTCTCGCCCAAATCGTTCGGGCTGGGCCAATGAAGAGTGTAGAAAACATACGGCAGCGCATGATCGATTTGGGAAACCCAGAAGTATCTAATGCTACTGTCAACCGGGAGCTACACAGGATGAATTACACAAAAAAGCGGGTAATTTCGTCACCATTTCTCACAGAGACTCACAAACAGATGCACTTGAACTGGTGCCACGAACACCAAAAATTTGTCATGGGACAATGTGATTTTGTAAGATGACTGTTCTGTTTGGTCTTATCCTGCTCAAATAAATATTTGGATGAAAGACTCTGTAACGCCTGTGTACCAGCGACCGAAACATACCCATAAAATTCCATCTTTGGGGAGGGGTGGCAGCAAGAGGTGCCACCCCACTGTGTGTTTTCACAGGAATTCTCACGAAAGAAAGGTACATCGACATACTAGAGGGACACCTTCTGCCATTTATGCAGGTCATGTACCCCGATGGGTGCACATTTCAACATGACAATGACCCAAAGCATACAGCTCATACCACCAAAGCATGGCTGCAAGAGAAGAATGTGATAGTGCTGAAGTGGCCCAGCAACAGTCCCGACCTAAACCCAATTGAAAACGTTTGGGCACTACTCAAGAATCATTTAAAAAAGAGTGGACTCAGAGACGTTGAACAATTGAAGAAGATAGCTGAAAAATACTGGGACAGTCTGACTCACAATTACCTACAAACACTTGCAGGAAGTATGCCTCGCCGCATTCAGGCTTGCCTTGCTGGAGAAGGCAACATTATATTGTACTGAAACCACTGTTAATAGATAGGGGAGATACCAATCTTCCTCTGGACATACAGTTTTTATTATTATTTGCTTCTATGAGTGTGCTGCGTTGCGAAAATATGACTGCCATTTTTTTTGCAAAGTACTGTATATATATATATATATATATATATATATATATATATATATATATATATATATATATATATATATATATATATATATATATATATATATATATATATATATATATATATATATATATATATAAGGGGTTTTCAGCCTCTTTTTTTTTTTTTTTGCTCATGCACCCCTTTTCAGCCCCATTTACCTCTGTGGCCCCCGTCATTGCCGCCGTTAGCTGCAAAAAAATATACTTTGCTATCTTACTGTGGCCCCCTAGATATATGGCTTGGACCCCTGGGAGACCATATTGCCCACGTTGAGAACTAACTGGTATATATCACCTTCCTTCTTCCACTGGCATGTGTACTTGTTGTGGGTGATGGTTTGAGCTTCTTGACACGGCGACTGGTCGTTCTATTTTACTGCCACTTCTAGATAAAATTGGTAAATCATAAGGTAGATCTTTAGGACACTTTAGGTCAGTGGTTCTCAGCGTGGGTCGTGCCATATGTCTAGGGGGGGCCACAGTATAATGGTAAAAGTACCTTTTTTTCCAGCTAACAGCAACTTTGATGGGGGCCACAGTGGTAAATAAGGCTCAGAAGGGGGCCATGAGCAAATAAAGGCTCAGAACCCCCGTTTTATGTGACGAAGGGAGGTACAAGTAAATGCCAAACCAACGTTTCAGGAACCACTTTTACTATTACAGTTAAATGCCTTAATCACGTTATTAATAGGTTTAAACACCTAATGTAATGCTCACACGAACGTTCGTACGTTTTTCACTTTTGCTCCTTACAGAGCAAGGAGCCACTACTGCAGTGTGTCCCCTTGCATGACGCCTGCGCCAAGCATTCCCATGCTCTTGTGGTGGTGGTGGTAGTTTGCTGCAGCAATGTGTTTTACATAATGAGCTTGTCAGCAACATGAATAACGTTGTTATATTACTCGCCTTGTACGACATGCCTGAGGGAAGCAGTAACCATATTCTTTCTTTGTCTTATCAGAGCCCCCCCCCCCCCCCCCCGTGGAACTAGACGGGGCCCACATGAAAGTTGGTCGCTACTACAAGCTATATATAAAAGCTATCCTATATATAAATTCCCAGCTTTTTCTCAGACGTAACGCTAAGGGATGCAACTCTGTTTAAAAGTTAGACATAAATTGTATCGTTTCCCTTATATATACTCTCCCGAACATGTTACACTTACCAAAGAAGAATGCGCAAATGACGGTGTGCACAAAAATATATTTATAGAATGTGTGATCCCGTATACACACATTGGGATCCTCGCTGCTACTACGTAGTTCGTGTACTGTGGTGATGCAGTGGTTTTTTTTTTTTTTAATATACTGTTCAAAGAAAGAAACGCATAGCTACTGAAGGCACACACATAGCCATAATTTTGACATTCAATAACATTTTTAATTTAATGAGTTAATTGTTAAAATTGCACACAAGAATACCTTAGGGTACAACCAATCAATTGACAGTTCTTTTGCATCTGGGTCACGAGAGTTTTTTGTCGTACGGGCTTTCCCGTTAGTATGGTGTGTGGCCTCCTCTTGCATCGATCAGCGACTGGCATCTCCTGGGCATGGATGCGATCAGACGTCTGATGTGGGCCTGTGGGATGGCTGCCCACTCTTCCTGGAGTGCCTGGAACAGATCACGACGATTGGCTGGAGCAACGTCTCGGCGACAAACACGTCTATGCAGCTCATCACACAGGTGCTCAATCGGACTCATGTCTGAAGACAGGGATGGCCAGGGAAGGGTGAGAATGTTGTTGGCAGTCAGAAACTGCGTGGTCAACCGTGCACAATGGGGTCTGGCGTTGTCCTGTTGAAACACAGACCTTCGGGCAGCCAAAAGTGGAAGGACATGGGGTCGAAGAATTTCATTGACGTATCGTTGCGCATTCAAGCCTCCTTCAATGTGCACCAATTGACTCCTTCCGTTGTAACTGATCATTCTCCACACCATTGCACCTCCACCACCGTGCGGCGGAGCTTCATCAACGCAATTTTGGGCAAAACGTTCATTTCGCCTACGGTAGACCCTACGCCGTCTATCGTGACGCTGCAACAAAAAGAAAGATTCGTCACTAAACCAGTCACGTTTCCATTGATTGCCAGCTGCCCAGGGACGATGCTGGTTGGTCCAAAGAAGTCGATTTTGGCGATGGCGGCGAGTAAGGACAGGTCCTCGGTGAGGTCGTTGTGCCCAAAGTCCAGCGTCATGCAGTCTATTCCGGACAGTTTGATCAGACACATGACGTCCTGCAGGCAATGACTGGGCAGTTGAGGAAGCTGTTGTAAACCTGTCTCTGAGGTGACGAAGCCGAATAAAGCGATCCTCCGCTGCTGTTGTCACTCTGGGTCGTCCACTGCGATGCCGGTCTTCAACTGAGCCAGTGGCTTGAAACCGGCGCCAAATTCGACTGATGGTACTCTGATGCACGTTTAGATGCCTGGCAACTTGACTTTGACTTTCACCTGCATGCAGTCGGCCAATAGCGATGTTCCTTAAATTTATTGATAGAGACGCCATAAATGTCTGCTTGAAAATGAACTAAATTTTTGTGTGTGTAGCGTTATCCTTTTATAAGGTTTCAGTTGTGTTGTCAGTGAATAGTGTTCACCCCAAATTTTGTTGCTTTCACGTGCGCGCAACATGAGCTGTGGTCAAAAATTGCGTCATAAACACTATTGACCACTGCGTTGTAACGATTACAAAAACGAACGCAATTCAGGTCAACACATGCATTTGACACTGTAAAGAACATTTGAGGCTGGTTTGTATATACCCTAGCACCAAATTTTACTTACAAACTCATAAAAACGCGCCCTCGGATAGCTATGCGTTTCTTTTTTTTGAACAGTATACTTTTGAATAAGTAAAATTGCCGTTAGGTATTGGTGCTTTTGAATTTCATTCCCGTCTTATGACGGGCGTTTACACTAGTATATAAAATAACAACTCACTGATATAATTGTTTAACTCTTTGGCTCCGTTACAACGCTCACTGCATTAGTCAGATTTGACGCCCCTGCCAAAACAACGCCAAGAGCGTGGAGTTTAGTTTATCCGGAATAAATCCAAAATATCGTCCATTTAATGCAGTTCATATTTTAAAACGCGTACAGTGACTTCCGCTACTATCTAAACATTTAATATGAGTCTAGTTAAGCAGCACATGTGCGTGTTTTCATGTTATTATTACAATTTATGTGACGATGACAACTCACTGATATAGTTGTTTACAAAGAAATACATTTTTAAAATATCACACTTACCATTCATCGCCCCACGCTCGACCCTGTAAACACAAAACACAAACTGTATTCGCAATTCATTATTTCCCTTACCATAAAACTCTTGCGCTAATTGAGTTATTTCCACTTCATTTAAATTCATCATCTGCCATCACCGCAACGAAGACGGCTGCGCTGAATCTCCACCGTCTTCAGTCGGTGCACTCTGAAAGACTCTTTCCTGTCCATCTCTTGATGTTATCTTCCCACTTATAGCACTGTCTTCCCCATGCACGTTTGCCTTCAACTCTGCCTTCTATTATGGTCTTCCGCAAGGTGTGATGTCTTTTTATATGGTCAATCAAAACTTAACAAATTAAAATGTACAAATACAGTATATAAATAAAAAATGAAAACGGTATGAAATCAGTTTTTACAAAAAAACGGCACACAGGAAACACGTGACGCTTCGGAGTTCCCATTCGTCAGCCACAGTTACAAAAATGCGACAAATATAGACAGGTCAAAATAAAAAGACTAAAGGCACTTCAAACACGTAAAATGATCGTACCGTTAATTTGTAAAACTGATTCCATTCCATCTTCACTTTTAATTTATTACTTTCATTACCAGTTTTACAGCAGAAGTCCCTTATTTTCCTACTTACATTATACTCAAATGTACCAAGAAAAAGAGCTGTATGCAAAGTGTCAGCTGTCTGCGATAAGTAGAATGTAGTGATACTGAGCGTCAAATTTGTGAAACATCCAAACAACGGGCATGCCAAGTTAATAAAAGTGGTTTAAAAAAAAAAGGATGTTCAGCCTGGGTAAATCGGACTAGCAATCCCCTCAACCCGGCACCTTATAGCGATGTTTCCCCAGTTCAAATGCAATTTCATCGTACTCCCAGTGGCGAAAACTCGCAAGCTAGCTTTCTAAACTCACTTTAATCGCAAACTGCTTATGACAGACGGTTATCTATTCTTTGAAGAACATTCGGTAAAAATAAGGAAACTTATTTCACAAGTTACACAGAAGCAATCTTCCTTCTGTTATGGGAAGTTGAATGCTGGAATATATCGTAACACCAAGTAAGATTAAAGGAAAAAGATAATAGAGGAAGACAAAGACAGTTTGACGTCGTGGCATGGAAAGAAGTCAACAACGGAATTGATAAATTGTACTGGAGACAGGAAGTTGTGGAGAGACATGATCTCCTGCGCCACTATGCATGGTACTTGAAGAAGAAAATATTTTTATTTTTTAAATCTCCCTCTGCTCTGTCGATGTGATTGCTAGAAGCGGAATCGTGAGACTGACAGTCGATAGGATAGTCTGGCGCTCTCTCTTCCAAACCTCTTCACCTCACGGTAGAAGGAGAACGACTAAGTAAGTAAGTAATATATCGTGCGACGAAGTCACAAATCTTCTTCTTCTTCTTGGATCCTCAGCCCCATGACTGACAAAGCATTCAGTGGCCATCATGCCTAGTGGCGTCTTGTAGGGCAGCAACAAACTTGTCTCTACTTTGCTCGGTCGGTAGCCACCCTTCGTGCAGTGCCCCCAACTCTGGTTCATGCTATGCAGCTGTCCGCCAGGCTGTCTTTAATTCACTCATTCCGAATTCCAGATACTCTGACACGTTTAACAGAGACAAGCTTTTATCAAGGCAGATCTTCAGACAGCTCAGAGTGTTCCAAAGTAGATCCCCAATGGCTCCTGGGTCGCCTAACGCTGCTCTAGACACTGAGTGTTTAACCAGAGGTGAGAAGAAGACGCTTGCGATGGATAAGACACACACTGCGGAAACCTGTTGATAGCACTATGAGACAGTCCTTGTTCTGGAATCCACAAGGTAAGACGTACAGTGAGACCGACAAACACTTACTTACTTACTAAGTCGGTCCACTTCTACCGTGAGGTGGTAAAGGCTTGGAAGAGAGAGCGCCATGCTGTGCTATCAGCTGTCTTCCTCCTGGCCTGGTTCCATTCTAGTCCTCGGTCCTTCAGAGATTTGTCTAATGTTGTCCTCCAAGCGCACTCTAGGTCGTCCTGGAGGTCTGGATCCCTGGCTCTTAGTTTCCTATACTTCTTGTAGTGGGTGTTGATGGTATTGTATGATGGTGATATTACTAAATGTAATTGTATGAGGCCAGCTGTGAAGGCTCCTGAGATAAAATGTAGTTGAGAATTGTCAGAAGGCCTTTCTTGCTACCACTACGACCTCACACTTAATTTTTTTTAATGAATGTGGCTACGTAAAGTGTCTAGGGTTATGATATGTAGTGTGGTGTAATAGGTTATAGATATACCCACAGATATTTAACAAGACTAATAATATTAATAAATGTTAAAATACACTGAACTAACTCACGTGTGTAAAATTTCTTGATAGAATTATATTACATTTATTTTGTTCTGTATCAATTTTTTAGGTTGACCAGAACTTAAAAGGATTTAGAAATTATGAAAGAAATGCATGGAATATTATATCATAAATGCAATAGTGTACATATATATGTACTATACTAGTTAGTTTTATTAAAATGTTCTAGTAGTCATCTACTTGGGAGGATAGTTACTGTTTGTGCTGTTGGGGTGGCCTCATCACACCTGTCTATATTGACTACACAGTGTCCAGAAAATGGTGGGAATTTTTATGGGGGTATTAGTAACTACACAGCGTTGGTGAATGTCCAGCAGACCAGAGGCTCACTCATCTGGTAGTTGTAGCTCTGGTGCTGAAATCAGGTGGTCCCACCTCTCCGTGCTGGCGGGCAATAATGGTGGTCTCTGTCACAAGTACTGCACAGATACACTCGAGTAAAGTCACCAACTGAATAGACACTGCTTGGTTGACAACAGAAACTCGCAGCTCAGATTATGAATAAATAACACAGAATTGCTAGCAAAACTCAGCTGAGCTGCTGGCTATAGTATGGCGTCCCTAAATTTATTACACTTTCTTTCATATGGAAATCACCACACTTTAAAATCTGTGTCTATCACTGAACAACTATTGAAGAATGGCCCCACTTTCGCGTCTGAGCGCTAATGATATGATTGTCTGTGGCCAATCACTGCCTAGGTTTATTTTAAATTCAAATTTCCTACCATAAAGTCATTTCAGTCATGCTTCAGTCAAGTGTGGATGGTTATCTGTTAGTCTGTCCGTCTCTACTTGTGTTTCTACAAAATGTACTTGATTTTTGAACCAACCTTTCTCTCCCCTCCAAAATTCTGTCGTTAAAAGTTATATTTAGACACAGCTACCACCCAAAAACCCTCTCCTCCATACTAAGTAAATTTGAACACCTGCGTTTCGAGGTCGTGTTTTTTTGTGCAATTAGCGACACTTTTAGATTCAATACAGTCTGTCGATGATGTGAACAACACTGTCTTTTGTCATTATCTTCAATATTATCTATCCGTCTGTAAAATTAAGAACATATTAGTTCACTGCTCAGAATAGGCCATCCGGCCAGCTAATTTTTATATTCCTAACATTAATATTAAGAAAAAAGTACTTTTAAATTTTGTAATATTCCAAACATCTGCGTTTTAGCCGCTGAATTCAAATCAAGGGCTTGGTATTGCAAAAGCGTCCAATAAATGACTGTGGCGTATTATATCTAAGGTCCCTTCTGTCGAGTTGCTTACTTTTTATGTCAACTTGGGAAACGTGACTTTTCTCCGTTCCCCCCCCCCCCCCCCTCCCCCCCAATTGCGTCTCCTTAGCCTTTCTAGTCTCACGCAATCTTTCCAGTCATATTTTTTTCCTTTTTGATCCGCCGTTCCCCTCCTGTCTAGCAAGTCAATTTTATGGAGGATGATGACCCGCGGTCTAGGCGATCATGTACTATTCGCAGCCTACGCATTATGTTTTTATCCTTAAATGTTATCTTTGGAGATATTTTACCGTTGTATCTCTGTCAATTTCACTACACATCTCCCCACTTGAAAACATGCCTATGGCAAGTTTCAAAACCAGCGATACACATAGGTAAAATTACTCCTCACGTCTGCCGCTACTCTAATTTTGATCACAGGGGTGCCGACTGAGGAAATCTGCACCGACATTCAATTTGCCTGGGATATATTGGATACTAAACTGATAAGGTTGAAGCAACAAAGACCACCTCAGCAATCTTGCGTTTTCATGCTTAGCCTGAGACAAGAACACTAGAGGCTGATGGTCCGTCTCCACCACAAAAGTCCTACCATACAGATAGATTTGAAACTTCTTTATTGCCCAGATTAACGCTAAACATTCTTTTTCGCTTGTGGAGTATCCTTGTTCCGCCTTATTCAATTTGCGGCTTGCATAAGCCACTGGTTTCAGTTCCCCATCAGGTGAAGATGATCTTTGCAACAAAGCCCCTCCGAGTCCTACATTACTTGCATCGGTTCTTAAGACAAAGTCCTGTGTCAAATCAGGCAGTTTGAGAATAGGCTTGCTAGTGAGTTTTTCCTTTAACTCTTGGAACGCTAGTTCACATTGTGCAGTCCAAATAATTTTATCTGGAAGTCCCTTGCGAGTCAAATCAGTCAGAGGAGCACATATAGCGTTAAAATTTTTGATGTATTTCTGATAAAATCCGCATAACGACACAAATGATCGCACGTAATTCTTTGTTTGTGGCCTAGGTGCTCTCTGCAGTTTTTCCAAGTTCTTAGGATCAGGGGTCATATTACCCTGATATACAGTGTGTCCCAAGAATTCCAACTCTTTGCATCCAATACACCATTTTGTTGGCCTAGCAGTTAAGTTCGCCTCCCGAAGTCTATCAAACAACATCTCCAGAGCTTCAATGTGTTCTTCAAATGTCTCTGTGGCGACGAGAATATCATCCATGAAATTCGTGATACATGGGTTATTCAGGGGGTCCAACAATTTTCGCATCATCCTTGAAAACACACTCGGAGCATTTTTCAGTCCGAATGGTAGCATATTGAATTCATAATGTCCATCCGAAGTGCTAAAAGCCAAATAAGGTCTCACTTCAGGCTTCACTGGGATCTGGTAATAGTCTTTACTAAGATCCACCTTTGAAAAGTATTTTGCCTTGTTCAGTCTGGCAAATAACTGTTTTGTGTCTGGTAATGGATCCACTTGTCCTTCTGTGACAGCATTCAGTTTCCTGTAATCTATGCACAGTCTGTGTTCCCCAGACGGTTTTCTTAACAAAACGACACTAGAACTAAAAGATGATTCACTGTGCGAAATAATCCCCTCCTTCAACAAATACTCTATTTCTTCCTTCAATGCCTTCTCCTTCGCGAACGGAATAGAATAGGCTCTCATACAGATTGGGTTTGAGTCTACCGTTTTCATGTCATACTGTAGCAAATTTGTATGGCCTGGTTTATCTGTTAATACATCTGTATGTTCCTCCAGCACTTGTTGAACTCTCTCCCTCTGGTTTTTAGTCAGGTGCTTACTGACTTTTACCTGTGCTGCTGTTTCACAAGGATGTAATGGGTATTCATGTGAGGTGAGTGGTTCTTTTTGCATCTGGGTTGCAATAGCCAAGGTCAATAAGGGGGTGCTTTCCTGGAGTGGTCTGTCCAGATACTTCTTTAACAGGTTTACATGATAAACTTTTTCCTTCCCCTTTTTGTCAATTTTATAGTTTGTTCTAGACACCTTCTCTAGAACCGTATATGGACCTTGCCAACCAATTTGTAATTTATTCTGGCTTCCCGGTAGTAGAAGCAGCACCTTCTCTCCGACTGCCAGTTCCCTGTCCTTTGCCTTCCTATTAAAATATGCTGCATGTTTCTTCCTGGCTTGCTTCAAATTATCATTTGCCAGTTTCCATCCAGCTTTCAAACGAGTGGTCAGTTCGTTCACGTATTGATACGATGAGGTAACAGTCTCTTCCGCCTTCTCATCTGTCCAGGTCCTTAAAGCTTCTAAAGGACCTTTTATTGGCCTCCCAAATAGCAGAGTTGCGGGAGCCATCCCGGTTGAACTATGTGGTACCTCCCGGTACGCAAACAATGCGGCGGGCAGGAATTGATCCCACAGATCCGGTTTTTTCGTGTGCCAGCTTTCTCAGGATAGAAATGAGAGTCCCGTTGAACCTCTCTACCTGGCCGTTCCCTTGTGGATGGTACGGACTACAATGAAAGTGCCTGGCTTGAAATAGCTTAAAAACTTCTTCCGTTAGTTTCCCCTTGAACTGAGAACCATTATCCGTCAAGATTTGATGCGGGAATCCTAATCGGGTAAATATTGTAAGTAGTGCCTCTGCTACATGTTTTGAATCAATTGATGGCAGGGCTACCGCCTCTCCCCACATAGAACAAGTGTCCACCAGAGTAAGGATGTAACTGTTCCTCCTCTTGGTCCGAGTGAGAGGTCCTACAATATCCACTGCAACCCTCTCAAAAGGTGTTCCCACTATGGGCATTTCCCCTAGAGTTGCAGGAGCAGTCCAGTGCTTTGGAGCTACCCTTTGACATTCTGGGCAGGATTTGACATATCTTTTTATATCCTCCGTTATCCCTGGCCAGAAGTAATGACAAGCTATAAGCTGTCCTGTGGCGCTGATCCCCATGTGACCACTGAAGGGAATCGCATGCCCGAGTTCCATCACTTTATCTCTATATGAAGTGGAAGAACCAGCTGGTTGTGACCATTTGTTCCAGTTCCGGCCTTCCTGTATAAGAGTTTGTTCTTCATGAAATATTCCCCCTTGCTCGGAGGTGTGTGGCATTTGGGCAATTTTTTAAAACATGGCTTGAGTGTCCTATCCTCAGCCTGCGCCTTCCTCATCTCCTCTGGATGAGCATTTATAGGTTCACCTTCTTCCTCCTTCTTCTGTGACCTGGTCTGCACTGTCGCCATGATCACAGGTTTCTCGGGATTCCCCAAGAAGACGTATCTACACCCCAATATCAGAGGGTAGATTGGTTCATCTATCACTGCTGCTCTGATTTCTCCTTCCACATAGCGAGTTTTCACACCGTTATCCTTGCGATGGGAAGTGTCATGAGTGGTATGTCCTTAGTCGCCCCTTGTATTTCCACTGTTTCTGTGGTATACTGACTTGGGTCCACTAGGCTAGACTTCACAACTGAATCATAATCCAAACCTGTATCATAAAGGCACCTTATGGTGACCCCATTACAAATAACATCCTCACAAACTGGGGGTGATAAGGTTCCTGTTGCTCCTTAGGATTAACCTTTAATCTTTGCGTCCCCGACTTCATTGCAGCAATGTTTGAAGGTTTCCTTCTACAAAATTCGGTGTTATGGTTATCCTTCTTGCACCATTTACACCATCTTTTTCCTTGGTTCAACGGTTTTCTTTCATTGAACTTTTGGTCATTGAACTGTGAGTTTCTGTCGCGAAAGTCATTTCTTGGCCGCTCAAAGTTTGTCCTACCTTTATTTCCCTGCTCTCTATTATCAAATTTATTAAATTGCTGTGGAGCTTTAAAATTGTCTATGTGCTTCTTCTTAGCACCACTTACCTCTGCCTGGGCTGCCTGATACCTCTCAGCAACATTTAAAATTTCCCCCAACTTCTCTGCACCTTGTTCCATGAGAAATTTTCTCATGTCTGGAGCCATGGACTCTCTCAATTGCTCAATCATGATCATTTCTTTAAGATCTTGGGTCTTCCCCAGAGCCGTCCATTTCTCCAAATAGGTTTCTAGTCTAGCAGAGAATTGGTGGTATGTCTCCCCAGACAACAGTTTGGCATTTCTAAATTTCTTACGATAAAATTCACCATTCTTCTCGTACCTTAATAACAAAGCCTGCTTTAACATGTCATAATTGTCTTGGTCTTCCCTGTTCATTTTGGCAAATACTTCATAAGAAGTACCTCTCAATCCCTGTGATAGCTTTAAGCTCCACCTCTCTCTCTCTAACCCATATGTAGTAGCTAATAACTCAAAACGTCCTAGGTACCCCTCTATGTCATCGTCTTTTTCAACAAAATGGTCTAAATGAAACCCCATAGCTGAGTTTGAGGCTCCCAGACTGGGCGTAGCATCTGAGGCAAAATGGCTGGCACCATTTTCAGGAGCCGGGCCTTGTAATTCCAGCTCCCTTAGTCGTAATTCGTGCTCCCTCTGCAACCTTCTATCTTCTGCCTCCCTTTCGGCAGTTAACCTTTTTTCTTCTGCCTCCCTTTGCTGTCGTTTTTCTTCTGCCTCAATCTGCAGCCTCTTAATTTCTCTATCAGCCTCAATTGTAACCTCTTCTCTTCAGCTACCTTTCTATCTTCCCTTTCAATATATTTATCACATTCAGTCGTTACGTATTGAATTAAGATTTGACCATCCATTCCCATCTCCTTCGCGGTGAGCACAGCAGCTGATCTAAATTTTGCCAGCTCCGCCATACTTTTTAGACAATATAATAATATACAAGATAAATCTCTAACCAGTAAATACACTAAGTACTTCTTATGACTATAGTCTAACTAATTCTAACTAACCAGTTAACTAATTAATTATTACTGGCTGTGAAGATTCACCAACTTTTATCTGCAGGGACACTTTTAATTTTAAAGGAAATTTTACAATTTATTTCCCTACTTTTATTTCTCCCACCAGGAGATCCTAATATTACTGTTGGGCTAATTATCCCTGGACAAGACCCCAATTTATGTAGTGGGTGTTGATGGTATTGTATGATGGTGATATTACTAAATGTAATTGTATGAGGCCAGCTGTGAAGGCTCCTGAGATTAAATGTAGTTGAGAATTGTCAGAAGGCCTTTCTTGCTACCACTACAACCTCACACTTAATTTTTTTTAATGAATGTGGCTACGTAAAGTGTCTAGGGTTATGATATGTAGTGTGGTGTAATAGGTTATAGATATACCCACAGATATTTAACAAGACTAATAATATTAATAAATGTTAAAATACACTGAACTAACTCACGTGTGTAAAATTTCTTGATAGAAATATATTACATTTATTTTGTTCTGTATCAATTTTTTAGGTTGACCAGAACTTAAAAGGATTTAGAAATTATGAAAGAAATGCATGGAATATTATATCATAAATGCAATAGTGTACATATATATGTACTATACTAGTTAGTTTTATTAAAATGTTCTAGTAGTCATCTACTTGGGAGGATATTTACTGTTTGTGCTGTTGGGGTGGCCTCATCACACCTGTCTATATTGACTACACAGTGTCCAGAAAATGGTGGGAATTTTTATGGGGGGTATTAGTAACTACACAGCGTTGGTGAATGTCCAGCAGACCAGAGGCTCACTCATCTGGTAGTTGTAGCTCTGGTGCTGAAATCAGGTGGTCCCACCTCTCCGTGCTGGCGGGCAATAATGGTGGTCTCTGTCACAAGTACTGCACAGATACACTCGAGTAAAGTCACCAACTGAATAGACACTGCTTGGTTGACAACAGAAACTCGCAGCTCAGATTATGAATAAATAACACAGAATTGCTAGCAAAACTCAGCTGAGCTGCTGGCTATAGTATGGCGTCCCTAAATTTATTACACTTTCTTTCATATGGAAATCACCACACTTTAAAATCTGTGTCTATCACTGAACAACTATTGAAGAATGGCCCCACTTTCGCGTCTGAGCGCTAATGATATGATTGTCTGTGGCCAATCACTGCCTAGGTTTATTTTTAAATTCAAATTTCCTACCATAAAGTCATTTCAGTCATGCTTCAGTCAAGTATGGATGGTTATCTGTTAGTCTGTCCGTCTCTACTTGTGTTTCTACAAAATGTACTTGATTTTTGAACCAACCTTTCTCTCCCCTCCAAAATTTTGTCGTTAAAAGTTATATTTAGACACAGCTACCACCCAAAAACCCTCTCCTCCATACTAAGTAAATTTGAACACCTGCGTTTCGAGGTCGTGTTTTTTTGTGCAATTAGCGACACTTTTAGATTCAATACAGTCTGTCGATGATGTGAACAACACTGTCTTTTGTCATTATCTTCAATATTATCTATCCGTCTGTAAAATTAAGAACATATTAGTTCACTGCTCAGAATAGGCCATCCGGCCAGCTAATTTTTATATTCCTAACATTAATATTAAGAAAAAAAGTACTTTTTAATTTTTGTAATATTCCAAACATCTGCGTTTTAGCCGCTGAATTCAAATCAAGGGCTTGGTATTGCAAAAGCGTCCAATAAATGACTGTGGCGTATTATATCTAAGGTCCCTTCTGTCGAGTTGCTTACTTTTTATGTCAACTTGGGAAACGTGACTTTTCTCCGTTTCCCCCCCAATTGCGTCTCCTTAGCCTTTCTAGTCTCAGGCAATCTTTCCAGTCATATTTTTTTCCTTTTTTGATCCGCCGTTCCCCTCCTGTCTAGCAAGTCAATTTTTATGGAGGATGATGACCCGCGGTCTAGGCGATCATGTACTATTCGCAGCCTACGCATTATGTTTTTTATCCTTAAATGTTATCTTTGGAGATATTTTACCGTTGTATCTCTGTCAATTTCACTACACATCTCCCCACTTGAAAACATGCCTATGGCAAGTTCCAAAACCAGCGATACACATAGGTAAAATTACTCCTCACGTCTGCCGCTACTCTAATTTTGATCACAGGGGTGCCGACTGAGGAAATCTGCACCGACATTCAATTTGCCTGGGATATATTGGATACTAAACTGATAAGGTTGAAGCAACAAAGACCACCTCAGCAATCTTGCGTTTTCATGCTTAGCCTGAGACAAGAACACTAGAGGCTGATGGTCCGTCTCCACCACAAAAGTCCTACCATACAGATAGATTTGAAACTTCTTTATTGCCCAGATTAACGCTAAACATTCTTTTTCGCTTGTGGAGTATCTTTGTTCCGCCTTATTCAATTTGCGGCTTGCATAAGCGACTGGTTTCAGTTCCCCATCAGGTGAAGATGATCTTTGCAACAAAGCCCCTCCGAGTCCTACATTACTTGCATCGGTTCTTAAGACAAAGTCCTGTGTCAAATCAGGCAGTTTGAGAATAGGCTTGCTAGTGAGTTTTTCCTTTAACTCTTGGAACGCTAGTTCACATTGTGCAGTCCAAATAATTTTATCTGGAAGTCCCTTGCGAGTCAAATCAGTCAGAGGAGCACATATAGCGTTAAAATTTTTGATGTATTTCTGATAAAATCCGCATAACGACACAAATGATCGCACGTCCTTTTTTGTTTGTGGCCTAGGTGCTCTCTGCAGTTTTTCCAAGTTCTTAGGATCAGGGGTCATATTACCCTGATATACAGTGTGTCCCAAGAATTCCAACTCTTTGCATCCAATACACCATTTTGTTGGCCTAGCAGTTAAGTTCGCCTCCCGAAGTCTATCAAACAACATCTCCAGAGCTTCAATGTGTTCTTCAAATGTCTCTGTGGCGACGAGAATATCATCCATGAAATTCGTGATACATGGGTTATTCAGGGGATCCAACAATTTTCGCATCATCCTTGAAAACACACTCGGAGCATTTTTCAGTCCGAATGGTAGCATATTGAATTCATAATGTCCATCCGAAGTGCTAAAAGCCAAATAAGGTCTCACTTCAGGCTTCACTGGGATCTGGTAATAGCCTTTACTAAGATCCACCTTTGAAAAGTATTTTGCCTTGTTCAGTCTGGCAAATAACTGTTTTGTGTCTGGTAATGGATCCACTTGTCCTTCTGTGACAGCATTCAGTTTCCTGTAATCTATGCACAGTCTGTGTTCCCCAGACGGTTTTCTCTACAAAACGACACTAGAACTAAAAGATGATTCACTGTGCGAAATAATCCCCTCCTTCAACAAATACTCTATTTCTTCCTTCAATGCCTTCTCCTTCGCGAACGGAATAGAATAGGCTCTCATACAGATTGGGTTTGAGTCTACCAGTTTCATGTCATACTGTAGCAAATTTGTATGGCCTGGTTTTATCTGTTAATACATTCTGTATGTTCCTCCAGAACCTGTTGAACTCTCTCCCTCTGGTTTTTAGTCAGGTGCTTACTGACTTTTACCTGTGCTGCTGTTTCACAAGGATGTAATGGGTATTCATGTGAGGTGAGTGGTTCTTTTTGCATCTGGGTTGCAATAGCCAAGGTCAATAAGGGGGTGCTTTCCTGGAGTGGTCTGTCCAGATACTTCTTTAACAGGTTTACATGATAAACTTTTTCCTTCCCCTTTTTGTCAATTTTATAGTTTGTTCTAGACACCTTCTCTAGAACCGTATATGGACCTTGCCAACCAATTTGTAATTTATTCTGGCTTCCCGGTAGTAGAAGCAGCACCTTCTCTCCGACTGCCAGTTCCCTGTCCTTTGCCTTCCTATTAAAATATGCTGCATGTTTCTTCCTGGCTTGTTTCAAATTATCATTTGCCAGTTTCCATCCAGCTTTCAAACGAGTGGTCAGTTCGTTCACGTATTGATACGATGAGGTAACAGTCTCTTCCGCCTTCTCATCTGTCCAGGTCCTTAATAAAGCTTCTAAAGGACCTTTTATTGGCCTCCCAAATAGCAGAGTTGCGGGAGCCATCCCGGTTGAACTATGTGGTACCTCCCGGTACGCAACCAATGCGGCGGGCAGGAATTGATCCCACAGATCCGGTTTTTCGTGTGCCAGCTTTCTCAGGATAGAAATGAGAGTCCCGTTGAACCTCTCTACCTGGCCGTTCCCTTGTGGATGGTACGGACTACAATGAAAGTGCCTGGCTTGAAATAGCTTAAAAACTTCTTCCGTTAGTTTCCCCTTGAACTGAGAACCATTATCCGTCAAGATTTGATGCGGGAATCCAAATCGGGTAAATATTGTAAGTAGTGCCTCTGCTACATGTTTTGAATCAATTGATGGCAGGGCTACCGCCTCTCCCCACATAGAACAAGTGTCCACCAGAGTAAGGATGTAACTGTTCCTCCCCTTGGTCCGAGTGAGAGGTCCTACAATATCCACTGCAACCCTCTCAAAAGGTGTTCCCACTATGGGCATTTCCCCTAGAGTTGCAGGAGCAGTCCAGTGCTTTGGAGCTACCCTTTGACATTCTGGGCAGGATTTGACATATCTTTTTATATCCTCCGTTATCCCGGCCAGAAGTAATGACAAGCTATACGCTGTCCTGTGGCGCTGATCCCCATGTGACCACTGAAGGGAATCGCATGCCCGAGTTCCATCACTTTATCCCTATATGAAGTGGGAAGAACCAGCTGGTTGTGACCATTTGTTCCAGTTCCGGCCTTCCTGTATAAGAGTTTGTTCTTCATGAAATATTCCCCCTTGCTCGGAGGTGTGTGGCATTGGGCAATTTTTTAAAACATGGCTTGAGTGTCCTAACCTCAGCCTGCGCCTTCCTCATCTCCTCTGGATGAGCATTTATAGGTTCACCTTCTTCCTCCTTCTTCTGTGACCTGGTCTGCACTGTCGCCATGATCACAGGTCTCTCGGGATTCCCCAAGAAGACGTATCTACACCCCAATATCAGAGGGTAGATTGGTTCATCTATCACTGCTGCTCTGATTTCTCCTTCCACATAGCGAGTTTTCACCGTTATCCTTGCGATGGGAAGTGTCATGAGTGGTATGTCCTTAGTCGCCCCTTGTCTTTCCACTGTTTCTGTGGTATACTGACTTGGGTCCACTAGGCTAGACTTCACAACTGAATCATAATCCAAACCTGTATCATAAAGGCACCTTATGGTGACCCCATTACAAATAACATCCTCACAAACTGGGGGGTGATAAGGTTCCTGTTGCTCCTTAGGATTAACCTTTAATCTTTGCGTCCCCGACTTCATTGCAGCAATGTTTGAAGGTTTCCTTCTACAAAATTCGGTGTTATGGTTATCCTTCTTGCACCATTTACACCATCTTTTTCCTTGGTTCAACAGGTTTTCTTTCATTGAACTTTTGGTCATTGAACTGTGAGTTTCTGTCGCGATAGTCATTTCTTGGCCGCTCAAAGTTTGTCCTACCTTTATTTCCCTGCTCTCTATTATCAAATTTATTAAATTGCTGTGGAGCTTTAAAATTGTCTATGTGCTTCTTCTTAGCACCACTTACCTCTGCCTGGGCTGCCTGATACCTCTCAGCAACATTTAAAATTTCCCCCAACTTCTCTGCACCTTGTTCCATGAGAATTTTTCTCATGTCTGGAGCCATGGACTCTCTCAATTGCTCAATCATGATCATTTCTTTAAGATCTTGGGTCTTCCCCAGAGCCGTCCATTTCTCCAAATAGGTTTCTAGTCTAGCAGAGAATTGGTGGTATGTCTCCCCAGACAACAGTTTGGCATTTCTAAATTTCTTACGATAAAATTCACCATTCTTCTCGTACCTTAATAACAAAGCCTGCTTTAACATGTCATAATTGTCTTGGTCTTCCCTGTTCATTTTAGCAAATACTTCATAAGAAGTACCTCTCAATCCCTGTGATAGCTTTAAGCTCCACCTCTCTCTCTCTAACCCATATGTAGTAGCTAATAACTCAAAACGTCCTAGGTACCCCTCTATGTCATCGTCTTTTTCAACAAAATGGTCTAAATGAAACCCCATAGCTGAGTTTGAGGCTCCCAGACTGGGCGTAGCATCTGAGGCAAAAGGGCTGGCACCATTTTCAGGAGCCAGACCTTGTAATTCCAGCTCCCTTAGTCGTAATTCGTGCTCCCTTTGCAACCTTCTATCTTCTGCCTCCCTTTCGGCCTTTTTATCTTCTGCCTCCCTTTGCTGTCGTTTTTCTCTCTGCCTCAATCTGCAGCCTCTTAATTTCTCTATCAGCCTCAATTTGTAACCTCTTCTCTTCAGCTACCTTTCTATCTTCCCTTTCAATATATTTATCACATTCAGCCGTTACGTATTGAATTAAAATTTGACCATCCATTCCCATCTCCTTCGCGGGGAGCACAGCAGCTGATCTAAATTTTGCCAGCTCCGCCATACTTTTTAGACAATATAATAATATACAAGATAAATCTCTAACCAGTAAATACACTAAGTACTTCTTATGACTATAGTCTAACTAATTCTAACTAACCAGTTAACTAATTAATTATTACTGGCTGTGAAGATTCACCAACTTTTATCTGCAGGGACACTTTTAATTTTAAAGGAAATTTTACAATTTATTTCCCTACTTTTATTTCTCCCACCAGGAAATCCTAATATTACTGTTGGGCTAATTATCCCTGGACAAGACCCCCAATTTATGTATGTGGGTGTTGATGGTAATAGTATGAATGGTGATATTACTAAATGTAATTGTATGAGGCCAGCTGTGAAGGCTCCTGAGATAAAATGTAGTTGAGAATTGTCAGAAGGCCTTTCTTGCTACCACTACGACCTCACACTTAATTTTTTTTAATGAATGTGGCTACGTAAAGTGTCTAGAGTTATGATATGTAGTGTGGTGTAATAGGTTATAGATATACCCACAGATATTTAACAAGACTAATAATATTAATAAATGTTAAAATACACTGAACTAACTCACGTGTGTAAAATTTTTTGATAGAATTATATTACATTTATTTTGTTCTGTATCAATTTTTTTTAGGTTGACCAGAACTTAAAAGGATTTAGAAATTATGAAAGAAATGCATGGAATATTATATCATAAATGCAATAGTGTACATATATATGTACTATACTAGTTAGTTTTATTAAAATGTTCTAGTAGTCATCTACTTGGGAGGATAGTTACTGTTTGTGCTGTTGGGGGTGGCCTCATCACACCTGTCTATATTGACTACACAGTGTCCAGAAAATGGTGGGAATTTTTATGGGGTATTAGTAACTACACAGCGTTGGTGAATGTCCAGCAGACCAGAGGCTCACTCATCTTGTAGTTGTAGCTCTGGTGCTGAAATCAGGTGGTCCCACCTCTCCGTGCTGGCGGGCAATAATGGTGGTCTCTGTCACAAGTACTGCACAGATACACTCGAGTAAAGTCACCAACTGAATAGACACTGCTTGGTTGACAACAGAAACTCGCAGCTCAGATTATGAATAAATAACACAGAATTGCTAGCAAAACTCAGCTGAGCTGCTGGCTATAGTATGGCGTCCCTAAATTTCTTACACTTTCTTTCAGATGGAAATCACCACACTTTAAAATCTGTGTCTATCACTGAACAACTATTGAAGAATGGCCCCACTTTCGCGTCTGAGCGCTAATGATATGATTGTCTGTGGCCAATCACTGCCTAGGTTTATTTTAATTTCAAATTTCCTACCATAAAGTCATTTCAGTCATGCTTCAGTCAAGTATCGATGGTTATCTGTTAATCCGTCCGTCTCTACTTGTGTTTCTACAAAATGTACTTGATTTTTGAACCAACCTTTCTCTCCCCTCCAAAATTTTGTCGTTAAAAGTTATATTTAGACACAGCTACCACCCAAAAACCCTCTCCTCCATACTAAGTAAATTTGAACACCTGCGTTTCGAGGTCGTGTTTTTTTGTGCAATTAGCGACACTTTTAGATTCAATACAGTCTGTCGATGATGTGAACAACACTGTCTTTTGTCATTATCTTCAATATTATCTATCCGTCTGTAAAATTAAGAACATATCAGTTCACTGCTCAGAATAGGCCATCCGGCCAGCTAATTTTTATATTCCTAACATTAATATTAAGAAAAAAGTACTTTTTAAATTTTGTAATATTCCAAACATCTGCGTTTTAGCCGCTGAATTCAAATCAAGGGCTTGGTATTGCAAAAGCGTCCAATAAATGACTGTGGCGTAACATATCTATGGTCCCTTCTGTCGAGTTGCTTACTTTTTATGTCAACTTGGGAAACGTGACTTTTCTCAGTCCCCCCCCCCCCCCCCCCCCCCCCCCCCCCCCCAATTGCGTCTCCTTAGCCTTTCTAGTCTCACGCAATCTTTCCAGTCATATTTTTTTCCTTTTTGATCCGCCGTTCCCCTCCTGTCTAGCAAGTCAATTTTTATGGAGGATGATGACCCGCGGTCTAGGCGATCATGTACTATTCGCAGCCTACGCATTATGTTTTTATCCTTAAATGTTATCTTTGGAGGTATTTTACCGTTGTATCTCTGTCAATTTCACTACACATCTCCCCACTTGAAAACATGCCTATGGCAAGTTTCAAAACCAGCGATACACATAGGTAAAATTACTCCTCACGTCTGCCGCTACTCTAATTTTGATCACAGGGGTGCCGACTGAGGAAATCTGCACCGACATTCAATTTGCCTGGGATATATTGGATACTAAACTGATAAGGTTGAAGCAACAAAGACCACCTCAGCAATCTTGCGTTTTCATGCTTAGCCTGAGACAAGAACACGAGAGGCTGATGGTCCGTCTCCACCACAAAAGTCCTACCATACAGATAGATTTGAAACTTCTTTATTGCCCAGATTAACGCTAAACATTCTTTTTCGCTTGTGGAGTATCCTTGTTCCGCCTTATTCAATTTGCGGCTTGCATAAGCGACTGGTTTCAGTTCCCCATCAGGTGAAGATGATCTTTGCAACAAAGCCCCTCCGAGTCCTACATTACTTGCATCGGTTCTTAAGACAAAGTCCTGTGTCAAATCAGGCAGTTTGAGAATAGGCTTGCTAGTGAGTTTTTCCTTTAACTCTTGGAACGCTAGTTCACATTGTGCAGTCCAAATAATTTTATCTGGAAGTCCCTTGCGAGTCAAATCAGTCAGAGGAGCACATAAAGCGTTAAAATTTTTGATGTATTTCTGATAAAATCCGCATAACGACACGAATGATCGCACGTCTTTTTTTGTTTGTGGCCTAGGTGCTCTCTGCAGTTTTTCCAAGTTCTTAGGATCAGGGGTCATATTACCCTGATATACAGTGTGTGTCCCAAGAATTCCAACTCTTTGCATCCAATACAACATTTTGTTGGCCTAGCAGTTAAGTTCGCCTCCCGAAGTCTATCAAACAACATCTCCAGAGCTTCAATGTGTTCTTCAAATGTCTCTGTGGCGACGAGAATATCATCCATGAAATTCGTGATACATGGGTTATTCAGGGGATCCAACAATTTTCGCATCATCCTTGAAAACACACTGGGAGCATTTTTCAGTCCGAATGGTAGCATATTGAATTCATAATGTCCATCCGAAGTGCTAAAAGCCAAATAAGGTCTCACTTCAGGCTTCACTGGGATCTGGTAATAGCCTTTACTAAGATCCACCTTTGAAAAGTATTTTGCCTTGTTCAGTCTGGCAAATAACTGTTTTGTGTCTGGTAATGGATCCACTTGTCCTTCTGTGACAGCATTCAGTTTCCTGTAATCCATGCACAGTCTGCCTTCCCCTCACGGTTTTCTCAACACAACGACACTAGAACTAAAAGATGATTCACTGTGCAAAATAACCCCCTCCTTCAACAAATACTCTATTTCTTCCTTCAATGCCTTCTCCTTCGCGAACGGAATAGAATAGGCTCTCATACAGATTGGGTTTGAGTCTACCAGTTTCATGTCATACTGTAGCAAATTTGTATGGCCTGGTTTATCTGTTAATACATCTGTATGTTCCTCCAGAACCTGTTGAACTCTCTCCCTCTGGTTTTTAGTCAGGTGCTTACTGACTTTTACCTGTGCTGCTGTTTCACAAGGATGTAATGGGTATTCATGTGAGGTGAGTGGTTCTTTTTGCATCTGGGTTGCAATAGCCAAGGTCAATAAGGGGGTGCTTTCCTGGAGTGGTCTGTCCAGATACTTCTTTAACAGGTTTACATGATAAACTTTTTCCTTCCCCTTTTTGTCAATTTTATAGTTTGTTCTAGACACCTTCTCTAGAACCGTATATGGACCTTGCCAACCAATTTGTAATTTATTCTGGCTTCCCGGTAGTAGAAGCAGCACCTTCTCTCCGACTGCCAGTTCCCTGTCCTTTGCCTTCCTATTAAAATATGCTGCATGTTTCTTCCTGGCTTGCTTCAAATTATCATTTGCCAGTTTCCATCCAGCTTTCAAACGAGTGGTCAGTTCGTTCACGTTTTGATACGATGAGGTAACAGTCTCTTCCGCCTTCTCATCTGTCCAGGTCCTTAATAAAGCTTCTAAAGGACCTTTTATTGGCCTCCCGATTAGCGGAGTTGCGGGAGCCATCCCTGTCGGACTATGTGGTACCTCCCGGTACGCAAACAATGCGGCGGGCAGGAATTGATCCCACAGATCCGGTTTTTCGTGTGCCAGCATTCTCAGGATAGAAATGAGAGTCCCGTTGAACCTCTCTACCTGGCCGTTCCCTTGTGGATGGTACGGACTACAATGAAAGTGCCTGGCTTGAAATAGCTTAAAAACTTCTTCCGTTAGTTTCCCCTTGAACTGAGAACCATTATCCGTCAAGATTTGATGCGGGAATCCTAATCGGGTAAATATTGTAAGTAGTGCCTCTGCTACATGTTTTGAATCAATTGATGGCAGGGCTACCGCCTCTCCCCACATAGAACAAGTGTCCACCAGAGTAAGGATGTAACTGTTCCTCCTCTTGGTCCGAGTGAGAGGTCCTACAATATCCACTGCAACCCTCTCAAAAGGTGTTCCCACTATGGGCATTTCCCCTAGAGTTGCAGGAGCAGTCCAGTTGCTATTGGAGCTACCCTTTGACATTCTGGGCAGGATTTGACATATCTTTTTTATATCCTCCGTTATCCCTGGCCAGAAGTAATGACAAGCTATACGCTGTCCTGTGGCGCTGATCCCCATGTGACCACTGAAGGGAATCGCATGCCCGAGTTCCATCACTTTATCTCTATATGAAGTGGGAAGAACCAGCTGGTTGTGACCATTTGTTCCAGTTCCGGCCTTCCTGTATAAGAGTTTGTTCTTCATGAAATATTCCCCCTATGCTCGAAGGTGTGTGGCATTTGGGCAATTTTTTTAAAACATGGCTGGAGTGTCCCTATCCTCAGCCTGCGCCTTCCTCATCTCCTCTGGATGAGCATTTATAGGTTCACCTTCTTCATCCTTCTTCTGTGACCTGGTCTGCACTGTCGCCATGATCACAGGTCTCTCGGGATTCCCCAAGAAGACGTATCTACACCCCAATATCAGAGGGTAGATTGGTTCATCTATCACTGCTGCTCTGATTTCTCCTTCCACATAGCGAGTTTTCACCGTTATCCTTGCGATGGGAAGTGTCATGAGTGGTATGTCCTTATTCGCCCCTTGTATTTCCACTGTTTCTGTGGTATACTGACTTGGGTCCACTAGGCTAGACTTCACAACTGAATCATAATCCAAACCTGTATCATAAAGGCACCTTATGGTGACCCCATTACAAATAACATCCTCACAAACTGGGGGGTGATAAGGTTCCTGTTGCTCCTTAGGATTAACCTTTAATCTTTCCGTCCCCGACTTCATTGCAGCAATGTTTGAAGGTTTCCTTCTACAAAATTCGGTGTTATGGTTATCCTTCTTGCACCATTTACACCATCTTTTTCCTTGGTTCAACGGTTTTCTTTCATTGAACTTTTGGTCATTGAACTGTGAGTTTCTGTCGCGATAGTCATTTCTTGGCCGCTCAAAGTTTGTCCTACCTTTATTTCCCTGCTCTCTATTATCAAATTTATTAAATTGCTGTGGAGCTTTAAAATTGTCTAGGTGCTTCTTCTTAGCACCACTTACCTCTGCCTGGGCTGCCTGATACCTCTCAGCAACATTTAAAATTTCCCCCAACTTCTCTGCACCTTGTTCCATGAGAAATTTTCTCATGTCTGGAGCCATGGACTCTCTCAATTGCTCAATCATGATCATTTCTTTAAGATCTTGGGTCTTCCCCCAGAGCAGTCCATTTCTCCAAATAGGTTTCCAGTCTGGCAGAGAATTGGTAATGTCTCCCCAGACAACAGTTTGGCATTTCTAAATTTCTTACGATAAAATTCACCATTCTTCTCGTACCTTAATAACAAAGCCTGCTTTAACATGTCATAATTGTCTTGGTCTTCCCTGTTCATTTTAGCAAATACTTCATAAGAAGTACCTCTCAATCCCTGTGATAGCTTTAAACTCCACCTCTCTCTCTCTAACCCATATGTAGTAGCTAATAACTCAAAACGTCCTAGGTACCCCTCTATGTCATCGTCTTTTTCAACAAAATGGTCTAAATGAAACCCCATAGCTGAGTTTGAGGCTCCCAGACTAGGCGTAGCATCTGAGGCAAAAGGGCTGGCACCATTTTCAGGAGCCGGGCCTTGTAATTCCAGCTCCCTTAGTCGTAATTCGTGCTCCCTTTGCAACCTTCTATCTTCTGCCTCCCTTTCGGCAGTCAACCTTTTTTCTTCTGCCTCCCTTTGCTGTCGTTTTTCTTCTGCCTCAATCTGCAGCCTCTTAATTTCTCTATCAGCCTCAATTTGTAACCTCTTCTCTTCAGCTACCTTTCTATCTTCCCTTTCAATATATTTATCACATTCAGTCGTTACGTATTGAATTAAGATTTGACCATCCATTCCCATCTCCTTCGCGGTGAGCACAGCAGCTGATCTAAATTTTGCCAGCTCCGCCATACTGTTTAGACAATATAATAATATACAAGATAAATCTCTAACCAGTAAATACACTAAGTACTTCTTATGACTATAGTCTAACTAATTCTAACTAACCAGTTAACTAATTAATTATTACTGGCTGTGAAGAGTCACCAACTTTTATCTGCAGGGACACTTTTAATTTTAAAGGGAATTTTACAATTTATTTCCCTACTTTTATTTCTCCCACCAGGAGATCCTAATATTACTGTTGGGCTAATTATCCCTGGACAAGACCCCAATTTATGTAGTGGGTGTTGATGGTATTGTATGATGGTGATATTACTAAATGTAATTGTATGAGGCCAGCTGTGAAGGCTCCTGAGATAAAATGTAGTTGAGAATTGTCAGAAGGCCTTTCTTGCTACCACTACGACCTCACACTTAATTTTTTTAATGAATGTGGCTACGTAAAGTGTCTAGGGTTATGATATGTAGTGTGGTGTAATAGGTTATAGATATACCCACAGATATTTAACAAGACTAATAATATTAATAAATGTTAAAATACACTGAACTAACTCACGTGTGTAAAATTTCTTGATAGAATTATATTACATTTATTTTGTTCTGTAATCAATTTTTTAGATTGACCAGAACTTAAAAAGGATTTAGAAATTATGAAAGAAATGCATGGAATATTATATCATAAATGCAATAGTGTACATATATATGTACTATACTAGTTAGTTTTATTAAAATGTTCTAGTAGTCATCTACTTGGGAGGATAGTTACTGTTTGTGCTGTTGGGGTGGCCTCATCACACCTGTCTATATTGACTACACAGTGTCCAGAAAATGGTGGGGATTTTTATGGGGGGTATTAGTAACTACACAGCGTTGGTGAATGTCCAGCAGACCAGAGGCTCACTCATCTGGTAGTTGTAGCTCTGGTGCTGAAATCAGGTGGTCCCACCTCTCCGTGCTGGCGGGCAATAATGGTGGTCTCTGGCACAAGTACTGCACAGATACACTCGAGTAAAGTCACCAACTGAATAGACACTGCTTGGTTGACAACAGAAACTCGCAGCTCAGATTATGAATAAATAACACAGAATTGCTAGCAAAACTCAGCTGAGCTGCTGGCTATAGTATGGCGTCCCTAAATTTCTTTCACTTTCTTTCATATGGAAATCACCACACTTTAAAATCTGTGTCTATCACTGAACAACTATTGAAGAATGGCCCCACTTTCGCGTCTGAGCGCTAATGATATGATTGTCTGTGGCCAATCACTGCCTAGGTTTATTTTAAATTTCAAATTTCCTACCATAAAGTCATTTCAGTCATGCTTCAGTCAAGTATGGATGGTTATCTGTTAGTCTGTCCGTCTCTACTTGTGTTTCTACAAAATGTACTTGATTTTTGAACCAACCTTTCTCTCCCCTCCAAAATTTTGTCGTTAAAAGTTATATTTAGACACAGCTACCACCCAAAAACCCTCTCCTCCATACTAAGTAAATTTGAACACCTGCGTTTCGAGGTCGTGTTTTTTTGTGCAATTAGCGACACTTTTAGATTCAATACAGTCTGTCGATGATGTGAACAACACTGTCTTTTGTCATTATCTTCAATATTATCTATCCGTCTGTAAAATTAAGAACATATTAGTTCACTGCTCAGAATAGGCCATCCGGCCAGCTAATTTTTATATTCCTAACATTAATATTAAGAAAAAAGTACTTTTTAAATTTTGTAATATTCCAAACATCTGCGTTTTAGCCGCTGAATTCAAATCAAGGGCTTGGTATTGCAAAAGCGTCCAATAAATGACTGTGGCGTATTATATCTAAGGTCCCTTCTGTCGAGTTGCTTACTTTTTATGTCAACTTGGGAAACGTGACTTTCTCCGTTTCCCCCCCAATTGCGTCTCCTTAGCCTTTCTAGTCTCACGCAATCTTCCAGTCATATTTTTTTCCTTTTTGATCCGCCGTTCCCCTCCTGTCTAGCAAGTCAATTTTTATGGAGGATGATGACCCGCGGTCTAGGCGATCATGTACTATTCGCAGCCTACGCATTATGTTTTTATCCTTAAATGTTATCTTTGGAGGTATTTTACCGTTGTATCTCTGTCAATTTCACTACACATCTCCCCACTTGAAAACATGCCTATGGCAAGTTCCAAAACCAGCGATACACATAGTAAAATTACTCCTCACGTCTGCCACTACTCTAATTTTGATCACAGGGGTGCCGACTGAGGAAATCTGCACCGACATTCAATTTGCCTGGGATATATTGGATACTAAACTGATAAGGTTGAAGCAACAAAGACCACCTCAGCAATCTTGCGTTTTCATGCTTAGCCTGAGACAAGAACACGAGAGGCTGATGGTCCGTCTCCACCACAAAAGTCCAACCATACAGATAGATTTGAAACTTCTTTATTGCCCAGATTAACGCTAAACATTCTTTTTCGCTTGTGGAGTATCCTTGTTCCGCCTTATTCAATTTGCGGCTTGCATAAGCGACTGGTTTCAGTTCCCCATCAGGTGAAGATGATCTTTTCTACAAAGCCCCTCCGAGTCCTACATTACTTGCATCGGTTCTTAAGACAAAGTCCTGTGTCAAATCAGGCAGTTTGAGAATAGGCTTGCTAGTGAGTTTTTCCTTTAACTCTTGGAACGCTAGTTCACATTGTGCAGTCCAAATAATTTTATCTGGAAGTCCCTTGCGAGTCAAATCAGTCAGAGGAGCACATATAGCGTTAAAATTTTTGATGTATTTCTGATAAAATCCGCATAACGACACAAATGATCGCACGTAATTCTTTGTTTGTGGCCTAGGTGCTCTCTGCAGTTTTTCCAAGTTCTTAGGATCAGGGGTCATATTACCCTGATATACAGTGTGTCCCAAGAATTCCAACTCTTTGCATCCAATACAACATTTTGTTGGCCTAGCAGTTAAGTTCGCCTCCCGAAGTCTATCAAACAACATCTCCAGAGCTTCAATGTGTTCTTCAAATGTCTCTGTGGCGACGAGAATATCATCCATGAAATTCGTGATACATGGGTAATTCAGGGGATCCAACAATTTGCGCATCATCCTTGAAAACACACTCGGAGCATTTTTCAGTCCGAATGGTAGCATATTGAATTCATAATGTCCATCCGAAGTGCTAAAAGCCAAATAAGGTCTCACTTCAGGCTTCACTGGGATCTGGTAATAGCCTTTACTAAGATCCACCTTTGAAATGTATTTTGCCTTGTTCAGTCTGGCAAATAACTGTTTTGTGTCTGGTAATGGATCCACTTGTCCTTCTGTGACAGCATTCAGTTTCCTGTAATCTATGCACAGTCTGTGTTCCCCAGACGGTTTTCTCAACAAAACGACACTAGAACTAAAAGATGATTCACTGTGCGAAATAATCCCCTCCTTCAACAAATACTCTATTTCTTCCTTCAATGCCTTCTCCTTCGCGAACGGAATAGAATAGGCTCTCATACAGATTGGGTTTGAGTCTACCAGTTTCATGTCATACTGTAGCAAATTTGTATGGCCTGGTTTATCTGTTAATACATCTGTATGTTCCTCCAGAACCTGTTGAACTCTCTCCCTCTGGTTTTTAGTCAGGTGCTTACTGACTTTTACCTGTGCTGCTGTTTCACAAGGATGTAATGGGTATTCATGTGAGGTGAGTGGTTCTTTTTGCATCTGGGTTGCAAGAGCCAAGGTCAATAAGGGGGTGCTTTCCTGGAGTGGTCTGTCCAGATACTTCTTTAACAGGTTTACATGATAAACTTTCTCCTTCCCCTTTTTGTCAATTTTATAGTTTGTTCTAGACACCTTCTCTAGAACCGTATATGGACCTTGCCAACCAATTTGTAATTTATTCTGGCTTCCCGGTAGTAGAAGCAGCACCTTCTCTCCGACTGCCAGTTCCCTGTCCTTTGCCTTCCTATTAAAATATGCTGCATGTTTCTTCCTGGCTTGCTTCAAATTATCCATTTGCCAGTTTCCATCCAGCTTTCAAACGAGTGGTCCATGTTCGTTCACGTATTGATACGATGAGGTAACAGTCTCTTCCCCTTCTCATCTGTCCAGGTCCTTAATAAAGCTTCTAAAGGACCTTTTAATTAAGATTGCCTCCCAAATAGCAGAGTTGCGGGAGCCATCCCGGTTGAACTATGTGGTACCTCCCGGTACGCAAACAATGCGGCGGGCAGGAATTGATCCCACAGATCCGGTTTTTCGTGTGCCAGCTTTCTCAGGTTAGAAATGAGAGTCCCGTTGAACCTCTCTACCTGGCCGTTCCCTTGTGGATGGTACGGACTACAATGAAAGTGCCTGGCATGAAATAGCTTAAAAACTTCTTCCGTTAGTTTCCCCTTGAACTGAGAACCATTATCCGTCAAGATTTGATGCGGGAATCCTAATCGGGTAAATATTGTAAGTAGTGCCTCTGCTACATGTTTTGAATCAATTGATGGCAGGGCTACCGCCTCTCCCCACATAGAACAAGTGTCCACCAGAGTAAGGATGTAACTGTTCCTCCTCTTGGTCCGAGTGAGAGGTCCTACAATATCCACTGCAACCCTCTCAATAGGTGTTCCCACTATGGGCATTTCCCCTAGAGTTGCAGGAGCAGTCCAGTGCTTTGGAGCTACCCTTTGACATTCTGGGCAGGATTTGACATATCTTTTTTATATCCTCCGTTATCCCTGGCCAGAAGTAATGACAAGCTATACGCTGTCCTGTGGCGCTGATCCCCATGTGACCACTGAAGGGAATCGCATGCCCGAGTTCCATCACTTTATCTCTATATGAAGTGGGAAGAACCAGCTGGTTGTGACCATTTGTTCCAGTTCCGGCCTTCCTGTATAAGAGTTTGTTCTTCATGAAATATTCTCCCTTGCTCGGAGGTGTGTGGCATTTGGGCAATTTTTTAAAACATGGCTTGAGTGTCCTATCCTCAGCCTGCGCCTTCCTCATCTCCTCTGGATGAGCATTTATAGGATCACCTTCTTCCTCCTTCTTCTGTGACCTGGTCTGCACTGTCGCCATGATCACAGGTTTCTCGGGATTCCCCAAGAAGACGTATCTACACCCCAATATCAGAGGGTAGATTGGTTCATCTATCACTGCTGCTCTGATTTCTCCTTCCACATAGCGAGTTTTCACCGTTATCCTTGCGATGGGAAGTGTCATGAGTGGTATGTCCTTAGTCGCCCCTTGTATTTCCACTGTTTCTGTGGTATACTGACTTGGGTCCACTAGGATAGACTTCACAACTGAATCATAATCCAAACCTGTATCATAAAGGCACCTTATGGTGACCCCATTACAAATAACATCCTCACAAACTGGGGGGTGATAAGGTTCCTGTTGTCCCTTAGGATTAACCTTTAATCTTTGCGTCCCCGACTTCATTGCAGCAATGTTGGAAGGTTTCCTTCTACAAAATTCGGTGTTATGGTTATCCTTCTTGCACCATTTACACCATCTTTTTCCTTGGTTCAACGGTTTTCTTTCATTGAACTTTTGGTCATTGAACTGTGAGTTTCTGTCGCGATAGTCATTTCTTGGCCGCTCAAAGTTTGTCCTACCTTTATTTCCCTGCTCTCTATTATCAAATTTATAAATTGCTGTGGAGCTTTAAAATTGTCTATGTGCTTCTTCTTAGCACCACTTACCTCTGCCTGGGCTGCCTGATACCTCTCAGCAACATTTAAAATTTCCCCCAACTTCTCTGCACCTTGTTCCATGAGAAATTTTCTCATGTCTGGAGCCATGGACTCTCTCAATTGCTCAATCATGATCATTTCTTTAAGATCTTGGGTCTTCCCCAGAGCCGTCCATTTCTCCAAATAGGTTCTAGTCTGGCAGAGAATTGGTGGTATGTCTCCCCAGACAACAGTTTGGCATTTCTAAATTTCTTACGATAAAATTCACCATTCTTCTCGTACCTTAATAACAAAGCCTGCTTTAACATGTCATAATTGTCTTGGTCTTCCCTGTTTATTTTAGCAAATACTTCATAAGAAGTACCTCTCAATCCCTGTGATAGCTTTAAACTCCACCTCTCTCTCTCTAACCCATATGTAGTAGCTAATAACTCAAAACGTCCTATGTACCCCTCTATGTCATCGTCTTTTTCAACAAAATGGTCTAAATGAAACCCCATAGCTGAGTTTGAGGCTCCCAGACTGGGCGTAGCATCTGAGGCAAAAGGGCTGGCACCATTTTCAGGAGCCGGGCCTTGTAATTCCAGCTCCCTTAGTCGTAATTCGTGCTCCCTTTGCAACCTTCTATCTTCTGCCTCCCTTTCGGCAGTTAACCTTTTTTCTTCTGCCTCCCTTTGCTGTCGTTTTTCTTCTGCCTCAATCTGCAGCCTCTTAATTTCTCTATCAGCCTCAATTTGTAACCTCTTCTCTTCAGCTACCTTTCTATCTTCCCTTTCAATATATTTATCACATTCAGTCGTTACGTATTGAATTAAGATTTGACCATCCATTCCCATCTCCTTCGCGGTGAGCACAGCAGCTGATCTAAATTTTGCCAGCTCCGCCATACTTTTTAGACAATATAATAATATACAAGATAAATCTCTAACCAGTAAATACACTAAGTACTTCTTATGACTATAGTCTAACTAATTCTAACTAACCAGTTAACTAATTAATTATTACTGGCTGTGAAGATTCACCAACTTTTATCTGCAGGGACACTTTTAATTTTTAAAGGAAATTTTACAATTTATTTCCCTACTTTTATTTCTCCCACCAGGAGATCCTAATATTACTGTTGGGCTAATTATCCCTGGACAAGACCCCAATTTATGTAGTGGGTGTTGATGGTATTGTATGATGGTGATATTACTAAATGTAATTGTATGAGGCCAGCTGTGAAGGCTCCTGAGATTAAATGTAGTTGAGAATTGTCAGAAGGCCTTTCTTGCTACCACTACAACCTCACACTTAATTTTTTTTAATGAATGTGGCTACGTAAAGTGTCTAGGGTTATGATATGTAGTGTGGTGTAATAGGTTATAGATATACCCACAGATATTTAACAAGACTAATAATATTAATAAATGTTAAAATACACTGAACTAACTCACGTGTGTAAAATTTCTTGATAGAATTATATTACATTTATTTTGTTCTGTATCAATTTTTTAGGTTGACCAGAACTTAAAAGGATTTAGAAATTATGAAAGAAATGCATGGAATATTATATCATAAATGCAATAGTGTACATATATATGTACTATACTAGTTAGTTTTATTAAAATGTTCTAGTAGTCATCTACTTGGGAGGATAGTTACTGTTTGTGCTGTTGGGGTGGCCTCATCACACCTGTCTATATTGACTACACAGTGTCCAGAAAATGGTGGGAATTTTTATGGGGGGTATTAGTAACTACACAGCGTTGGTGAATGTCCAGCAGACCAGAGGCTCACTCATCTGGTAGTTGTAGCTCTGGTGCTGAAATCAGGTGGTCCCACCTCTCCGTGCTGGCGGGCAATAATGGTGGTCTCTGTCACAAGTACTGCACAGATACACTCGAGTAAAGTCACCAACTGAATAGACACTGCTTGGTTGACAACAGAAACTCGCAGCTCAGATTATGAATAAATAACACAGAATTGCTAGCAAAACTCAGCTGAGCTGCTGGCTATAGTATGGCGTCCCTAAATTTATTACACTTTCTTTCATATGGAAATCACCACACTTTAAAATCTGTGTCTATCACTGAACAACTATTGAAGAATGGCCCCACTTTCGCGTCTGAGCGCTAATGATATGATTGTCTGTGGCCAATCACTGCCTAGGTTTATTTTAAATTCAAATTTCCTACCATAAAGTCATTTCAGTCATGCTTCAGTCAAGTGTGGATGGTTATCTGTTAGTCTGTCCGTCTCTACTTGTGTTTCTACAAAATGTACTTGATTTTTGAACCAACCTTTCTCTCCCCTCCAAAATTTTGTCGTTAAAAGTTATATTTAGACACAGCTACCACCCAAAAACCCTCTCCTCCATACTAAGTAAATTTGAACACCTGCGTTTCGAGGTCGTGTTTTTTTGTGCAATTAGCGACACTTTTAGATTCAATACAGTCTGTCGATGATGTGAACAACACTGTCTTTTGTCATTATCTTCAATATTATCTATCCGTCTGTAAAATTAAGAACATATTAGTTCACTGCTCAGAATAGGCCATCCGGCCAGCTAATTTTTATATTCCTAACATTAATATTAAGAAAAAAGTACTTTTTTAAAATTTTGTAATATTCCAAACATCTGCGTTTTAGCCGCTGAATTCAAATCAAGGGCTTGGTATTGCAAAAGCGTCCAATAAATGACTGTGGCGTATTATATCTAAGGTCCCTTCTGTCGAGTTGCTTACTTTTTATGTCAACTTGGGAAACGTGACTTTTCTCCGTCCCCACCCCCCCCCCCCCCCCCCCCCCCCCCCCCCAATTGCGTCTCCTTAGCCTTTCTAGTCTCACGCAATCTTTCCAGTCATATTTTTTTCCTTTTTGATCCGCCGTTCCCCTCCTGTCTAGCAAGTCAATTTTTATGGAGGATGATGACCCGCGGTCTAGGCGATCATGTACTATTCGCAGCCTACGCATTATGTTTTTATCCTTAAATGTTATCTTTGGAGATATTTTACCGTTGTATCTCTGTCAATTTCACTACACTTCTCGAAAAACACATGAAGATAAAAACTGGAGACACGAATGAAAGCGATGAAGAAGACCAAGAAATATCCTGAGCTGATGGCACGGGCCAGGAGGACTTGGCGTGACTTCGTTGAAGGCTTGTGCTCCTTTGGGGGGCTGAAGGGTGATGATGATTGTTACGCCTCATTCTTGCACACGGGCGTACGTTCTCTAGGAAGCTGTGCGCAAGATGAGAGCACACGACAACGCACTGATATTGAACGCGCAGCATTTAATTATCTATGACGTATAATGTAATAAAAGCGTGACGTAGCATCGTCTGCTTCGAAACATAACCGTTGACTTTCGGTCTCTTTTGGCGGTGTCCGTCATAGTGAGTGGACGTGTATTTTATGCGCTCCGAGGAGATGGAGATATTTCCAATATATGAAGTGTCCTTTGATCTAATGGTGATCACCACTTGTTAATTATATGCCAGCATTGGAAGGCATTTCAAGAGAAGTATATTACTCTTTTACTAAATCGAATTCCGTCAAAATTACGACGATGAATATTACAAGTCACGTTGGACTATAAATATGATGATCGGCAAATCTGCCTGAGTACATGCCTTAAGGACGGACCAATGACAATGTATGAGCAATGCCTACTGATCTTATATGTGTTGAGTTAAGGAGAAGATCGTCTTGTACAGGAAGTCATAAATAAATATGTTTTGAACGTTTTTGGACAATCGTCATTGATTCTGGTTTTCTATGATGTTTGGAGTTTGCGTGCTATATTAAGATCAACTACTTTGAAATTGAATATATTCTTCGCAGACAAACACATGCATAGCCGAAAACAATCTTAACAATGATGATGCATCGACTAACGATGGGACACAGAAAACTCTTAATAATAATAATAATAGCCCTGTCAGTCATAACTGACTATGGGAATGCGCCCCTGAGGTGACAGCCCTCAGCTGTTTATTTTCCTGGTGTTCCTTTCGACGTTTTCTCCTCTCATCTGCTTGTTGTATGAACTTCTTGTTATACGAACTGTCCATAGAAAATATCTTTAGGGATGCGACCATCTTCCATGCAGCGGACATGGCCAGACCAGCGTAGTCTGCGCTGTCCAAGCTTTGAAGGTCAGCACGTGACTACACCTCGACATTTGTCACTTTGTCCTTCCGCGAAATACAGAGGGAAGTGGCGTAGACACCGTGGATGGAAGATATTGAGCCTTCTTTCTTGCTGGACCTAGTATAGTGAAGTCTGTAACACCTCACTCTCCTACGGAAGCGTCTGCTATGGGAATACATTTACGTTTTATAAACAGAAGAAAGTCCAATAACCAGTGGTTAGACCGCTGGTCTCTCACAGCAAAGGTCCAGTCTACCCAGCTGTAAATGGGTACCCGACTCTGCTCTCATGGGAATCACCAAATGGTCGGGACAGAAACCAGATAGACCACATCATGGTTAACGGTAGATGGAGACATGCATTACAAGATGTGAAGGTAAGAAGAGGTGCAGATGTGGGAAGTGATCACCATTTAGTAGTAGCAAAACTGAAAGTGAAACTAAGAAGGGCTGGACCAACTGTAACTACACAGAAAAGGTTTGACATCAGCAAATTGAAGGACCCCCTTACCAGAAAAGCTTTTGCGGCCGACATTAAGAAACGATATCAATTTGCCAAAAGCCAGGAAAAGACATTGACTGATGATATAGACCAGAATTTCAACACCATTTCAACAGTATATAAGGAAAGTAGCAAATCATGCTTAGGATTCCAGGAAAGGAAGAAGCAAGACTGGATAACACCAGAAACACTAAACACCATAAAGATGAGAAAGGAAATGAAAAGAAAGAAAACAGAAGCGAAGTCCCCCAGGTTAAAGCAACTATATAGCGAACAGTACAGCCAGCTGGACAGGGAAGTTAAACGCCAAACCCGAGCCAACAAAAGGAATTTCCTAGACGATCTTGCAAAACAGGCAGAAGAGGCAGCACTGAAAAATGAACAAAGCACAGTATACAAAATAACTAAATTCATCAGCGGAAAACGAGGTGCAAACAATATTACTTTAGTAAGAGATAAGCAAGGAAATCTCATCAAGACAGCAGAGGGACAGGAAACAAGATGGGCAGAGCACTTCAGAGAAACTCTGAACAAGGAAATACCAGAGACACAATTGAATGTTCCTAAGGCTGAAAATGATCTAGATGTAAATACAGACATTCCACGAAAAGAAGAAATCATCACAGCAATCAAAGGGTTAAAGAACGGTAAAGCTCCGGGCCATGATAACTTAAATGCAGAGCTATTTAAGACAGACCCTGAGCTAGCAGCAGAACTATTAGAACCACTATTTGCACAAGTGTGGAAAACGGGGACAACACCATAAGAGTGGAACAAAGGAATAATTGTCAAATTGCCCAAGGAGGGAGATCTTGCAGACTGCAATAATTGGAGAGGAATCACTCTTCTCTCAGTTCCCAGCAAAATACTAGGCAGGATAATTATACAGAGAATTTCAAAGGCAGTAGACTACAAACTGAGGAAAGAACAAGCAGGATTTAGAAAGAACAGAAGATGTGTAGACCATATATTCACTCTCAGGAACATTATAGAGCAGTGCTCAGAATGGCAAAGACAGCTTTACATAAATTTTGTTGATTCTGAAAAGGCTTTTGACAGCATACATAGGGACAGTTTATGGAAAATACTGAGGGCTTATGGAATTCCAAGCTGCATAGTGGCAATCATAAAAAGCCTCTATGCCAACTTTACGTGTAGTGTTGGGCAGAGCAACCTAACCTTCGAGGTGAAGACAGGAGTACGACAGGGATGCCCCTTATCAACCACTCTATTTTTAACAGTCATAGACTGGGTGATGCGCCAGACAACAGAGGGCAGTCCAAGAGGAATAAGATGGACTACATTTTCTACATTGGAAGATCTGGAATATGCAGATGACATTGCACTGCTGGCACATTCACATCAACACATCCAGGAAAAAAAAAACGGATAGACTTAATAAATTTAGCCAGCAGGTGGGCTTGAACATCAATTTAAAGAAGTCTGAGGTCATGACGCTCAATGTGAGCAACCCTGAGCCCATATCAGTAAGGAATCAGCAATTGGTACAGACAGATACCTTCACATACCTAGGAAGCATAGTAACACCAGACGGTGGGGCAGGCAAAGACATCAACATCAGAATGAATAAGGCAAGAACAGCCTTCTTTAGCCTAAATAACATCTGGAAGTCCTCCCAATACAGCACAAGCACAAAATTAAGATTATACCAGAGCTGCGTGCTTTCTGTGCTTCTCTATGGTGCGGAATGCTGGAGAGTCACAGAGAAGGAAATGTCAAAATTGTCCTCTTTTCACACAACATGCCTAAGAAAAATTCACCGCATTTTTTGGCCGAATACCATCAGCAACCAAGATCTGCTTACTCGTAGCAAGCAAGAGGACATGCACACCATCATAGCTGGCAGACGCTGGAGCTGGGTTGGTCATGTCCTCAGAAGAGACCCCGATGCCATCACAAGAACAGCTATGCTTTGGACCCCCGAAGGAAAGCGAAAGAGAGGCCGACCAAAAACAACTTGGCGGAGGACTGTGGAGGCTGAGATGCAAAGAATGAACCAGAGTTGGGGCACTGTACGAAGGATGGCCACCGACCGTGCAAAGTGGAATCAATTTGTTGTTGCCCTACAAGACGCCACTAGGCGTGATGGCCACTGACTGCTTTGACGGTCGGTGGTTAAGGATCGAAGAAGAAGAAGAAAGACTCTGCTCTAGAGTTAGGGGAGGAAAAGGCAACGAGGAGGAGAACAGGTGACCCCACTTCTCGATGCTAGATCTAGTATAGTGAAGTGTCTAACACTTCAATCCCCTATGACAGTATCTGTTATGGGATTACCTTGACCTTTTACACGGAAGACATGACGGAAGAGCTTCATCTAATGCTAATGTCAATCATTCATCACCCCAAGGAGCATAGGCCTTCCACAAACGTATGCCAAATCATCCTGTTCCGGCGCCATCAGCTCAAGATATTTCCATATAGTCTTCGCCCCCCCCCCCCCCCCCCCCCCCCCCCCCCCCCCCCCCTTACATATCTAAGGGAGGAGATGGGAGCACTGATGGCGTTGTTCGTGCGCAATGAAGATGGTCCTTGAAATCCAAACCAAACCAAATCCTTACATGCCTGTCTCCAGTTCTCTTCTCTATATGTTCTTCCTCTCCATATCTTACTCTGGGTATTCCAGAACAAGGTCTGCCTGACATTGCTATCAACAGCCTTCTTCAGTGTGTGGCCTATCCAACTACAGCGTCTTCTTCTCATCCTTTGTTCCACTAGAACTTATCTGGATCTTCTCATTAGTTCCATATTAGTGATCTGTCACATCACTTCAATCCTTCTGCTCTACGCACGCACCCATTTATGAAAGGTCTGTAGCTGTTTCGTTGTTGGTCTTATGATCTTCAAGTTTCACAGCCAATGCTAATGAGGATTCCTTTAAATGTCGAGGTTCCCTGGAGGAGAACAAAAAGCTTGCACTTAAGTGCGAAGCTGCGATCAGTACAAGTGCCGCCGCGTTTGTAAACTGTTTTAATTGAAATGACAGCGCTAATTTTTGCTCCACCCCACTAATAAAGAGGTGTAGTTTTAACACAAACTATACAAGATCGATTACAGTGCGGAGTGAAAGTCATGCAAACCTTCTGAGCAGTGTTTCTCAAATTTACAATAATCGCATACCCATTAAGAGGGTTTAGCTTTACTGGCGTAGCCATCTAGGGGGTAGTTTTAACAAGACTATTTCATCTTCACTATAGTAGCAGCCTCCTCCCGTCATAACTAGTTCAAGTTGTGGGGGTAATACGCCCTTGAAGTGATTGCCCTCGGCTTTTTTTTTTCATTCTGTCCCTTTCTCTTGTTGTTAAGAGCTTCTTTTCCCACAATCTGAGGTGACGCAGTAGGGTGCATCTCCACTCCGTACGATCAGCAGTATGATTTATGTCCAGTAATCTGCGGTCGGATGGCTGTTCTTTTGCAATCTGCAAGCTGTCCGTAGAATGTCTATTGGGATGTGACCATCTTCTATGCGGTGGACATGGTCAAGCCAACGTAATCTGCGCTGTCTAAGCAGTGTATGCATGCTCTCTCTCTCTCTCTCTCTCTCTCTCTCTCTATATATATATATATATATATATATATATATATATATATATATATATATATATATATATATATATATATATATATATATATATATATATATATACTGGTATACCTCGCTTTATTGCGCTTCGCATATATTGCGCTGTTTTTCAAATTATTCATGTTTATTTATTAGAACAAGCCTTCTTCTTCCGATAGATCTTGGCTCTCCGCCAGCAAAAAAAAATTACAATTCGCTGAAGGCTCAGATGATGAAGATTAGCATTTTTTTTTAAGCAATAAAGTATTTTTAATTTTACAATACACTGTATTATTTTTTAAGACGTAGCGCTATTGCGCACTTAATAGACGTAGTTTAAACATGATTTTAGGCTTTTATATGCACTGGGAAGCACATAAAAATGGATATGACCTGGGATTATTGCGATATTCGCTTTATTGCGGTGGTCTGGAACCGAATCCGCAATATCTCCGAGGTATACCTGTGTGTGCGTGTGTGTGTGTATATATATATATATATATATATATATATATATATATATATATATATATATATATATATATATATATATATATATATATAGGTGTGGGGTCTTTACGCGATATGCGTGTTCCCGATACCTTCGCGTAAATGGAACATCTCATTTTCTCATTCAAATACATGTAAAGGAAAGGGGGTGCATTTCACCAACGCCGTACATAATGTCATAAATAAATATATGTAATAATGAACAGCTTAAATGAATACATACCATTCATTTTAAGTACATATACAGAAGATACAATGACAAATTGGGCAGGGCCAATACCTTCTTCATCCGTATCAATTTATAATTCATCAAGGGTGGGATGGTGAACCATCAGAATGAGAGGCAGGCGATGCAGCAATGACATTTTTTTTTTGGCGGGTTTTGCCTTCTTGTGGCGAGGCACATTCCTTTCAACATAGACAAGTCATTTGGTTATATCAGAGCGCATAGTGCCATTTTACAAAACATAAGTTGAAATCTTGTTAACTCTAACCCTTGAAAAAGGGGACTTCTTGCATTCTATCAAACTAGTCTGAAACAAGCCTTGAAAAGGGCTGCAATATCAGCGTTGATAGATAAGCAATCCAAGCAGATTGCTAGCCCGTCCAGCGTTGACAGATACTAAGCCCTGAAAAGGACTAACATTATCCATCTGCTAGTCTGATATTTAAAAAACTCACTATCCTACTAGTCTGCTATGAAGGCAAGTGTATCGCCCGTAACGCACGGAACACAATTCGCACACTTGTAAACCAGCACTCTCGAATATTAAATTTTAATTAAAAGTGTTTTTGTCAGTAGCGATTAAAAAAATGCTGTACGATAAAGAAGGAAATAATAAAGTGCGGGGCCGTGTAAATGCGATGGGCCGCTATTACAGCTGACTTTGGCGTGTACGCGACCACAGTCTTACAAAATCGCCTATCCCAAGTTATGGCTGTAATGGCGCTTAATCTACAGTGAACTACATGGCTGTATGCGCTATCTTATATTGACAAGTGAGTGGGGTGGTGGGTTGTGGGGGTGATGGTTTTTTTTTTTTTGGGGGGGTGGGTGGGGGGGTGCGGGGGGGTGGGGGGGGGGCGGGGGGGTGGGGGGGGGGGGGGGAGGGCCTAAACAGCCACAATACCTTATCCCCCCTCAAATCACACACCCCAGCACATCCATAACATAAGTAATAAATAAAATTATAATAAA